>VXBR01005665.1:0-38857 GCA_013400215.1 Cisticola juncidis | reverse complement strand
CCCCCCCCCACAGGGCAGCAATCAGAAGTTAGAGTAGTTGGCTGCAACACTGGCAGGCAGTGGCAGAGGCTGAGTGGGGGAGAAGAGCCAGTGCAGATGGTAGGAGTGTTCTGGGCTGCTGATCTGCTCCATTGTTCTGCTGAACCCCAAGTGTTGCATCTACTTGGTTTTTTAATCTGACCAGGGATGGGTACTCTACCACTGCCCTGGGCAGCCTGCACCAGTGCTTTACAACCCTTTCTGTGCAGAAATTTTCCCAATATTCTGTCAAAACCTCCCCTGATGCAACTTGAGGCTGTTTCCTCTTGTCCTGTCCCTGTTCCCTGGGAGCAGAGCCTGACCTCCCCCTGGCTGCCCCTTCCTGTCAGGAGTTGTGGAGAGCCAGAAGGTCCCCACTGTGCCTCCTCTTCTCCAGGCTGAGCTGCTTCAGCTCCCTCAAATATTCCTATTGTTATAAATGCATATAATTGGCTTTTTGCACATATTAAAATGAATATCCCATGTGTTATGTTGGGAAGTTATGCTGTATTTATATAGTTTCTTTCAGTAATATGGTAAATGTAGTTTTTAGGTTATAGAATATTAGTGAAATAGAAACTATGTTATGTAAAGATGCTTTTGTCCTTAGCTCAAGAAATAGAGAAGATAACCAAAGAATTTTTTCACAGTATCCTAGCTTGATGAGAGATAGCAGCAATGACTCTAAAAAGGCTCTGAGAAAAGATTTATGGCATAGCCCTATGACTGAATAGAGCCATGAGAAGACCAGGTTTGTAGATGAAAAAGAGAAGGCGGTGAGATGAGATTAAACAGGAGCACCTAAGGTTTGAAAGGAATGTTTGAACCATGTATGTAATGTATGAATATTCAGCACACAAGGGGATGAGTCTTTTGTTAAGTGGTGTACCTGCATGGTGAATCCCATGTGAAGGTACCCAGGCACCTGTAAAAGAATACTTTTGTTCTTATTGTCTCCTGATTGTTTGTACTTTTTAATTAAACTTTTAAATCTTACCAAGTGAACCTCTTTTTTCACACTATATTTCTATTCCTATCAGACTTGTGTTCCAGACACTTCCCCATTCTCTTCTCTGAACACACTCCAGCCACTCAAGGTCTTTCACATCATGAGGCATTCATGTTTTTGATGTCATTAGTCTTTCTGCCTCTGTGCCATGACCTGGCAGAGGTGGGAGCAGAGCCTTCCTGAAAGCTGGTACAGCAATGCTCGTCCAAGACAAATGTGGAGGCTTTAGTCTCTGCTTTGGCCCCTGAATGTCCTTGGTTTTCTGGGCTGTGTAAGTTCTATGGGAGTCTTACCCTTAGCACAGGTGAGTGGGAGGTGAGAACTCCCCACAGCTGGGCTGAGACACTCAGCCAGTTAAAAGTCCCTGCTGCTGGGCTGGCAGAGAGGTGAATAAGGATCATCCACTGTCCTTTCCATGGTACAGGTGCCAGGAAGAGCCTGTGGGAATCGCAGCAACAATAAGTGTTGTTTTCTGAGAGAAGAAAACAACTCCCAACAGAGTTCTCAATTCATGGCTGGGGAAGGAAGAAGGTTTAAGTGGATAAATAATATGGATTTCCTCAGGATTTCATCTAGACTAGATGCAGGTGAGCAGCATAAAGATGCTGAAAATAGCCTTCAGACAAACAATATCAGCTGACCCTCAAGAGCTTTGGAGCAGGAGGGGTGGGTTCAACAGGAAGGAAAGGTATGGGCCACACTTCCACCTGGGGCAGCAGATCCTGCTGGAGGGACAGTATCCACCAGAACTTGGCTGATCAGCTTGAGAGCATTATCTGTGTTCCATGGGACATGATCACTCCCATGTTTTCATTCGTTGCCTTCTCTCATCCCAGTGCCAGAGTCATCCCTTGGTGGGTGCAGTTGCTCTGGGCAAGATACCACGCTGCTTGCAGCACCCAGCAGTACCTGGCAGAAGGAGAAGGGGCCAAGGGAAGGCTGCAGTTCATCCACCTCTGCCTCTGTGGGCTCCCGGGGCCCGGACAGCCCATCCCTGGGGTGGGAGCATCTCCTAGTGGGTGCTGTAAAACCCCACCTGGGACCTCACACCTCAGCCCCCTCACTGGTATCCCCCTGCCCCAGCTGTAAGAGCCTGGGCTTTTCCAGCCTGCCAGAGACAGGTCAGCAGCACCCTGAGTGTTTTGCTGAGAGAGAGACCTTCGGGCACGGATGGGCAGCCCGTGTCAAACTTGCTTTGTGGAGCCCTCGTGGCAGCGCTCACTAATGGAGGGGTGTGGTGCAGTGTAGATCGCCACAGAATGAAATCATCCCGTACCCGCAGGGCGGGAGCTCAGAGGTGGCTCTGCCGTGACAGCGGGGCAGAGTCAGTGCCCGCAGGGCTGTCCCCGCCGCTGGTGCCTGCACAGACATTTGCTGGGGCACAGTCCAGGAGCACATGGGCACCACGGCAGCAATGGCACGAGGGGCTTTAGTGCAGCCCTGCTCTGTAAGGCTGAGTCCCCTGCCAGGGTGGCAGGAACGTGTGTCCTCTGCATCTGCACGTGCAGCAGAGTTGGTTTATCCCTTGCACAAAATGTCTGGAACAAACCAAATAAACTCTGAGCTCTGTGCCCGTGCCCCTCACTGAGCTGAGCTCCCCACACTCTGTCCTGTGCTCTGTGCCTCTGGCAGCTCTGCTGTGGTCATCCCACCAGCAGGACAGGGCACCCACGGTCCCAGCTGACCGTCCGGATGCAACGTGGCCACAGGGATCCCTCCCTCCACACCCCTTGGTGCTGCTGGGTAGTGGGGAGTACCCATGGCCGAGCACCCACCCAGGCAGGCTCATGGTGGTTGCTGTCACTGCAGACGTTGTTGTGCCTTCTGCTGCGTCTGACCTCATCCCTGCTATCTTCTGAGCCCAGCAGCCACAGCCCACATGCCCAGTCTGGGCCAGGGTAAGAGTGTGTGGAGAGCTCAGTGCACCATGCTGGACACAGACTTGGCCAAATACCTCCAGGGGCTTTGCTGGCCATGGTTCTGCTGCAGCTGGTCCTGCACAGGTCCCTCCAGTGCCCCCCTCCTCAGCAGCACCAACAGCTGCTCCTGCTTCTCCCCTGTGCAATCAGAATCAACCATCTCTGATCTCTGCACAGTAAGACCCTCCACCCCCAGCACCTGAACAAAGCAGCTGCCTCTGCTGAGGAGGTATTTCTGTCATGAGAAAAACCTAACCTCATACAGCATTTTCCTGCATTTCCTGTTTTTAACAGCCTGACTGGCAGAGCTTGTTCAGAACATAGGCAGGATATACATTCCAGCAGTGAGATGTGTTGTCCTAGTGAAGTGGCAAGGCTACACTTGCTCAACCCTCTAAGTCTTGCTTGCTCTGGAGGTTGGGGACCACATGACTGTGTCCAGCCCACCCAGCAGACACAGACCCCACAAAGCAGTGAGACCTTCAGCTTTCCTCCTGGTGCCTGCATGGCCCAGAGCTGCCCTGTAGTGCAGACCCACCTCCCAGTCAGACTGGACACAAGAGGAATTTTGGCATCAACCCATGTGCTTGAGCACAGTGGCCATGGACAGGAGGTGCTGCCCATCACCTCTGCTCTTCTCTTTGGGGGCCCATCTCTCCCCCACCAGTCCCAGCTCATTGTGTCAGCAGCAGCCCCACTCGGTGGCAGCTCCACAGAGGGTCCCTTCACCTCCTGGCAGAAGGTTTGGTCTCTCCCCAAAGCACACCTGGCTCTGCTTCTCCACAGGCTGCTGGGCCACGGTGTGTGTGGAGAAGGCACAGACAAGAGGGAGCAGCTTTCTGGGGATCCAGGAGCTCCCCACCAAGATGTGAGTGTTGGCACAGAGCAACAGTGGGTGAAACAAATAGAGCACACAGGGACAAGAGCAGTTCTGGGACCCACCACAGGCATGATAGGGAGTCACTGAGTCCTGACTACACCATGTGGATCCAGCAAGGGATGAGTCTAGGCCCTTCTGGGTAAGGGTGTTTCCTTCTTTTTGTAATTCCAAAGCTTCATGATTGTATAAGTACAATGGCTCAAAAATGTGATAGTTCAGCTGAATAAACCCTCTCAGAGGGATGACTGACTTCACTACCCTGTCATAGAGAAGACCCACAGAGCACAGGGTGTTTTGCTCAAGTTCTGGGTGGGAACTGCCCCAGCACCACTCAGCAAACTTCACACTGCATCAGACTGTACCTAGGTCACCAGGAAAGCTCATCCTGCCCCTCCCTCCCTCTGGACAGATGCCTCTGCAGTGCTTTTCACTCCAAGGAGCAATTGTAGGGGAATAACTGTGGATCCCATGAAGGCACTGAGGCTGTGGGGGCAGAGGTCCACTCAACCCAGCTAGCAAGACCAGGGACAAACATGGCCCCTCTGGAAGTGTTTCTCACTTGCTCTGAAGCAAATAGAAGAGGAAGGCACCAGGCTCCTGAGTTGTGAGCAGGAGTTGGATCTGGGATAGCAGCAAGAGCAGCTGCTGCATCAAATGAGCGCTCGACATCTAACCTAGCTGCAGGCGGGATTCACACGATCTGCTCCTTCCAGTTCCTGTGTCTGGCAGTGTGAGGCAATTGTCACCATATGGTGATCCAGGGAGGGGGCTGGGCAGCCCCATGAAAAGATCCAGGTTAGCAGGACCTGAGAGTTGATGGGGAGAAAAGGACTAGGCTGGCCCCTTCCCCATCTCCCAGGGAACAGGATCTCAATGCAGCTTGGAAGGGTTTCAAGCTCCCTCTGACCAGAGCTGGCCAGACCTGCTGAGAGCTATGCAAAGGTGTTTGCTCTTCACTCTGCACTCAAACAGGCTGGGCACTGGATCCTGCACAGCAGGAACAGCACAGTGGCTCCTGGAGGCTGCAGGGACAGTCCCATGGGAAAGCTCTGCCACTGTCACTGGGGCAGGCTGGGCTCAGCCATGCAGCTTTTCAGCTCCTGGCTCAGCCTCTGAGGCTAGTGCTAGGACAGACACAATGTCATCCAGGAAGTTCTGACTGGGGAGTCCAGTGAAGTGAGGGAATGGATATGAAGCCAGTGAACATTCCTTTGTCCATCCATCCATAAAATCACAGAATGGGTTTGGGTAGGAAGGGACTTTAAAGACCATCTTGTTCCAAAAGCCTGCCATAGGCAGAGACACCTCTCACTATCCCAGGTTACTTCAAGCCCCATCTAACCTGGCCTCGGAGACTTCCAGGGATCCAGGGGCAGCCACAGCTTCTCTGGACACCCTGTGGCAGGGCATCCCTACCCTGACAGACAAGAATTTCTTCCTAATATGCCATCTGAAACTCCTCTTTTTCACTTTAAAGTCCTTCCCTCTTGTCCTGTCTCTCCAAGCTATTGTCCACAGTCTCTCTTCAGCTCTCCTGGAGCTCCTTTAGTCACTAGAATGGGATCTAAGTTCTCCTCAGAGCCTTCTCTTCTCCAGATGAACACCCCCAGCTCTCCCAGCCTGACTCCAGAGCAAGGGGCTCCAGCCCTCGGAGCACCTCCGCGGCCTCCTCCTGACTCCATCCAGTAGCTCCAGATCCTTCTGATGTCAGGACTCCAGAGCTGGAAGCAGCTCTGCAGGTGGGAATTCAGCAGAGCGGAGCAGAGGATGCTCTTGCCCCGCAGCCCCCGCAGCCGCGATGCAGTTTCCTTTCTGGGAGCGCATCCATCCGTCCATCCGTTCACCCACCCCACCTCGGGAAAAGAGCTGGGAAAAGCCAGAGCGGGATCTCCTGGGATACGGGGACGGGTGAAGTGACTTTGGGAATGGACCCCGTTCCGGCTCCCCGTTCACCGCCTCCTCCTCCCCTTCCTCCCTCGCCCCGCCCTGCGCGCACCGGCCCCATCGGCAGCGGCGAGCGGCGGTGAGTGCGCGGGTAGCGGTGCCCAGCGACCCCCGGGGGCTTATCCCGTCCCATCCCTGTCCCCATTCCTTCTCATCCCCTTGGGGCGCTTCCCCCTCCTCTCGGGAGTCCCGCCCCTGCCCTTCCAGCCTGCCCATCTGTGGGGGATTTGTGTATTTTTTATCTTGCTGTTTCTCCCATTCCTGGTGGGTTTTCTTCCGTCCGATGCCCGCCCCTGGACAGGAGCACAACCTGTGTGTTCCTCCTCTTTTCCTCCTACCTTTAACTGGAATAGCGAGAGGTGGTGGAAATTTGGTACCCTGTGGCTGTGGATTTGGGAAGAGAATCTGGTCCAGTTCCTTTTCCATTGAAGATTGGACAGGAGCAAGAGCCTGCCAGAGGGGGATGTTGACGGTAAATTTGGGCATGAACAGCACCTGGAAGGGAGAACAGCGCTGGGCTGGGTTGTCAGGGGACTCAGAAGCTGTGTGGTGGAGGATCTTACCCACCCCTGTGGTCTGGGAGCAGCCACGTGAAGGGCTGTGGGGCAGAGCATTCCAAGGCATGGTGGCTCAGGGGCACCTCTACATCAGGGCCTGCTCTATTCTGGAATTGCTGTCGGCTTCATTCTCCAGAGTTACTGCTGAGTCCTCATGCTGGTGAGGAAGCACCAGCCCTGGCATCAGCTCAGCTGGCCATGACAATGGGCCACAGGCTCACTCACCAGCCTGGGCGTTTGCAGCTGTAGCTGAAGGATGTGATGCTGTGTCCCCCTGCAGCTGGCACTCACCTGGAAAAGATCCCAGGTGTCCACACCTCGGGGTTGCTGTGGTCAGCAGCCCTGATTTTAAGTGGCTGGAGGGTTAGGTGCATTCTTGGTCTGTCCCTCTCACATGGAAGTGGCTCTGCAGCACAGGAAGGCAGCAGGTTCTTACTGTGCTGGTACCGCTGCATGGGGTGGAACCCTCCCTGCGTCTGATGCTGGCCAAGGGATGCAGGGGGGGTCACCAAAACTCAGCAGGTGATGATACAGATGTTCAGGAGAAAAGCTCTGGAAATGGGAAGACAAATCTCACTATTTTCCCAAACATCCTAAATTCCTGGTTCATCCCCACTGCATATTCTGCAGCCTTGCAGGAGCTGCAGCTGGGTTGTTTGGTGTCAGTGGGAGTCAGTGCACCTGCTATGCCATGTGTGACAGGAATCCACCTGTACTTTCCTTCCCCACCTTCACCTTGATGAAGAAGATGGTTACTATCATCTTTGTGTCATTTTGTGTTGATTTTCAAGGACTAAATTTGACTCAGGAAAATAACTATTAACACTGACACCTAGTATTTGCATTGTTAACCCAAGTCCCAGGGTGTTGAACACTGCAGACTTCTGGGTTTTCCTGATCTTGATAAACCTCTGAAGAAACAGAGTGGAAATTATGGGGCTTTAAGGCTGTTAAATGTCACTGGCGTATTCTGTGTTTCCTAACACAATTCTTCTTTCTTCCCATACCCTTCCCCCAGCTTTTAAAGGACCTGAGCTGGGAAATCTCTTGTTTAAGCCATACCCTTCAGGTTTGTGTGGGATTGATGTTTTGTTTGGCAAACCTAAACTCCGTGAAGAAGGCTGCTTGCCTCTGCCAGTGCCTCTGTCAGTGAACATCCAGGTCAGAGGCTGCATGTTCTTGTCCTGCACAACCTGTGGTGGCTTCCTGCTGTGCTGTGTTAGTGGCTGTGAGAAGAACAGGCTCTCTCTCTAGACTTGAACAGTAACAAAAATCCCAGCCTTCACTATGAGAGATACCCAACACATAGGGTTCATGGTACTTGTGTACCTCTGTTTTTCCAAGAGTGCTGCTCAAAATCTCATAAAACCTACCAGAGGCCAGGAAACTGAGCACACCCTCCTGATCAATGAAGTCAATGCTGACAGCCCAGGAGTGGACACTGCTGAATTTGTGGAGCTCTATCACACCAGTGGGCAAACAGCCCACCTGGATGGCTATTACCTGGTCTTGTACAATGGCAACGGGAACCAAGCATACAAAGTGCTGAACTTCCAGGGCAAAGTCACCAACAGCCAAGGGTTCTTTCTCATTGGCTCCTCTTCCCTGAACCCTGCCCTGGTTATCCCTAAGAGCACCATCCAGAACGGCCCCGATGCCATTGCTCTCTACTATGGAAAAGGGAACTACATAAAGGGCATGAACGTCACGAGCTATGGACTGGTAGATGCCCTGGTCCATAAGACTAAGAAGACAGATAGAGCAGACACTCTTGTCAAGGTGCTGACCCCTGGCAGAGAGGCTTTCCTGGAGGACCCCACCTTCAGGGCTGTGGATGAGTCAATAGAGAGGTGCTGTGGGGCAGATTCACAGTGGATCTTCCAAGTGGCCGTGCCCACACCAGGCACAGACAACCA
This sequence comes from Cisticola juncidis, assembly GCA_013400215.1. Taxonomy (NCBI): domain Eukaryota; kingdom Metazoa; phylum Chordata; class Aves; order Passeriformes; family Cisticolidae; genus Cisticola; species Cisticola juncidis. The sequence continues at coordinate 30,614 of VXBR01005665.1, read as the reverse complement.
CTGTATCCTGACTCCTGAGCTGAACTCATCTGCTGTCCTGATCAGTGAGGTCCTTCCCTCTGCTCAGTCTGGTGAGTTTGAGTTCATAGAGCTCCAGGGGCCCCACTCTACTGTGCTGAGGGACATTGTCCTGGTGCTGATCGATGGTCGGACCAAAGATGTCTATCTCACTATGGATGTCTATGGCCAAACCTCCCCAGATGGACTCCTCCTGATTGGCCCAGCACACAGCAAAGCCCCAGGTAAGGACTGTGTGTGGATGACACCCTCAGGGCTGAAGGAGAGATCAGCCAGGCTTGGGGCTGGGGGCTGCTGTTGTGTTTATTGTTGCTTGGCATTATGAGAGTACAGTGAAAATATGACTCATAACTCAGAAGCAAATAAAAAAGCAAATCAAATGTTAGAGATTATTGGAAAAGTAACTATATAAAGCAAAGTGAATATCAGAAATTATTAGGAGAAGAGGAAAGAATGGAGGACAGCTTTTATGCCTCTGTATAAATCGGTGGTTTGCTTGGATGACTAACTGTGCCTTGTGTGGTTCAATATATCAGTCTCAAAAAGGGTGTGTTAGGTTTGGTGGCAGACAAGTCAGCTAGGATGGGTAGTGCTGTGGAAATGCTTCCACAGAAGAAATAACTTAGAACACCTAGAAAAGGGAAAGTTAAAGAGGGTCCTGGCAGAGGTTTCAAAGGTGTGAGGAACCCAAAGAAAGTGAACAGTTTGATTGCTTACCCTTCTGCCCAGTGCAAGTGCTAAGGGGCAGCAAAAAGACACAGAAGGAGGCAGTTTCAGGGCAAACAAGAGGAGGTGGTGTGACACTTGTAGACCTGCAGAGCCCCAGATTAGGGACATGATGGAGGTCCCAAGCCCATGTTTCCTTTTCTTCTTGGGAAGACACAGTTTGCTCTCAACCCTGCAGTCACTCTGGCACCACCCCTGGTTGTGTCACATTTCCTGGAAGTGTTCCCCTTCTCTTTGTGGAACACGGTGGTCACCCATGGCAAATACACACACTCTCCTGGAAAAACCACAAGGGCTTTACTTCCATGGCACCAGCTGCAAGCACAGGTCACACGTGTGCCAGCTGTGTGTAGCTGCCCTCTTGCCTTCCTCCCAGTGCTCTCAGTTTCTTCCAGGCCACCAGAGAAGGAAGAAATACTGTGTTATTTTGGGCACCTCGAAAGAAGATTCGGGGGATGCTGACTCTGCAGATGATTGTGCAACTCACTGACTCATGATTTCTGGGAGTACAGTCTTCTTGTACAAAGCTGGTTCCCATAAAAGTACTTTGACAACTAAAACCTTTTTTTTAAACAGTTGAACTCCTTACAATTCAAACTACATGAAATATTCTCCTGCAACATGTAAAAGAGCTGATTGTCCACTTCAACTCTGCATTTTCCCCAGGAAAGATGCTCTAATTTCCCCTCTGAATGAGTTGGGCTGTGCACAGTAAACAACCAAGGAGGTCAAGGAAAGCAAGTGAAAACACAACCAGTTTTCACACTAAGCAGGAAATCTGTAGCAATTATGTTTAACTCTTCCTCGAGACTGCTACTGGTCAAGGAGGTGACTGGAGATAGGATTTGACATTATTTTCTGATGAGGCTTTGTTAAGATGTCTCAAGCAGTTTGGGGCAGATTTTCCTTCATTCCACCAAATGGCACTATATGACTGTATTTTTATTATCTTAGAAGGCATTTTTAAAGTGACTCTGTGCTGAGCATTCTATGAGAAGCTGATTTAATTTGATCACTTCAGATTTGGGACATTAGGTTATAAAAACACTCCAGCTTCTAATCCTGTCTTTGTACAGCTCGTCTGGCTCATACTGAGAGAACTTAAAGCTGTGAGAGCACTGGCATCTGTTGAGAGATGGCAATGTGAAAATGTTCCTCTGAATCCCTGAATGATTTGGGTTGGGAGGGACTTTAAAGATCATCCTGTCCCATCCCTCTGCCTTAAGGACACCTTCGACTAGGCCAGGTTGCTCCAACCCGGCCTTGAACACTTCCAGGGATGGGGCAGCCACAGCTTCTCTGGGCAACCTGTGCCAGGGCCTCAGCACCTTCATCATAAAAATTTATTCCTTATTCATGTAATCCAGATCTCTCCTCTACCCCTTTGAAACCAATACCCCTCATCCTGTCAGTAGGGCTAAAAAGTTTGTCCCATTTTAAGTACTGAAAGGCCACAGCAAGGTCTCCCTGGAGCCTTCTCTTCTCCAGGTGAACACCCTCAGCTCTCCCATCCTTGAGCAGAGGGGTTCCAGCCCCTGGAGCATTTCTGTGGCCTCCTCTGGACTCTCTCCAGCAGCTCCAGGTCCCTCCTGTGCTGTGCCCCAGGGCTGGAGGCCACTCTGCAGATCTCACCTGAGCAGCACAGAGGGGCAGAGTTCCCCTCTCCCCTGCTGCCTACACTTCAGGATCAGCCCAGCACAGAGCGGGTTTTGGGGCTGCCAGGCATTGTCGGGTCATGTCTGGTTTTTATTACATCTTGTAATAAAAACCAGACATGTCAGTGTCACGAGCTCCTTCCCCACAGGGCTGCTATCAATCTATTAACCCCCCAGCCTGTACTGGTAGTTTTTATTGCCCTGACCCAGGTCTAGAACCTTGTACTTGGGCTCGTTGAACTTCACAAGGTTCCCATGGGCCCACTTCTTCATCCTCTACAAGCCATCTCTTCCCTCCAGTACTACTCATCTTGGTGTTGTCCACAAACCTGCTGAGGCTGCCCTCAGTCCCACCACTTGTGTCATTAAATTCAAATACTGAACCACACCAGTCCCAGCACAGAAACCTGAGGGGCACCACTTGCTACTGCTCTCCATTTGGGCATAGACATGATTGGAACACTTTGGATGCAGCTATTCAGTCAATTCCTTATCCATTGAATTAGACTGTGCATCAAACCCTACCTTTTCAATTAAGAGACAAGGGTGTTGTGTGGGATATGTCCAAGGCCTTGCAGAAGTCAAGATAGATGACATCAGTTGTTCTTCCGTTGTTCTCCAGGACAGGAGAAGGCCACCAGATTAGTCAGGTGTGTAAAATAGTTCCTGTGGCAGGGGTACATCCTTGGTATGCAGATGTCCTGGAGGCACTTCTCAAGGGGTAACCACTTCTCCTTACCCTTCTGCCTTTCATGTGATTCCTTCTTTAATGTTTCTTCCCTGGAGACATTTATAGAGCCATAAATACTGAAAATACCAGAAGCCTGTTTCTGAATGCCCTCAGCAATTCCTCCTGGAGAAGCAGCTTGTGAAGGGAGCAGTAAGTAGAAGGAAAGAAATTAGGAAGCTCATGAAATTGCAGAACTTCACCGAACTTCCAGCCTTATTTTCTGTGCTGGTGTCCTGGGCCTTGGCTGTAGGTGTGTGCGTGTTTGTGTAGTTTATGTTTGTAAAAACCACGGATCATTAAATGCTAGAGTAAAATATAAACTCTTGAATACTGTTGTGTACTAACTGCTGCCTGAAAAATTAGTTGAGTTTGCAGGTCTCTTTTAGAATTAAAAATTAATGTTACTGTAGACAAAGCCACATCAGTGCTGGCTTCCCAGTTTGCCTGCTCACACATGGACCAGCTGTCTGCTCGCAGAACCAGAACAGCAGGATGAACTCCACTCAGATTTCCCTCTCCAGCTTCCTCCACATTGTGGATCTGGCCATGAATGGGGAAATTCAGGCTGAGCAAAAAGGAGAAATGTTTGTGAGCAGAAAGATGGGGCAGCAGACGCCACATTTGTACTAACCACACAACCCCAGGCACCTTCAAGTCCTTGAGTGCTGCTCTCCCAGACCAAAGAGATGTTGGTGAGTATTGCCCAAGTGTTACTTACATACCCTCATTGTTGCTTCCCTTGGTGTGCAGTGGACCCGCTGTTCCCAGAGAACACCACCCGTCCTGTCCTCAGAGGTGGCCCCACTGCCATTGCCCTCTACAGAGGCCACAGCAGCAGTTTTGTGCCAGGGAAGATGCTCCTGGAGACCAGCCTGCTGGATGCCTTCGTGTACACGAGCAGTGAGGAGCCAAACCTGGAGCTTCTGCAGACCCTGACCCCTGGCAGAAGTGCCTTCCTGGCAAAGCGGTGAGAGGCTCTCCCTGGGCAGGGCTGGGAGGACAGCTGGGCACTGCTCCTGCCAAATGGGCTCACCACAGCCTCGTGCCCTGACAGGACTGGGAGACAAGTGCCACCTCCTGATCAGGGCCTCCTCGTAGCAATATCGAATCCCAGCCTTGTCTGAGGCCACAGATATTCCCCTCTCCACATGGGTCCTGGTGCAGCCTTAGAATGAATTATGTGAGGAATTTCCTGATTAGTTGATTGCTGGTTGTAACATTAATATTTTATTGTTTATGAAAGTGTAATGGTCAATTTAATACATTCTGCAGTACTGTTTTCAATTAGAAAAGGTTTTTCTTAGCTTCAGGATGGAATTTAGGTCAAAATGAGGGTGAGGAAGGGACCTCAGCATTGCTTGCCTGACCCAGGAGGAAATCCCTGTTTCATCCAGACCAAGGACTTGAAACAAGTTTACTGCTCATTCTGGGTTCAATTCACTTTCTTTTTCATTTTTGGGTTCCTTTTTCTCTTTGTGGATTAAGGGAAATGCTAGAATCCTCAGACATTTTTGAGATGTGAGAACAGTTTCCTTCTCATTTTAGACATGTTCTACTGGGAGAAAGAGGATGCAGTGGGTAGAGGGCAGTGGAGCAGTGAAGGAGCAGAGGCAGCAAGGGGCCAAGTGCCTGAAGAGGGATGAGGAGTGTTAGAGACAGGCAATAAGCAAAAAAACATCTGGGCACACTCTTGCCTGTCTTTTGCATGGCTGTGTACCAGACCTGACACATCTGGATATAACTGTCAATACCAAGGTCCTGGGTCAGTGGCTGGAGGAGATTCACCCTTTCTGGATAGGCCTGAAACATGATTTGAAACTACAGTGTGGTCAACCACATCAGAAGAGGGTGTAGTCCACAGCCACGTCAGGGTCACCACTCATTCACAGAACATTCCTATTCCTTCCTTTGTTCCTCCTGCTCCCACATCTGAGACTCAATTGCCCCTGGTCCCACAGGGAGGTGGCCTCCTTCCCCAGGGAGCTCTGAGCAGCTCTGCTCGGTGCAGCTCCTCACAGTGGGGCTTCACTGAATCACAGAACACTTTGGGTTGGGGGGGACTTTTAAAGGTCACATAGTCCAACCCCTGGTCATTGTCTTAGCCTTTGAGTTGAGGGCTCTTGCTCAAGCATTTCATCCTCAGGTGTTGCCTTTTCAGCTTTTCCAGCTGCACCACTGTTCTCCCCAGTGGTGCCAGGCTGAGCACAAGTGTGTCTGCACCTGTCTTCAGATCAGTGTATGCAGCCCATGCTGGAAGAGGAACAGTTGTATGAAGCTCATGCTCCTCTCTCTCGGGTTTTTATTGAACTGTTGAGGGTTTTTTTGTGAGACAAGGAGGTACTGCTGACGATGGGATATATCTCCAAACCCTGTGAAAGGAGAAGGCTGCAACCACAGTTTCATTCTCTGGTGGAGATGTGTGTGACTGGTAGGTGAAGAGCACTCAGGTCTCCAGATGGCAGGTCATGTTTTGTGTCATCTACCTGTTTGTCTCTTGCAGGCATCAGTCAGGAGATGTGTCTATGAGCCAGTGCAACTGCTGTTCTGTGACCCGGGATTCCACATCCTTCATTTTCAGCAGGCCCACCCCTGGAACACTCAATGACTGCCCCAGCAAACATTTCAGCCAGGCTCTCTCCTTCTGCCTCTATGTAGCAGGTGGGCATTGATTGCTACTGCAGGACCTCTTGAGGGCCAGAGTACGTGCACAAAGCCAGGGTGACCATCCAGAGTCCTGCTGGGCTGTGTGAACTAACCCCAAAGGAAATAAAACCATGACTCCTGACAGTTGGCTGCAAAAATTTCATGCCAGCTCATGTCAAGCAGAGCTTCTCCAAGTCTTCCCTCACACCTCCAGCTGACTGGGTAAAGAGAAGCTTTTGGGGTCCTCTGAATAATGAGGTGTGGAGATGCACCCAGATGTGCTGTATCCCATGACCAAGGTGGCACTGGCCGGTTAACAGTGGACTCTTTGTTTCCTAGATTGCCAGGAGTGGCTTCTGAAGCAGGATATTCTCCTGACCCTGGTCCAGGCCCTTGATGCATCCAGCAGTGTTGAAGTCTCTGCTGCCTACTTCAGAGGTGATCGAGGCAGGAGCAGAGCAGTCAAGGGACCTCCCATGGATAATGCCCACCTGCTCCTGATCTTCAGCTCAGTGTTCCCCCTCACATTGTGTCCTCCTGGCTTGGATCCAGCTAGTTTGATCTTGGTGCTCATGACAGAGATGTCCAGGGTTGGACAGAGCATGGTGCTCTTCCTCCACATTCTGCAGAGCATTTCATCTCCAGCTCCCTCAGCACACAGACCACCAGAGGTGGCAGCAGGATTGACATCTCCACTGGGCATTTGTTGTCTACTTGACCTTCTGATCCATATGATCTATGGATTCTGCCCGTGGCAGGAGGATTGGAACTGCATGGTCTTTAAGGTCCCTTCCAACCCAAATCATTCTATGGTTGGGTCATTCTAAGTCACAAAGTCATCTTCAGGACCTCTACTGGACTTGCTCCAGCAGGTCCATGTCCTTCCTGAGCTTGTGATCCCAGGGCTGGACATAGGCTTGGTCCCAGTCTGCCTCTTGGCACAGAACTCCCAGGGCTGTGTTGATGGGATGAGCTGGCCCGAGTCAGTCTGACCATGAGGACGGTTCTGGTAGAGATGAGCTGGTGAACCCTGAGTCTGTCCCAGGAGAAAGTGGGTCTTTGGTGACTTGGGGAAACTGAGGCAATTATCTGCTTGCCTCTGCAGAGCCAAAAGCAACCTGCCAGGACCTGGGGCTTGTGTACACCACTCTGCTGACTGCCAGGTCAGAGGAGCAACTGAACAGCATTCTGCTGGCCTTCAATACCTTCCTGGAGACACCCAGAGTTGTGAACTTTGATGGAAGGAACATCACAACAGAAAGGTCCTGCCTCAGAGATATGAATGTGCTGAACTTGCCTCCAGGTACAGGTGACCTTTTTTTGCAGGATGCGACATAGTGTGTGTTTGAGGGTGGACATGTGGATCTGGCTCTCCTAGAAGAGGGAAATATCCTTTCCTTCCTTTCCCCAACCTGGCAAAAATCTCTTAAAATTCCATCACATCCTGCTACTAGAGCCCATATTGCTCATTGTCTGGACTAACAGCAAGCCCTGTTGTTACAGCTGGTGTTAACCAGTGTGTTGCCTGGACTCCTAAGAATTATAAAGGACATGGATGATAAAAGTATGAGCCAACATCCTCAGTCCTCAGCTAAATTTTATCTCATCCCAGCAAAATACTGTGCAACATCGTGTGTTGTTTCCTTGGAGCTCAGTGCTTAGTGTCATATTTGGGTTATTTTTGCTTTTCAGGTGTCCCATTAGAGATACCAGAAGGGACTCCAGGCCCTTCTGTGCAACTGGCCAAGGTACTCATCAATGAGGTGAATGTAGGCAACCCCGGAGGAGGAGAGGATGCAGAATACATTGAACTCTTCTATACTGGACAGACGCGCTTTGACCTCCAGGGATACTGGCTGGTCCTCTACAACGGGAAAAGCAGCCGGGCCTACCGGGTGCTAGATCTGTCTGGACACCACACAGATAATCTGGGTTACTTCTTGGTGGGGAGCAGCAGCATGAGCCCAGCACCCATGATCAGACTGCCCCCCAACACCATTCAGAATGGGCCAGGTGCCGTGGCTCTGTACCACAGCAGCATCCTGCTGTACGCAGAGGACATGGCTGTGACGGTGCAGGGGCTGCTGGATGCTGTGGTGTACTCATCCCAAATGCCAGAGAAGGCAGAGCAGCTACTCAGGGTGCTGCTGCCAGGGCAGAGCATCCTGTATGAGAACAACTCTCACAGCACCCAGGATGAGTCTCTGAGCCGCTGCCACAGCCTGAGCACAAAACTCCAGAGCAGCTTCCAGGTGGGAAGATGTCCATTCTCCCTCCAGTCACCAGGAGGGCAGATTTCTGTTCTCCCTTCATAGTCCTTGGGAGGACAGTGGTCATGTTTTAGTATGCCCTTTATTTGGGAGAACAGTGTTTTCTGGTGTGCCACATCTACCTCCTGCCATCTGCTGATGCTCCCAGTAGTCCACCCTCACCTCTCTGCCCTGTTCACATGCCTGTTGGTCAGGTGACAGCTGCCTTTTGGGCAGCATCCTGTACTCTTGGGTTACCCTAAGCCAGATGTGGAGCCACCTTCTCTTTGGTGCCATCATCAGGGGATTTGGTATAGCATATCAGGTCCTTAAAACCCAGGTTGTTGCAGGGCTGATACGTGAAGGATGTGCCTTGAGCACTGATGTGATTGATTTGCATTCATTTGTCTGATCTGTTTCTTTTTATTTCAAAATATATAGTTTTAGACAGTGCCCTGAAGGAGTACAGCAGTGTATGCCTGCTTGTTCTACACAAGCTGGGTAAGGGAGGCTTTGCTACTCTGCTGCTGATTCCAGAGGGATGTCCAAAACTAAGGCAATAAAACTTCCAGATGTAGAAGAGGAGTGAGATGCATTGGTAGTGGGGGTGGACTCCAAGGAAATGTTACCATGGACTGTAGATACAAGTGTGGAAGTGCTTCCAACAGTAGAGAAAGAGACATGTTCCTAGTCCTGAGGGTGAGACAAAGGTGAGGAGGATGTGTGGTGATGGGACCCTACAGCCAGGACAGCCCTTGAGAGGATGGTAAGAGTAAGGAGCAGTTGGTGTGAGACAGAATCACCAAGTCCTGTACTGCCCTCATCACAAGAAAGACACAGAACTGTTGGACCAAGTCCAGATGAAATCTTCACAGAGATCCTTTGAGGACTGAAGCTTCTCTCCTATGAAGACAAGCTCAGAGAGTTAAGGTTGTTCAGCCTAGAGAAGAGAAGGTTCTGGTGAGGCCTTAGGGTTCCTTCCAGTGTCTAAAGGGGCTCCAAGAAAGCTGGAAAGGGACTTTGGACAGAACCCTGGAGGGACAGGACAAGGGGGATGGTTTTAAAATGAAGGAGGGCAGATTTAGGTTGGGTATTAGGAAGAAATTCTTCCTTGTGAGAGTGGTAAGGCCCTGGCAAAGGTGGCCCAGAGCAGCTGTGGCTACCCCATCCCTGGAAGTGTCCAGGCTGGGTTGGATGGGGCTTGGAGCAATCTGGGATAATGAAAGGTGTCTTTGCCCATGTGGGATAGAATGGGCTTTAAGATCCCTTCCGGCCAAACCATTTTGTGATTTTGATTATACCCTCTTGCCTCACCAGGGAGCCTCAGGAGGTGTTCAGGTGAACAAGAGGTCATGTTGTGAGCAGTTCTACACCTGAATAAAGTGGGAGTGTCAGTGGTGGCAACAGGTCACCACTCAGGTCACAGGTCACAATCTCCCCACAGGTGACCAGGGTGACACCGCTGGGGGAGAACTTGTGCAGCAGCTCCACGGTGCCAAAGCCTCCTGCCGTCCGCATCAGTGAGCTGTGCCTGGCCAGCGGGCCTGCCCACAACTGCTTCGTGGAGCTGGAGGGGAAGCCTGGCACCAGCCTCAGAGGGCTCAGCTTGGTCTTTTTCTCAGGGAAGGAGGGGAAGGCATATGCCAGTGTCCCTTTGCAGGGCACTTTTGGAGCCACAGGGCTGTTGGTGTTTGTGCTGAATGGAGAACATGGGCATGGTGAGTCCAATGAAATGGGCCTGGTGTGGGATCTGCCTTCAAACACACGGGCAGGGGCTTGAGCAGCTCAGAAGAAACAGATGGAGGAGGGTGCAAAACATGGGAACAATTCTGCCTTGCCTTTCCTGTCCTTTATTTGTGCTTTTTCCTCTGTTTGTTCTGCCTGGGCTGTTCTGTCATGCTCCAGCTGAGAACGTGGTAAATCCTCCCTCATGCCTCTGCCAAGCTCTTCATGCAGGAGAGTGGGAGGACGGAAAGTTCCTCCTCTGGTACCAAGAAAAGGGGATTTCAGGAGAAGTGAAAAGTGGGTTGTTTCTTCATGTTGTGTTCACTGATGCTCACTGAATCCTGCAGTGGTGCTGCCTCCTCCTGGTCCTCAGCTGGTGCTTTGTCGGCACATTCCTTTATCTTGTTCACCTTAACACATTCACATTCGTACTCATGTTCACCTTAATTTTTGTCTGGGCTGCATGAAGACAACTGCATCTCAGAGGAACCTTGATGTTTTTGGAAACATGTTCACAGCAAGCAGCTTCCCTGCAGATTTACTTGGCCTCAGTCACGACCATGTGTTTCTCCTTTCTGTTCTTGGAATTCATCTCATTGCCAGTTTGTCCTGTCAGGCTCAAAGTTCAGCCTAACACTATCTGATGTTAATCTCATCTATTTCCCTGGCATTTCCAGATGGGACAAACCTGACCTTCAAGAACATCTCTACTACTAGTGAAGGCTCCAGCACTATTGCTGTGTACAGCTCCAATGGGATTCCTGCTGGCGGGAAAGCAATGCCAGAGAACTTGGTGGATGCCTTGGTTTACACATGTGAGCCTGGCACAGCTGGAGGACACTTGGGCTTCCTTGGGCTATCTTACACTGTGCCCTGCAAGGGTGACAGGTGAGGTTACTTCTCTAGGAAAGTTCCTGGTGTGAAGAGGGAGCAAAAGGTTAATGAAAGGCAGGGGCAGGTATAGTGCAGCTTGGAAAACTCTGTCCTGGAGGATAAACTCTTAGGTGTGGGAGTCTGGATGTAATGAGACAGCAATCTTTCTTCTGCAGAAGCCAGTCAGACCAAATAAGTTTGCTCTGACCAAGCTCACTTATTCTCCAGCTGGAGGGGTAGGCTGGACCCATCTCTACAAAGGCTCTGTGAAAGCTGGCTCCAGCTCCAGCTCCAGCTCCAGCCAACTCTCTGTCATCCAGCACCAGGAATTAAGGCCCAGGGTGGGATTTGGAGGTGGGAGGAAAGGTGTGTGACATGTTGGTGAGTTTTGACTCTTCTGGGGACAGGCCCATGTCCCTGAGCCGCTGTGGCAATGCCAGCACAGGACTGCAGTTTGCCCTCTCGGAGCCCTCACCCAGCCTGCCGAACAGCTGTCCCCAGCACACCTTCACCATGGATCTCCACCTCTGCTTCCTCACACCCAGTGAGTGCAGAGGGCATCCCACCAGGCTGGGGTGGGAGGGCTGGGACAGGGGCTGACCTCAGCTTTCCATGGTGTGGGAGAGAGGCTATTCGGTGGCCAGCTGCTGTGAAAGGGGATGCACTGGGAGAGAACTGGTACACACACACATGTGGATGTTGTACTGCCAGCCCAAGAGAACACCTGTGCCTGCAGCTTCAGCGTGGGCTTGTATGGGCTTGAAACAGGCTGCCCAGAGAAGATATGGCTGCCCCTTGATCCCTGGAAGTGTCTAAGGCTAGCTTGGATGAACTTGATGTAGTGGAAGGTGTCCCTGCCCATGGCAGTGGATGGGATGAGATGAGCTTCAAAGTCCCTTCCAACCCAAACCATTCTATGATTCTATGATATGAAGGTGGCCATACATTTAATTTGAGTTGTCTCTGCGCAGGCCGGCTGAGCTCTGATCAGGATTTCTTTCTTCAGGGTTAGATTTGCAGCAATGGCAGGAACCCCGTCCTGGTCTCTCGTGGTAGGGGCACAGTCAGGGAAACTGCCAACAAACCCTCCCATCACAGCCCATCTGTGGAAACAAATTCCTGTGTCTCAGTCCTGACCCAGAGTCAGCAAAGAAATGTAATGGGGAGTCTCTAACCTCTGCAAAGATCACACTTGGTTCAGCATGGGGTAGCCAAGATCAAGGCAAAATGGAGACTCCTCTTCCATCCTCCTGAGAGGGGCAAGAGTGGGCCTCTCCCTCTTGTCCCAGCATGAGAGACTGCTCTGTACTGGCCCTTGTGGTGTGATGTGGGACATGACCCTTCCCCACTTTTCTAGGAGGCTGCCAAAGGTGTATAGTGGTAGAAGTAAAGACTCATCCAACCGGAGAGGGCAGAGGAGAGCGGAAGGCAGAGGAGGGTGGGATGAAGCCAAGTGTTTTGGAAGGGGCACATAGCCAGGAGCTTACTAGCAGTCCTAAACTGCACCCAGAAAACCCACATATCCTCTTCCCCTAGACTGTTCCATGTGGACCCAACACCACAGGAGGATGCTGGAAAGTTTGGGAAGGGTCTTGGTGAACTCCTTGGAGGGGGAGCGCTCCTGCAGCGTCTCTGACCTCTACCTGCAAGGTTGGTACCTGGCTCCTCGTGCCCAGTTCAAGTGCCCTCCTCTCTTGTAATTGCTCATCCACAGCTGCCTTATCAGGACAGTCCCTGCTCCAGCCCACCCTCCAGGCTGGCACTGTAGTGAGGGAACCTTGAGGAACTGTGGTGGGCACTGGGATTTCAGTGAGGGGAGCAGGAGACAACCTGACCTGGGCTGCTAATGAGGCCAAACTGGAGGACCCATGAGGAATGGCAGTCTCTGATGATCATATTGTGGTGTCTGCCAGACAAACCTAAACCCAGAAAGCAATCAGCCCTTTACAGTCCAGAGGACTCTGGTTCCCGACTCCTATATTTATTCAAATTACTCAGACCGAATAGTCACTTCTGGAAGCCTACATCTTTTGAGGGATGGGGAAAATGTTTCCTGTGTTTTGGCTGGTTTTTTAAGAAAGAGAAAACTTTGCTGCCATGCTCTATATCCCTCACCCAAATGGCTTTTTGACTTTTTGAACAAATTCAGTCAATTCTGACCAGTGGGTAGAGGTATAAAGTGTAGTAAAAAAGTATTCTGTTGGTGGGATGACAATCTCAAGTCCCTTTTGTCACCAAAAGAAAGGTTGCACATGTTCTCAAGTTACCAGTGATGCAGCATGGCAGCATGATTTCAGAGCAGTAGGGAGAGAAAGGTGAAGAACATGGGAGCAGAAGGGCACAAAGTCATGAGAGCAATGTGATCCCTGACACCAGAGGGTTTCTGACCACCCAAAATGTGCTGTTTCTTGGCAGAGCTTAACCTGACATGTGTGGGCTCACTGGTGAAAGTCTGGGGCCAGGTGTGGGCTCAGCAGCCAGAGCAGGAGCAGTCCATCAAAACCTGTCTCCAGGGATTCCTGGCCAGCCCCCATCCCTTCTCTGTGGATGGGAGAGTTCTGAAAACCAGTCCTGAGTGTGTCAGCCCTAAAAATAAGCTGTTACCATCACACAGAGGTGGTAAGTAGGAGGGACTTTGCTTCTAACACACTGAGCAGGGCTGGGACCAGGGTCAGGCCATGTCTTCAGAGAGGGCACATGTGGGCAACCACTGTGCTTCAGTGGGGAGCCCCTTGCTTTTGGACCTATTGTTCACACAGCCAGGAAGCCCCGAGGCCCAATTGCTGGGAGCAGCCACTGGCACGCAGCCTGGAACTGTCCAGAGCTGGGATGTCACAGGGAGTGTAGCAGGGGAAAAAAGGGATAGGCCAACCTGTTATTGCCCAGAGAAGCTGTGGCTATCCCATGCCTGAAAGTGTTCCAGGTCAGGTTGGGTGGGGCTTGGAGAAACCTGGGATAGTGGGAGGTGTCCCTGTCCTTGGCAGGGGGTTGGACTGGCCATTAAATGTTCCTTTCAACTGAACCCAACCCAACTTGGCCCAATCCAACCCATTCTGTGACTCTGATTGTGTGACCTCCTAGGGCCCCCTCGTGCTTGGAAAGGTCATGGCTGAATGGCTCTTCTCTGCCTTTGTTCCCTCAGCTTCCTTCCAGGGCTGGGAGATTGCCCTGTTTGTCATGGGATCTCTCCTGCTCCTGTTACTGTTGGTTGGCCTGGCTTTTCATTTCATCAAAAGGTGAGAAATTGCTGTTGCATCTGCTATGCACCCCCCACCTTCTCCTTCCCCAGGGCCTCTTCTGTAACTGCTGCACAGAGACCTGCTCCTTCACTCAGGTGAATACTTACACTGCCTTCAAACCATTCAATATGCTGCTCCTCATTTTTGCAGCAAAGTCCCTTCCTTTTTGCAAAGCCCCTTTGTTTCTGACAGAGCAGACTGCAGGTTCATTGTGAGGTTGAGATAACACCAGTAAATCCTGGATTATGCTGGGCATGTCAGCAAGAGCAGTGTAAAGGGCCATCAATGATACTGACAACATGCTGTGGTGGGAGAGCAGAAAGCTGAAGGCATGTGGCACACAACAGATGATGATATGGCCACAGGGAAGAGCTCTTCCTTGGAGCATGGTGGAAATGACACACGCCTTAGGATTACCTTGGTGGGAAACACCTTTTACATTATAACATGACACCACTTTAAATAATAACTTGATGTTTCCTAATGTGGTCAGGAGGCAAACAGCAGCTGAACACTCAGGCTGCACATCAGTCTGAAAGAGATGTTACAGTGGATGGGTTATTAACCAGCCCAGATGATTTATTTTTATTAATTTTTACTGTTTTGTTTTTTGGGGTTTTTTTTTTAGCACTGGATGTGCTGGATGTGCAAGAGTTAGAAATGAGGAAAGTTCTTAGAATACATTTGGGGAATAGAAAACCCAGTATAAATATATATATATATATAAAATAACTTAAGAACTAGCCTAAGTCAGATTTAGGGAAGTTCTTTCAGAAACCGCGGTGGTTTTAAGGACATGTGCCAGGGAATAGCAGCTGTTCTGCTCCTGTTTTTCTCTGAAACACTTACAGACAATAGGAAACCATCCCTCCTGAGTGCTGGTCATTCATCCTCTTCTTTTCATTCCTGAGGTGCAGATTAGCTGCTTTGTGCAAAAGAGCAGAGCAACTGATCATGTGTTTTTCTTCATCTGTTGCTTTCCAGACGTCCCCAAAATTACATCAACATCGAAATGAATGACTGCAGGCAGATGGCAGCAGACTTCTAGTGCTCGTGGGCACAGCTGGGTCTGACAGCCCTGAGGCCACCAATGTGTCTCAGGGAAGCAGAGAGGGTGTCCAGCACCAGGGCTTCTGCACAGACCTGCCCCATTCATCTGCATCTGTGTGTTTGTACAGCTGTGTGTGTGTCTGTGTACAAACACCTGAATTGGTTTTTACCCTTCTTAATTTTGACCTTGGACTTAAGGAGACCTCAGAAACAGGCTGAGGACTTATAGGCACAGGTTGTGCCAAATGTGGTGCCCTCGCAGACAGAAGCTTGCTTGGCTGAGGAAGGACACATGCTCTGCCTCCTCTCAGGATTCACTGCTGCTGCTGAGCCAAGGCCACCCCCCCCATCAGACCTTTCTTCCTGGCAGGCAAGGCCAGTCTCTGGTCCTTCTGGACTCCATTGCTCAGTGAGGGCCCATCAGCCTTCCCTGTGCCCTTCTGGTCCAGGCAAGGGAGTTCTCAGCATCATGCCCTGCTCTGCTAGAGCAGCTCTGCACCACCAGCGGCCTGCTCGAGGGACAGCCCTTGCAACTGGGGATCACAACCTGGAGGGTGTCCTGCCCAGGAAAAAGGTTTAGAGGAGAACTGAACACTCAATTAATCAGTTCCTGACCACATGCAACTCTTACTGGTATGGTCCTGCCCATATCTTTCCAGACACTGGGCAGCAGCAGTACCAGACTCCAGCTCTGCTGAGTTTGTGGAGTGAGGAATCTGCCCATTAAAAGATTGTTTCCTGCACAGTCTGATCTATTCCTAATGGAGCAGCAGCTGATACCAGGCTCCTACAACATCATGTGTGGAGCACTGATCTCACCTCATGGATTTCTGCACCCTGTGCAGTTCCATACATGGTGATAGTGACCCAGACAGATCCAGCCTGCCCACTGGCCGGGTGAGGGGCAGGGAAAACACAGATACTGATCCCACACTAGTTCTGAACTGTGGTGTAGACAGATTTTTACTGAACAAGGTTCTGTGGAGGGGAGGGCAAGATTGATCATCATGGCATTGACCCTCATGAGAAGGAAGGTTCCTGTATCCTTGGAGTCCCACCTTCCTGCTGTGTCCATCTTAGCTGCATCTTCTCCTTGCAGGCAACTGCCTTCTGCTGAGGTCCATGGGCCCCAGCCAGCTCTAGTGCCAGCCAGGATGAGCAGCACAGAAGGAGCAAGGCCTCAGCCTTCCACTGTCCAGCCTCTTGTGCCAGGCAGCCCCTTCCAGTCAGCAGGGCTGGGAACAGGAGGCACCAGGGACTTTATCTGCTGGGTGCTGCATGTAATCCTTGGGCAGCCTCTGAGAGATGGTTCTCCCTACCAGCCCTATCCTGCCATTAGCACAACACTGCTGGCACACGCAGGCCTTGCGGGAGCTCAGATCAGCTCCATCTTGAACTGGCTGAAGTTTGGCATGGTGGGCGAGGGCTCAGCCATGCTGCTGAAGGGGCCACAGGGCTGGGTGGCTGGCACAGCGCTGTGGCTTACAGTGGAGCTGAGCTGCTGCAGTGTCATCAGCACCTCCTGCTGCAGCCGCTGCTGGTGCTCCTGCTGGCGTTCCAGGTGGCACTGTTGCTCCAGCACTGCGTGCAGGGCCTGGCTGAGCTTCTGCACCTCCATTTGTACAGTGTCCAGCTTCTCAGCAATGGCGGGGCAGCTGGGAGCAGTGTGGGGCACTGGTGCACCCCAAGTAAGGCTGTGATTTCCTGGACTCACAAGGTGTGGCAAGGCAGTCTGAGTGCTGGCATCTTTGACCTGGAATAGTGGGAGGCAGGAGAGAAGGGAATGAATATTATCAGCTGCCCATTCTATGTCATTTAACAAAAGATTTATTCTGCACTTAGTTAAAAGGCTCAGAGAAAGCTCTCAGAGAAAGTCATCACCTGGTTGCAGACCTCTAGACCTCAGCATGAGCTGAGGACCTTCTAGACCTTCAGCTCCATCCAGCCCCTAAGCTGCTGCTCCATTGGAGCCCCACGTTGTTAGCACATGCTGATCCATCCTGGGTGAGTGCTGCTAAATGGCAGTGGGGCTGCCCATGCTGATGCCAGGCTTTTGTTTGCTCTCTGCAGGGACAGAAACAATATCTCCCAGATTTTGCTTTCCAGCCTTGGGTGGCTGGAAGAACCTCCTGAGATGGTACTGACACCAAGCCTTAACAATAGGTTTGTGATCTACTGGCTGGAGGCCAAGCTTGGCAGTGACTGGTATCTTGTTTCTTGTGGCGATGTTTCTATGGGATTTCTAAGAGAGGCTCCTCTCCCTAAGAACTGATGAAAGACTATTTTAAAGTAGCGAAACTAACTGAAAATCCCAGGTTTTGTCTCTTTACGTTGTCAGTGGGAAAGTGAATAGTTGTAGGGGAAGGAGAAGTGTTTTAAAGGTTTCATTCTGATTCCTATTAACTTTTTTCTTTCTTGTAGTTTTGTAAATAAATCTGTCTTTATATCTTTTAAGTTTTGAGCCTGCTTTGCTTTTCTCCTAATCCTATCTCACAGCAGAAAAAGAGTAAGCACTTAAACCACTACACTAATTTTGAGAAACAGGAATTAGCGAACGTGAAACCACTATACAGGGTTAGCACAGGGTTGCTGGGCTGTGCAGCTAGCAGAGGCTCGGGGCATTCTGGGAGCCTTTCCACCCCCAGAAGCCTGCCCCACCATATGGCGCAGATGCAGCAGGGTGCTGTACAGGGCTGGTCAGATGGCAGCAGCTCTTGGCCAGAGCACATGGACTCTCCCATCCTGCCATCCTACCTTTTTCTGCAGGAGGATAGCCCTGTCCACAGTCTTATTTTTCGCCATCAGGGCTGAGTTCTGAGTGGCAGGTGTGACCAGCTGCCCCCGGCTGGGCAGTGGCTGGAGTGGGACAGCCAGACCCCTATGAGCAGTCTCTGGAGCCAGAGCTGTGCCTGTGGAGCTGTCATCACCTGCAACAATAGAGAGAGAAACACCGCAAAAGGAGGCCTTGAGGGGGGGGTCTCCAGTGGGGAATGGGGCCCTTTCATGAGCCCAGCAGTGCCAGGAAGTGGCCGTGGTGAACCCCGTGAGGCCAGGCCTTACCATTCCCAAGGGCCAGCCCCACAGGTAGAGTGTCCCCAAGCTGCCCACCATCCTTGCAGAGCGAGGCCACACTGACAGTCTGGATGCCGTCCTTGGAGTCCTGGCTGCCAGCAGAACAGGGCGCCCGGCTGCCCATAGGATTCTCGGTGGGCAGTGCAGGGTGCCGGGTGCCCAGCAGCCTGGGGGGCTCAGCCTCATGCCCCTGCAGCGGGGGCCAGGGCTGGTCCCCAGCCCAGCCAGCTGCCGCTGACCCTGGCTCCACATTCTTCCTCTTGAGGAAGAGGTACACGGCCTGCGGCGTTACCCGGATGTCATCCAGCTCCAGCACCTTCTTGATCTTGCGGAAGCTCAGCCCAGCCCTGCGCAGCTCCACGATCCTCCTCTTGGCATGGTCATCTAGCCGGCCCATTGCTGCCAGGACCCCTCCTGTGCCCAGGACCTACATCCCTGGAGTGCAGCTGTGGTGGGGATGCTGGTACCACCCCAGGCAGCTCTATGCCCCGTGACAGTACTCAGGCTCAGCTAGTGCCTTGCTGCCAGGCTGCTGGCCCTTGCCCTGCATCCATGTGATGCCATCCCCAGCAGTGACATGGGTCCCAGGTGGAAAGGGCGAAGGAGGTGGCTCTTCCCACCGGAATCAATATGGACAACTCCAAGCCTGATCCTTGTTCACGTGGAGCCCCTTTAGAGAGAGGAGTCCAGCTTGGTTTCCCCAGTCTGTCAAGGGCACAGAGGATGGTGACAGGCTTGGCTCTGCTCAGTGTCCCAAACTGGACATTAATCCCACCCTGAAAGCAGCACAGCGAGGAATCAGAAGTGGTCAGGGTCTCGAGCAGCAAATCAGTGTCACAGGAAGTCTGGTGCGAGTCCTGGCAAGTGATGGTTCATTGCATGAGGCTGGCAGGACCCTGTTGTGTTTCGCTGGTGGCCCAGAAGGTCATGGCAAGCAGAACTGTAGAAATTCCATGTGGGAACTGGTGGTGCTGCAGAGCCTGCCCTTGGGTCTGGAGATGACACTGTCTTGTACCTTTGGGAGAAGCAAATGCAACCATTGATACACTCCTAAAGAAGGCACAACTATAAACATAATGGCTGCATTTCCTGTGCTTCCCCTCTCACACCAGGTATGTGGCTGTACCACACAGGGATATACCTATATCTGTCTATATATGCACATGTATGTGTCTACACAACTATGCTGGAGAGTTTTTTCCACTTTCTACCAAATTCCTTAATCTGCAGGCATTTCTTGGACCTTCAGTGCTGCAGGTGTTCCCTAAAGGATATACTTTTGGGTTTCATTTCACTAAAATAAATATCTTCCAAGAATTCCCAGAAGGTAGCAAAACACTTTTCCGATTAGAGACTATGTCAAGAGACTGCTGCCAAGCAAATGTGATATAGGAAACCTTTCCAAACCACACTTTCCAAGGCACATGTGCATCTTAAAAAAGACAATAATGTGTTATGTTGGTCAAGGAGGAAAAGAGACTATTGAACATCAGCCTCAGGGAGAAATGGCGTCAATTTGACAGAGGAGTTTTGCCCCTCTGCATCTTACTTGTTCCATGGCAAAAGAAAGACACATTAGCTCCAGAGATGTAGGCTGTACTTTGATCCAGCTGTGTTTATGTCTCAAGGCCACCCCATGCCCTGCTGTGTGCATTAGGGACCTTGTAGGTAAGAGCTGGGGCAGTGGATATTGGAAAACAGACATCCTTGGATGCAGACACTACAGTTGCAAAGCAAGAGCAAAAGGTCAGAAATTCTCAACCTTCCCCATGTAAAGGGAAGATGCTCCAAGGAGACCACCACCTTGAAGCTGCAGGTATGAGGAACTTGACCCCTGGCAATATACTTTGCCCTCCTCCCATAGTGTCTCCAGACACAACCAGAAGACACTGGAGTATCTGAGCAAATGGTGACAGAAACATCATTTACATAAATGCCAGGAAAGCCAACAGCCATGGCTGCAGCCTTCACCCAGTCTCCACGAAAAAAGATGAGAAGACCACCTTGGAGAAGCATAAACTCTACACTGCATCTTCTCCAGCTCCCTCTCCACTCAAGATGTTGCTCTCTGTGTACCATCCCCATGTCCCAAACCCCTCCTTCATCACATACTCATCCCCTTCAGCCCTTCCCCAGATCTCAACTGAGGTCCCATCACCCTGCCCTGCTTTCCTGGGCTTGGGGAAAGTTCATGGGAGGCACAGACCATCCCTACCCCACTAACACCACATAAGCTCAGCATTCCCAATTCACAGTGTTCCCTCAGAACCCCCCTTTTGTTGCAGGGGCAGCAGGATGAGGAGTTTGGCCAGGATGGCTTCAGGGCAGAAGGGCATGGCTGTGGACAGCAGCTCCATGGAGAAACCATCCATGCTTAAGGTTTCACCCAGGCTCTTCATCCTTCAAGAACAAAAAAGCTGGTCAAAATCCAGCTCCAAACCTGCTCACTTATACCTTGAGGGTGGAAAAAGTGCACAACAGCTATTCTACCCCTGTCAGGCAGGAGAAAAGGGTTACCAGAGAAAGCAATATAAGTCTATTCCATAAAATACAGTATTCCAGCAATTTCCTCCAAGATCACAGAATCACAGAAATACTAGGTTGGAAAAGACCTCTGAGTGCAACCTTTGACTGATCAACACCTTGTCAATCAGACCATGGCACTAAGTGCCACATCCAGTCTTTTCTTGAATACCTCCAGGGATAGTGACTCCATCACATGCCTGAGCTGCCCATTCCAATGCCTGACAATCCTTCCTGTGAAGAAATTTTTCCTGATGTCCAACCAGACTCCTCCCCTGGCTCAGCCTGAGGCTATGTCCTTGTCCTGTCACTAGTTCACTGGGAGAAGCCTTTCAGGTAGTTGTAGAGAGTGATAAGGTTACCCCTGAGTCTCCTTTTCTGCAGGCTAAACAACCCCAGCTCCCTCAGGCATTCCTCCTAAGATTTACCCTCTAGACCCCTCCCCAGCTTCATTGCCATTCCCTGGACTCACTTCAGCACCTCATCGTCTCTCCTGATTTGAGGAATCCAGAATGCTTTGGGTTGGAAGGGACCTTAAAGCTCATTCCACTCCCCTGTCATGGGCAGGGACACCTTCCACTATCCCAGGTTCATCCGAGCCCCATCCTACCTGGCCTTGAACACTTCCAGGGGCAGCCACAGCTTCTCCAGGAAACCTGTGCCAGGGCATCACCACCCTCACAGGGAAGCCTGTCTTCCTAATATCTCATCTAAACCTACTCTCTGACAGTTTGAAGCCATTCTCCCTTGTCCTATCTCTAGATGCTCTTGTAAGAAGTATCTCTTCACGTTCCTTGTAAGCTCCCTGCAAGTACTGGAAGGTCAAGTCATAAGATCCCACAGCCAGCCTTTGCAACAGCCTGGCCTGGCTTCATCTCAACTTAAAACTTTATTTATCCAGATCTTGCTGCAAACTCAAGAGTTTTCCTGTACTAAATGTGCTCCCCATTTCCACACTGAGTCCATCACCTTCTCCTCTTTCTTCCTCTCCAGACGGTATTTTCCCCAGGGATCTGCAGCCTGTGCTATGCACACACCTTATCAACTTACACATTCACAAACTGAGATGAGCCCTTTGCACTCACCTAGCCTTCCAGGTGTTTGTTACTCTCCAGTAATTTTTGCACAAGAAAAGATAAAAATCAGTTCAATAAGAGGGAAAGATTCAAGGATTTTCCTGGACCTGACTGCTGGAGTTCCCTTCACTTTCCAGGGCCAGGCTGGGAGTGACATGATTCCTCTAATGATTTCTTACATCACTTGGGAAGACTTAATTCCAGTAGTGGTTTTGCAGAAGGATAGGAAAAGGAAGCACATCTGTGTAAGAAGATTCGCAGCAATTGTGTTATCTTACCTTTGCCTCTAACACTTTCCCTTTCTGTGGGTATCAGGAACACAGAGAGGGTTCATCTCCTCCAGAAAGTCCTGAAACAATCTCATCTGGACTGACGCAACCTTTGCTATTTCTAAAATAGAGCAGCACCACAAAGCTGGCTTGGCTTGGCCTTTCCATACAAAGACCAGGTGCTGTGAGCTGAGTGCAGGCAATAAAAGCCCCCTGTTCCAAAATCCTGCTTGCCTCCAACTCCCCAGCTGTCACACTGTGTTCCAGCCACAGCTGCAAGTCCTTTGGCAAACTCAGATTCTGCAGCCACACATTATTCCCCTGCAAGCTGCAATGGCTCCTCATGGTCTGAAAGTGTCTTCCTCCCCACACACACACCCCTTGTGTTTTGCAGTTGCATGGGGATCCCAGGGGGAAGATGTGATGACTGGAACACTTAGTTTACTTAGTTCCAATCAGAGAGGGCTGTCATGCAGCACGACAGGCTACAAGTTTTTCCCTCTAGTGGGTTGGCTTCTGAGACCTTACACAGGCAGCTGGACATACACACTTGTATGTACATGCCTTGTTACACCACCACACCTGCAACAGGAATTTTATTCTAGCCTGCCAATTTAGGTGTCTGTCCAAATTTCAGATTAACCATCCTTTCTTCAGCTGCTGCTGAATGCTTGCAATGCCTAAAGTCTTTATGTACTTAGTTGTAGTTCATAAAGCTCCTTTACTCCAGTATTACTCCCAATAATGCTCTATTACATAACTCCGTGTCTTGGGTTAAAACATATAACCAAAAATGTGTATTATATTTTCATCCATTGAAACTGGTCGGAAGACATTGTTCTCTATCTCTTGTAACTCTAGGGGGGGTAAGAGGGCAGATGCCTTCTGTTAATGGGACAACTGGTAACACCAGAAAAGGCAGTGCCTTCTTATCTCTTCCTTCACCCATCCTCCTCCGAGGGATATCACCTGTGAATGGGCCATTTAAGGCCTCTCACATGATGGACAACTTTACTTCATTCCATTGTAAGATGCTCCACCCAGTGGGACGAGCCAAAGCCTTTCCATAAAATCTGCAATCCCAAACACTAATGCAGCTGGTTTTCCACTGAATTCTTGAAGGAAGACTGGACCTATCTCACCAGCACTGGACCCTTTTTTCCACAGGATCATCCCTACTTCACAGAACAACATCTGTTACTCCAGGAAGATTTATGTGAACTGCTTCCAACACCCTGACAACAGGGTGTCAGGTCATATCTCTGACTCTGTCAGGGTTTTCTAGGACTTTTGTTTGTTTGCTTGTTTGGTTTCTTTGTACTGCTGCATTTGTATTTTTTAATATTCCTAGTAAACAACTGTTATTCCTATTCCCATATTTTTACCTGAAAGCTCCTAATTGCAAAATTGTAATAATTTGGAGGGAGGGGGTTTTCACATTCTCCATTCCAAGGGAAATTCCAGTTTTCCCTGACAGATACCTGTCTTTCCAAACCAAGACACTCTGCATGCAACTATATTCACAGAAACACAGCCCAGAGCCTGCAGCAGCCTTCCCATCACCAGGATTGTTTCCTTAGTTCCCATACTCTCTGGCCCAGATAATATTACATACAAAACAAAACGGCCTCAAGAGAGAGGGAGAAAGAAGGCAGCATGCCCCACACTTCCTTTCAGTGCAGAGTGGATTTAAGGTCTAAAAGAGAGGAAGAGCCTGAATTCAGGTTTCCTACAACTCAAGTGATGTAACCACTAGCCTTAAGCCAAGCAGGCTCTTCCTCTGCACAACTTATTCCTGTGCTTGTGCAAGCCCCCACTCCAGGAGGTGAACCTGAGAGAGAGGACCTCACCAGTGTCCATTCTACAAGTCCTTGGGGTAGAGCTCTGTCACCTGCCTGCACACACATCCACCCCAGCCACTGCCACCTGTCTCTCCCACAGTTCTTCTGAAGCCCTGATTACCTGGCTTTGAATGCAAAATTCCCCAAGAGTGAAACATGAGTTGTGTGACCACAGAGCTGGCTCATGTCTGGGAAGATTGACTTCTCCCTTTCATCTCACAGCTGCTCTTGGACACAGACAGTTTTTATCCTTGGGAGGTACAAGCAAAGCTGCTTCCATTATTCATGCTGGGGTGAAGCAAGGAAGAGTTAATCCTTCAACAGACATGGCACAGGTAGCTGTACTACCCTGGGGCTGTGTTTTCTCAGTGGCTGTTTTAGCTGCACCACAGCACACCCATGGCCAGCCTGGCCCATGAGATGTAACAGCCTTGGAGAGATTGAGGTATCTATGTACAGATTATCTTAATTGAGCAACGAGCTCCCATCCACCATTTCAGGAGCAGCACAGTCAGGGGCCAGCAGGTACAGAGGTGGAGCAGAAGGTTTCACCAGAGAGACAAACTGGTGATGCTGAGAACAGATGTGATTGAAGGAGAGGAAGGAGAGAAGCAAAAGCTGTGACCCACAGGGAGCACAAAGATGCAGAGCAAGAAGATACAGCTCATTTTGTTTGGTCTCAGCAACTGAAAACAGACACTTTATGTTTTCAACATTCCAAAGCATGTTGAACTCAAGAGCTTGCTGTGCTGAACAGAGTGCAAAATACTCCTGCCCTAAGAAGGTACATGTAAGATCATGAAGAACAAAGCTGAATGTGGCTATGTCTCTTTCCTTTAAATTTTCTTTCTACAGTGCAAAGCCAGTGTACCAGGGCATGGCTCATTCACAATAGATTCAGCGTTGCCAAAAGGTGATTGATCCTCATGAACCTTGTAAGGATACACAAGCCAAATCTGTCAGATCTGGACCTTGTGAATAGTAACAGCTTGTCAAGGTTCTCTTGTCCACACTTTCCTTTGTGTCTGATTTCCAGACCTCCTTCTCCGACCCTCAGCACACCCTGGGAAGCTGGAGCAGCTGCAAGCAGCTGGGGAGGGACATTCATCCATCTTGTTTAGTTTTGTTGCTCTGAATAGCTGCTGCAAAACCTGGCAAGTCCTTTCTCACTCCACATCAGCTTGGAGGGGAAAAAATATTAAAAATATCTCCTAGAAGCACAGGGTTTACAGTGCTAGTTTACATGGGATTCAGATATGGATTCAGACAGCAAGAAGTATATCAAATATAGCAAAGGAATTGTGGAAGGAGTGAGTCTGGTAGGAATGCCAAAATCTTCACCCTGCAGAGAACTGTGCTCTAAACACAGCCCTGTGTCCATGGCAGGACAATCCTTCACTGGGCTTCCTGCCCTCTGGGTCCTGTTCCAGAGCCTGCCTGGCAAAGCTTGGAATGGACATGGACAGTTCTTGGCTATTCATGCAGAAAACAGTTTCACTGCAGGGACAGATTGGGAAGTCTTAGCTCTGTGGAGACAGGTAATCAGAAAGGGCTTACAGAATCACAGAATATCCCAAGCTGGAAGGGACCCACACTGAGTCCAACTCCTGGCCCTCCACAGGACAGCCCCAAGAATTACAATGAGCTGGCCAAGGTGGTTCAATGGAACTTAGCTTGGAAGAAGATGAACAGTATTAGGTGTCCAATGCTGAAATGTTGCCAAAGCAGGAAGATCTGTACCAGGGAAAAATGGTCATTTTTCCTAGGCTGCAATTTTACTCAGTGCCACTGTTCTGCCAGATTTGCCAAGCCTTATAGAAGCAATAACATTACCTAACAGCACTGTGTGTAGTGAGGCTGCATCCCACTACACTTTCTTTGTAAAATTGGTCAAGGAGCAGCTCTTTATAGGTTTTATCAAAAAGTGATGGGTCAGATGAATTTAGATGGTGCTGCTGCTACCTGAGCCATGCTGGCTCCCCTCTGAAGGGATAACCTCAGAAGAAAACTTTAATAAATTTGTACTTCAGACATAAGAATGGCAGAGAGAAAAGGTTGGGTGTCTGGCCCAGGATTTAAACAAGCTGTTCAGAGCCCATAGCTCGGTTTGCTCTACCACCTGCTCTGACAACTGCTTCATTCATTTAGTCTGAGCAGTTGAGCTACCCCTGCCTGGCCACACTTTAAAAATCTGATCCTCACAAGGAAAACACAAAAAATTTATGGTTCTGCTTTAAGAATGCAGAATGTGAACACTGAAGAAAGGTGGATCTCCAGAAGATTTCCTTAACAGTTTTGGAGGTTGCAAAAAAAAAAAAATTGTGAGTAAAATGATACACATAGTTTGCTTTTGCCTCAGACAACACCACAACAGCCTGGAGCTCACTTGGGAATAGGATATAGAGATATAGTGGGAAGATAAAGAGGAGTGTGTTGGGGTAACAAAGTGTTAGTGTTGTTAGTACTGTTACCTCACGTTTGAGGGGAGAAGGGGAACAGTATCAGGAATACTAGAAAATCCTCCCTAATGGTGAAAGGGTCCCAGGCCACACACCACAGAGCAGAGACACAGTATAAAATCACACTTTGATAGCCTTGAACAAAAAGGTTTTGCACTAGATCAACTCTCCCACAGCCCAAAACCCAGAGGTCACCCTCAACATTTTATTACCTAGTCTGACAAACTCAGCGTAGTTGTGATGCTGTGTCTGGTAAAGGTCAGGTATGTATTAAGAAATTATTTGGAGCATCCAAACATGATATTAAGAACTGTGGAACAGCTTGAAGGAACAAGATGTTTTCACAGAGCACCTGTGAAGACCTGTGGGAAAGAAGCAGGCTAGATTTCACATCCTGGCTCCAAAATTGATCTCTGCCCTCACACTGAACAAATTAATCAAGGTGAATTTTAGTATTCAGACAAGCACAATAAAGGCCAAGTATCTCACTGCCCTGCCTTTACCTGTGCCTCTCTGTAAAGCATTATGCATTTTGAGTCACTGCTCTCCATAGATACAGCCGTTCCAGCCAAGAGAGCTGCACTGGCTACACTACAAGGACACCTTGAATTTCTAGTCTTTCACAAGCGTGAAGAGGAAACAAATCACTGCAAAGTGTGACATGGTATTTATTCCTTGTGGTGAAAGCAGAATGTTTGACTAAGTTTAGCATTGAGCAAGTATATTCCCACAGCATGAGGGCATAAGAGTGTTGCAGGAAAACAAGCATCAAGGCATGGTTTTTAAGCTAAAAGCCCTGAAATACACAAATGTATACACTGACACATCCAGGGGCAGACGGTCATGAAGTCCTAAACCTGTTCATGGCCTAGCTACCAGTATGCACTGGAAGAATAGCCTTAGACCTCAAGAGAGGGCCAGATGTTCAGAAATTATGGCAGATGACTTAATAGACCTGTAAGTGTTTCAGCTAAATTGCTAAATTCACACCCTTCCGCAGATTAGAGAGGAACTCCCAAAATCTCCTATTTTTGTTGTTCCAAATCTGTATAGCTACTCAACAATGCAGCCGTTGGAAACTCTCAAATCCCTGCAGTGACAACTATGGCTCTTTCGACACATTTGCATGAAAAGTTTCCAAGTCCTCAGAAGACAAATGCGTCACCCTACAATTCCTGTGGTAAGGAAGCCACACAGACTGTACCCTCTGGAGCCAGACACACCTCTACTCCTACCCTCACAGAGGTTCAGGAGTGACAGACTGAACACGGAGGCAGACCAAAGGTCTTCCAGCACAGGGAAAATACCAGCATCCAGGCTGTGGGCTGAGCCAGTGCTGCAGTGCAATCCCCAAAATGCTAAGAAATGCCTGGTACAGGGTGCTCACACTTCACCATGATAAAGGAATGCCAGTACTGCTGTAGGCAGAATGACCCACTAATCACCTGGATCTCCGGGGGCAAGGGCTCTCTGTGGTCGCCACACATCCCAAAGCCAGTGAACAGGAAGGACAAATGAAGAGCCACCCGAGACAAATGCCCTCAGCCTTAGGCAGCGTTTAGAGACAATTAGCCCCAACCCCACTGGCACCGGAGCAGCGCAGTTCACCTGCGGAGGTGGCTGTGAATAGTCTGTCCGCAGCAGCAGCCTGGGAGTGCAGAAGGGAAGGCACAGAAAAGAACTGAAGTACGAGCCAAAAGGAGCACTCCCACAGCTCTGTTATTTCATCTCCTGCTTGTCCACCAATACGTGCGCAGTATCTAAAGGATTCTGCATTTCGCTGGAAAATTGCTGGGCAGGCTTCTGTGAGTTCAAGAAGCGGCGGGAGGACAGCACTTCAGATCGGGCATGCCACTCCCAGCTCCGACGCCGAACCTCAGCACCGCAGCAGCCTCCGCACGGCCGCGGGCCCCGGGGCCCTGTGCTGCTGCATCTTCCGTGTGCTCGCACCACCGCCAGGATCTCCTCTCATCCTTCCCCACGCCACTCCCAGCACCCAAACCAGCTCAATGCACACAAGCAAATGGGCAGAGCATCCACGTACAGGGACTCCCGAAGGCTGCCGGGGTTCTCTCAGGCGACGGCACCAACTCGCTGCCGCGTTCTCCTGTGGCCGGGACCAGCCAGGTGCCAGCACAGCCCGGCTCTCCAGCAGCCAACTTTCAGGGAGCGGTTGTTTGAAAACCTCCTGCCGTCTTTGTTTGGTTGGGGCAGAGCCAGCAAGGGCTGCCGGGAAGGTCACCCAGGAGGGCTCCGATGTATAGGGAGGGCGGAGCGCTTGTGGTAACCCTTCGCGGTCCGGGGCGGCCGCGATCCGGGGCGGTCCGGGGCGGTCCGGGGCGGGCCACGTCGCCTTAGGGCGCAGACCCGTCTGTCCCGTCCCGGCGCGCAGCCCAGGCGTGGCTGGTCACGCCTGTGCCAGAGGATGGAGGAGAAGCCTCACAGGAGGCAGCGCTGCCGTCCCTAGAGGTCTCCCCCAGCCCTGGAAGCACCAACTCCATCTCTACGGGGGGACGGTGGCTGCGCTGTGCCAGCCGGGCTGCTGGCATGGGGCAGAGGCCACAGCGGGGCCATTCGCTCTGCAACCGAAGCAGACACTTGCTTTGAGCTAGTCTCATCTCTCCTAGTGCCCCCAAATGAGACGTTCAAATGTCTCTCCTTGTTCGGGCTTGGCTTAAAGGCTCAGCTGCTGGCAGCCCCTGGAAGCGGATCAGACCCCACACACACGTTCTGCCACCACCGTCCTCGCCCTGGCCTTGGGGCTCACAACTCTGCAGGAACCTACTTTAGGTAACAGCTGCAGGAAACCTTTTTTACAGTATTATTATTTTTCTGCTGGTTCAGTGACCTTACCTGCCCCCCCCCGGAGAGATGAGAGATGTTATGAGAATAAGAGTGTGTAGGACTTTGGGATCAGTTAGCCTTTATGGCTTTGCCATAACTGAGAGAGGAAAAAAAATGTTAAACACTGTGGGTGCAGACAGGTGGGTGTTGGGCTCTGCTCCCAGGGAACAAGGGACAGGATTAGGGGAAATGGCCTCAAGTTGCACCAGGGGTGGTTTCATATGGATATTAGGGAAATACTCCTCGAAGAATGGGTGATCAGGCATTAGAAGAGGCTGCTCAGGACAGTGGTAGAGTCACCATCTCTGGAAGTGTTTAAAAAAATATGTAGATATGGCACCTGGTGACGTGCTTTGGTGATGGCCTTGGCAATGCTATGGGAATGGCATTGGAATTAGACTCAATGATCTTAGAGGGCTTTCCCAACCAAAATGATTGCATGATTCTAAGCTCATCATGACAGTCTACTAATAGCCCTCATCTGACATAATGCAGCTTCTCATTGAACCCATGTGAACTTTTAGTAGACTACAAAATAGCCTGTGAAGGAAATCTGCCCTTTACCAAGATGTTGTGTGAAGAACAACTTCCTTTTTGCTTTGTTTGGGGTTTTGTTTGTTTGTTTTCTGAACCTGTTCCATGGCAGGTTTTATGTAACCACCCCTTGGTTTTGCAGCAGTACAGAAAACAAGCCTGTTTTTCTTCTTGACACACATGGATTTACAGACACTTGCTCTGGTCTTGCTCATGTCCTGGGATAGAGGTAGATGGGACATATCCTTGCACTGCATTCAAGAGGCGAAGCTGCCATCATTAGGAATTTAACAGATATGCCTGTGGCCATACACTTCAGCTGATCAGCACACCTGCTTCTCAGAAAGTCTTTCACTTTTAAGGCCCTGCTTTAGGGATGTGGTCAAAATGCACTTCTGACTTTGTTCCTCCGAAGTCAAAAGTCAGGCACCCAGAGTGGTCAGTTCAGAAGGTCTGTGCCTGCAGTGGCGAATTTCCTCTAAAATTCACAGCAAACACATTTGGCAGGGAGAAAGAGAGAGGCTATCCTTCCCACGACATGAAATGACACTGTATAGTACTCCATCTTAAGTCTTTCATTCTCCTCTTCCCAATTTTCTTGCAGTTGAAAGAGCAAATCCCCTCGGAGCAGTGCCGTCCCTACACCCTCCACCATCTCCAGTCAGTCTGTGCGCTGTGGATCTGCAACCTGCAGCTGAGACATGGTGGGCCCAGAATTCACGTGTGGAGGCTGCAGCCTGCTGGGTTGTTAGGCTCGTAACACGCAGAGCTGAAGCGCCAGCTGCTACCGTCATTACCATTATTATGCAGGACAGGGTTTGCAGGAATTCCCGTTTCCCCAGTTACTGCAGCTGCGCCCTTCTCCCGTTCGCTCCCGTTCGCTCTCGGCCTTTCCTCCCGTCCCGCCCCTGCTATGACGCCATCACCGCGCGCCGGAGCTGCCCTTCCCGCCCGCGTGCGTCAATCTCGCGCGACGGGAGGGGAGCGGCGGCGGCGGCGGCGGCGGCGGCGGTGGCGCTGAGGATGTGAGTGCGGGGCTGGGGTTGCGCCATCCGCGTCCATCCGGCCAGGCCGCCACCCGACCGACC
>VXBR01005664.1:296932-307859 GCA_013400215.1 Cisticola juncidis | reverse complement strand
TAGAGTCATGGAATCATGGAATCTTTGAATCATGGCATCATAGACTCATAGAATCATGGACTCATGGCATCATAGAGTCATGGAATCATGGAATCATGGCATCATAGAGTCACGGAATCATGGAATCATGGAATCATGGAGTCACAGCATCATAGAGTCACGGAATCATGGAATCATGGAATCATGGAGTCACAGCATCATAGAGTCACGGAATCATGGAATCATGGAATCATGGAGTCACAGCATCATAGAGTCACGGAATCATGGAATCATGGAATCATGGAGTCACAGCATCATAGAGTCATGGAATCATGGAAACATTGAGTCATGGAATTATAGATTCATACAAAGGCTGGGTTGGAAGGAGCCCACAAGGATCACCAAGTCCATCTCCTGGCCCTGCACAGGACAATTCGAAAAATCCTGCCATGTGCTTGAATGCATTTTCAGACACTTCTTGAGCTCTGTCAGGCTTGCTGCAGTGAGCACTTCCCTTAGGAGCCTGTTCCTGAGCCCAAAACCCCTCTGGGTGAAGAACCTTTTCATCAAATCCAACCTAAACCTCCCAGACACAACTTGAGACCATTCCCCTGAGTCCTGTCACTGTCACCACAGAGAAGAGATCAGTGCCTGCCCCTCCTCTTCCCCTCATGAGGAAGTTGTGACTGCAGTGAGGTCTCCCCTCAAGTCTCCTCCAGGCAGAACAGACCAAGTGTCCTCAGGCATTCCTTGTATTCCTCATCTCCTCAAGGCCCTTCACCATCTTCATTACCTTCCCTTGGATGTTTTATAGCTTATATTGGGGTGCCCAAAACCTCACACTATTCAAGGTGAGGCCACTCCAGTGCAAAGCAGAGCAGAACAATCCTCTCCCTTGCCCAGCTGGTGATGCTGTGCCTGATGCCCCCAGGATAGGGTTGACCCTTCAGGCTGCCAGGGCACTGCTGACTCATATTCAGCTTACCATCAACCAGGACCATGTTCATTGGTCCTTGGGATATCTCAGGGCTCTCATTTGCCTTCCAAATGGCACCTCCTGACTCTGCAAAAGAGCCACTGACCATGTCAGCTACACATAATTTTTTTCTATATAATATTAATATAGAATTTCTTTAGTATAAAGGAATTGATGTTATTTGGGGTACAGGGAAGTAAGTAGATGTTTTAACTGGAAACACCAGTGACCTTGATTGAAAGTCAGCAATTTTTATTTTCTAACAACTAAAGGAGAACAATCTTTTAACAGTTTCTAAACTCGTTAAAACTTTTCAAAAGTCAGCAGCCCAAATAAGTCATCTTAGGAATTATTCAAGCTCAGATGCTAAAGGCATCCATTTCAATACTTAGTGAATCTCATGGTTTATGAATTTGCTCAGGACTTTGCACTTAATGCTGTATGAGCAAAGAAGCACAAGGAGCAAAGTCTGTGCTGGACTCCTGCTGAGGTGGAGTTTTACAGAAGATGGGTAAAATTCATAGATAACACTGAGAGGCTAAAATGACTTGATGAAGAAGCATAACTGTGGGATCTCAGAGGCCACACCAGATAGGAGCATCCAACCACCCAGCTTGGTAATTAGTATCCTGAATTTCTGCATGTTTTTGCACACTCACAATCAAGATAATGCTGCAATGACAACAGCAGAAAATACTTTTTTAGTCTTTCATCTTATGGTCTTGCTATCTAGTCCTCACTCTTTCTACAGTGGTATTCAGCTTTAATCTGTTCATGATTTACCATGCCTCAACATCCAAATTCCTGGGAAATAGTTTTCAAAGAGAGGCAATTTTCATGTCTCAAAGCCTGCTGAAATCTGAATCTGTACCTCTCTGCAGAATGCCAGGCTCCCTCCAAGATGAATCAATGTTATTCCTAGACTTGGACAAACATGGAAAACATGAACAAACAGGCAATGCCTAGAGCAGAAAAGCTGTTGAAACTTATTTTCTACTTCATTTGGGTCCTAAATTCTTGGTTGTCTAATAAAGCATGAGGGCTAATTCTTTTTTTGATGTTTGGGCTTTTTACAAAGCCCCCTTCCTGGATGGAATCTCTAATTAAGAATGAAAACATATCGCATCTTTCTCCAAACAGGGGCACTGATAGGGTCTCTCTTCTCTCTTGTCATCTGTCCCTGTGATTTTTGAATCTCTGTCATTTTGGCTTCTCTGTCAGATACCTCTGTCCAAATTTATTAATTGTGGAAGCGAATTTGTCAGGAAGACTAAAAGAGCAGAAATAAGGATACTTTTCTAGCCTTACTTTTGGTATGTTCTGATTTGTGGAGGTCTAACTTTGAAAAAAAAATTCCTCATGGAGTAGAGTTGATGCACAAGATGTAGCAAGACAACTCTACATGGGTTGATGCACAAGATGTAGCAAGAGTCACACAGGGAAGAGGAAAGCTGATGGAGCTGGATTCCTTAGGTGAAAAATTCACACTGTTCCATTAAAATCAGTAGTCTGGGAGCTTCTGGCTGTGAAACCTTAATATAACTACTAACTCCCACAAGCCCAGCCATCTGACAGAACTGAGGAACAACCTTTCTTTAAGCTTTGGGTGCATTCTCAGCACGCTTTTGGAAATAAAGTAAGATGTCTAAGTTGGTTGCCTCTCTGTCAGGCATCTCCAGAGTATCACTTATATCAGCTGTGCTGAAACACCTGCTGGAAGTGCTTGTCTTTCTCCTCTGAGTATTTGGGAAACCTAGGTAACTAATTTAGGCTAGGCACATCAAAATTTGCTGTCCAAAGTTAGGTGAGACAGCTCTCTCCTAAAGCAGTCACTGTTTTATAACAAGCCACCTTAGTATGCACAGGAATGTGGATCCTTCAGGGCAAGAAATTCAATACAGGTGCTAAGAACAACAATTTATCAGCCTGTTATCTGTGACTTAGAAGGAGTGAACGTTGCTATTTGTGTCTGAGATCCCCTGAAGAAAAATTTTATAAGCAATTTATTTTGTGCAGGGAGAAGTGGTGTCCTGGCACCAACCGCTTGAGGGGATGACAAGGATCATAATATATAAATAATATAATCTATAAAGATGAAATATTTAGAGGGATTAAAAATGCAATAAAAACCCAGAAATAGCCATTTTTTGGGCATGAGAAGGGATTTTTGCATTCACCTTTTTTATATGTACAGATTAAATGTGAAACCCACTTCACCACCCAATTACTGAGATTTTAGTCTCCTATTGAGGGAGTCCTTCAGCACATGGTGAAGTTAATAATGTGTGTGATACCTCTGATGGAAAGAGGGTCTTGTGTCTTTTTACTGAATCTGACCTTGCAGTAAGACAGGTCTAAAAGGCTGTTCAAGATGTCCTGTAGTCCAGCCATGTTGTTCAGCCTGTGACAGTGGCATCTGAGAATTTTTTGTGTTAGAAGGTGATCTGAAAAACAAACACAGGTAGTTTAAACACTAGTGCAGACCTTCATGTGTGCAAAGAAACAGGAGAACAGGCTGAAGGGAAAGGGTTTAAAAGTAAAAAACGAACTTTTAGTAATGAAAACATTCTTAATTGAGTGGATTGGTAAAAAACTTTGGCAACACAGCATAAAGAAAACTGCTTCAAGCCCCAGAGACAAAATTCCTTCAAAGGCATCACTGAACTGTTCCACCTCTCAAAATTGTCTCATAACTAACTTTCATATAGATGTCTAATTTATCAAAATCACCAGTGATCAAGATTCAACTACCTTATAGACAGTATTTCATGATACTTAACTATCCTCAAAAATTGCAAGATTTCATTTAGGTCTAACTAAATTTTTGCTATCACATTTTTCTTTTGATTCACTTGATTTTTAGCAAAACCAATTCCATCTCTTTCAATGTTCCCTTAAAGGCCATGTGTTGTAGACCTCTGATCACTCCTGGTGCTGCCTTCTGGCCCTTCTCCAGTTGATTTACATTTTTATTGGATTTCAGTGACCAGAAATGAATGCAGATATTCACCTGACAGCTTTCCAGTGCTAAGGGGAGTGGAAGGACCAGCTCTGATGTCCTCCCTTCCAAGTGACAGCCTGACACTGATTCCTGTTAAGCCCTTGATCCACTTTAATCCCCCAATCCTTTGCTGACAAACTGCTGCCCAGAGTTTCACTTCTTTACTTATATTTCCTAAATTCCAAAACAATGGAAATTATTCACTCTGTCACCATCAACTTGAGAGCAGACAGAATCCAACATCTGCTTTGACAAGCTCCTTGTCTCAGTGGTCATCCTGGAAATACCCACACATCTTAAAGGCCAGTGCTGCTCCTTCCCACAACAGGGAACTGAAGTGGGAAGGTTGATTCAGTTCCTGGAGGAATCAGTGTTCATCTGTTCAGAGAAATCCAGATGATCAAATAACCCCAAACACTTCACCCTTCAGTGATCTAGGCAAGGTCAGAGCTAAGTACAAAGTCAGCTGTGTTGTTTTGTTCTTGTCTTATTGAATCAAATCCTTTCTTTCTTGTACTGGTTCACACCAAGGTGATTTGGAATTCTACTATTGCTCTCCAAAGTATTTCCACCCTGATCTCAGAAAACATGATCCATTTTTAACCAGCCAACAGAAGAAATGGTCAAAGTTGACTGACAGACCCAGCAGATGACTGCAGCATCCACCCTTTCATGCTGGTAAAGAATCACTGCTGCCTCTTTGCACTCTGCAGCAGCTTCATCGGGGGTTCTGAAGGGAGGAGAACATTCCTGTGAGCTGATCAGACATGAAATAAAAGTTGCCTGCCCAGGATACACCCTAGAAATGCCTTTGCTCTCTCCTCTCTCTGTCTCCTTGCAGCTGACTCCCGTGCCAAGGGGAGGTGCATATCATAAACACAGTGCCCTGGGTTCAGGCCCTCCACAAACAATGGCATTCCTTTAGAAGGGAAAATAATAGCCTTGGCACTGTCAAACATATGTATTTTTAACCAGTCATATAGAAATAAATCTCATTTTATCAGAGCTGGAGTCTTCTCCTGTGGCACTTAATCATGGCCCCTATGGCAGCTCTGCCAGCAAAAGGCTGCAGAGCTGGACCCAGGGATGGCAGTCACAGGTTGGTGCTGTTCTATTATTCATTTCTGGGCAGTCAGTAAATTACAGAGGAGAGATAGGAGCCCCATTTTACAAGGCAATAACAGCCTGGATTTTAGCAGAGAACAAGTCACTTTGTCTGGATTTCAGGCAATAAATCAAGGCCCAGTTGTTCAGCTATTATTTATAATATTTTATGGATATTGCCAAATGATTCAAAACCGTGATTAATGCAACCAACATTATGCCAAAGCAAATTATCAGGGTTCTGTTTGAATAGGGAAAGGTGACATGGGAGAGGTATCCATACCCCATTTCTTCTTCCTAAGGTAATAGATCAATCTTAAATATCCAAGTTTCCTTGCATGTTTCTTCTTTGGAAGGTACTCCATCCAACAGCCCTGAAAAGGTGGGAAATCTCATGAAGACACTGGTCAGACATGTGTTTTTAGGACTTAATTTTATTTGGCTTTGAAGGCATTTCTGCTCTGAGGGAGCAACTAATTCTGTTGCTTTCAGTGGCACATAAGAGATCTGCATGTTTTCCTCAGACTTCCTCAAATATGTTTGCAAGTGTCATAATTCCAGCTATTCTCTTCTAGCAGAACTTTCAGTTGTGGAGAGAAGTGCAAAATTTATTCCAAAGTCCAAACACGCACCTGCACAGAGTGATAAAACTCTTGTAGAAATCACAGGCAATCAGTCTTGCTTCAGATGACAATACCTGGCTGAGAAAATCCTTGGATCATAGAAGAACAACTCTTTATTTACTGCTTGAAACTTGCAGATCTGGGATAAATTCTGGCAAACTGGTACCCAGTCCGTCTTCTGTCAGAATGTTCAGAGATTTGTGCTTGGATATATTTTATACTCAGTACCCATTTGACCACTGCATTAAGTATTTTTTTCACTTCCCAGTTCACCTCAAAATGTCTTCAGTGCTCAGATATGCACAGATTTTATCTGCAAGAAATATTACTTTCAAGACACTTTCCAAAGCTATCACACTCACTTTTTTTTTAGTGAAAGCTTCTAATAGGGAGTGCTCTCAGTATTAAGGCTTGTGCATTGACTGAAAATGCAATGATTATAGTCAGTCCATAATTCCTTTCCCTTCCCTCTGTTCTTCCTCTCTCCTGATTCATAAATCAGAATAGACAATTTATTGAATTAAAAATTTCCCATGTAAAAGAATCATTCTCTTAATTTAGTGTTTTTATGGTCCCTCCATGGTGCTGGAAAAGAGGAGAACCCAAATGGAAAGATAAGGAGTTCAAGCATGTCCTGGTGCATAAATCTACGTCATTATCATGAAGTATCAGTTCAAATAGGTAACTTGAACAATTTGAAAAGTTTCTCATTATTTTTCTCCCTGTTTTAATGAATTTCTGAACAAGCAGTCTCAATGCACTGTTCTGCAGCAGGGATGTGATCCCTCCTTGGCCACTGCAGGAGGGAGTCAACAGTTGGGTAACAATTTCCCTCTGCTGGTTTGGAATATACTGGAGAATAAACTGGCAGGATAGAGGGTGCCCAGAGAGGCTCCAGAAAATCCTCTAGATTTCCTCCTGGTTCCAGAAAATCCTGGTTTCTTCGGCATGGCAGTCACTTCACTATTTAAGGTGAATAAATAAACAAGACATTCCTACTTTGAGTACATGAAGTAGTTTTATTCAGAAACTTCTCCACAATTAATCAGAACTAGATCAAGTATCTGTCTCACATATACATATATTACATATTACATGTACATTCTCAGATCCTCAGTTCAGTTTCTGAAATATTATAGAAGGAGGTTAAAAACAGAAGATTTTTCTCTGAGTTTTACATATATGTATATATTTTAGATGTTTTATTATTATGTATATATTATACATAAAAATTCTATGTATTCCATATAAACATACATACACATTAAATAACATTGTTGTAGTCTAAATGGACATGTGATATAATTATATGTAATATATTATACAAACATATTTTATTTAAGAGTATTTATATTATAGATGCATATTTTTAAAGAATCATGGCATATTTTTATTAGTTTATTGCCTATTAGAAACTGAAACTTTTTCCCTGGGAGCATTTTACATTTTTGTTTATTTAGGTAGATATGAAAATAAATATTACTAATGCTGATGTTAAATTCCTGCCTGCATTTTTCCTCTAAACAGGCTAAACACAATCATCAGTGCAGGGAAGCCCATGGCACCAAAGCCTGCAAAGAGAATCAAAGCCTTTAGCAAGAGTAATTACAGTTGTTCCACATTTCCCAGCTAATGGTTTAATTGAGTGCCTGGAACATGTGATGCTTACAGGAAAAACCATCATTCTTATAAGTGACTTTTCCATCCAGTTCTCTGTCATTTCTCTTGGGCACAGAAGTGGAATTCATGGTGTTTTGTGTTACAGAAATCTGTGCCACATTAAGGCAACAATTACAGGTTCTGTTGAGATTATGTGCTAACTATTAGGATTGCAGAATTCCTAAAAATACAGACATGAAATACAATCACTGATCTACCTTTAAGAATAGCATAGAAGAATTCTGATGTGAGAGGGGATTGGCATTTACTCCTTCTAATTTCACATACATGGGGCACATGGTTTCTTTGGAGCAAGTTTGAGCTGCAGTAGCAAGAGTTTGTTTGCCTTCCTTTGAACACCTAAATTACCTGTAGGTAACAAGATAATTGTTCCAGAAAAGACAATTTTTCTTTCAGGTACTTTCACTGACTCACAAGACAATTTAGGCATTCAAATCTGTCCTTTTCTCAATTTTTAAATTTTCTTCATTTTCTATCTTCTTTTGTTTTGCTTTCACCATCCATTCAGGTAAAAGAAAAAGCGAATAACAGGGCTTTCAAATTTTCTGATAGAACAGTTTTCCATTTTAAAGTGACAACACAACAGAACCTATATGAAACTGTAACCACTACAGCTATTTTTAGAGGTTATTACCTACAAACTTTGCAACAAGATTGTTGCTTTGACTATAATAGAGGTGCCTTGGGCCCTGACCTAATATTAACCAGCCAACCCTATTTTTCCTTGTGGATTGGAGCAGATGACCTCATGAGATTTCTGTAACCTGAGTCAATATAGATATATCCAAGTTTTATGCTGCTGCAATAAGAAAGCAGTTAAAATATTGTAATAGTTTTCTCTGGAGTCATAGGATTTTGATTTTTCAACAGATTACTTGCTTGAAACTAAATTTGAAAACGCCCTAATCCTTGTGGTACTCAAAATCCATATTGAATAGGTTTCATAGACAAAGCTAGAATTCCTTTATTCTTTCTGAGTATTATTCCTGGCATAAATAGACAGATGCCATTTAGCATTAAAGGATTTAGGATATGGTTTATCGTGACCTTTGAGAACATTCACAAGGAGAAAACACATAATGTTAGATTACATTTTAACCTAACAGAAAGCAGCAAAAGTCAGTGCACTCAATGCACATCAACAACTTGAAAATTGAAGCTGTACCAGGTAAATGGAATCAAAATGTACTACACTTGTATTCAACAATATTCCTAACTTCCACAGGCTGTGGATTTCAGCACCATTCTGTGCTCTTAAACACAGATCATATGTCTTTCTGTTTAAAAATAAATCTTCCACCTTCAGCCCATACTGGTGGGTTATACTCAAGAACTACAATATTTTATTTTTTAATGTATAGTATATTTTGCTGTATGATGTACCAGAGTGTGGCTACTTATGATTATGATCTCTGTTACCCCCACAAAGTGCTCTCTCCTTGAGACATAAATGCCTACTTGCTCAAATACATGGTGACCATATATCTACCTGAAAAAAAAAAAAAAAGTTCATGCAGAAAGAAGAACACTTTGGGGTTTTTTTGAGCCATTTCTCCCACAACAACTTCTCTCTTTTTATAGCTTTTCTTCTGCTCCAAGTTATTATTATTCTCACGCCACCCCGTATTTCACACCACAACATGTTTATTGGCAGCAGTGTGCAATGTCCCAGGCAGCACAGGAATCCACAATTTCCTGACTCCCTCTCCCTCCAGTGAGCATTAAAAGATGTTCCAGTTGATCTCATGAGGTTCCTTGGTGGCCTTTGGGCGGACCTGAGTGGCACCTTGTCCTGTGGGTTACCTGAGGTTAAAGTACCAAACTGAACTTGCCCAGAACTCACAGCTCTCTCTGCTTGTCTGGTACTTTCAATTTATGTGTGCTCTGCACAGATTGTGTCTACACTTAGGAGGAACTCTGACTTCAATCCTGAGCACCATCCTCGAGCTATCAGGTCGGTTTCCTATTTATATAAATCCTCAGGCAGCCCCTGCAATCAGAATCACCCGGGGGCTCTGATGATGCTTTCAACCTTCTGATTGTGCAAATGGTTTTCCTGAGGACCACTTGGTGGGAATGGGTTCAGAAAGGCTGGTGTGTCTTGGATAATTTAGGGACTGGTGAGCCTGTCTCAGTGATAGGGAAATTCAAATACATCTCCTGTCCCCTCAGAAGCTGTGCCACTGCCCCAGGCAAGGCCAGAATTCAGTCCAGGTGACCAGACAATGACTGTATGCTCAAAGCAGAGCTGAAGCTCTCCTGGACTCTATCAGATCTATCATAATTTATTACATAACAACCATGAAGGTGATTAGGGGGCACTTCTTATATGAGGAAAGTTTGGGAGGACTGGGTGTTTTCATCCCAGAGAAGAAAAGCCATGTTGGACAGGACTTAAAGCAACTTGGTCTAGTGTGAGGTGTCCCTGCTCACAGCGAGGAGGTGAAATGAAATGATCTTTTAAGTCCCTTCCAGGACAAACCATTCTGTGATTCCATGAATTCACATCCCTGAGGGCAAGATTGGAAGCTCAACAGGGCAGCACAGGACATCAGTGTAGTCTACAGGAAAAAAAATTCCTCTGACCAAAGGCAGGCATCCCATGTGAGATAAGATAAATTGCACCTACAATTCAATAATTTCATGACTCTCTCCCTAGCTCTAAAAAGGAGCACACAGAAACTTGTTTAAAAGGCTCTGCCCAACAGAGAGAATACCCACATTAAACCCTACCTTTGAGCTCTCTTTGCAGTCAGTCAGGAGGGACCGACACCTTGCCTGAGACTGGAACACTTTGCCATCTGGAAGGGCTCATCTTTATCTGCATAGCCTG
The DNA here is from genome assembly GCA_013400215.1 of Cisticola juncidis. Taxonomy (NCBI): domain Eukaryota; kingdom Metazoa; phylum Chordata; class Aves; order Passeriformes; family Cisticolidae; genus Cisticola; species Cisticola juncidis. The sequence continues at coordinate 297,663 of VXBR01005664.1, read as the reverse complement.
CAGATAGAGCCTAGAAACTTTCTTAGATTTTATCTGTAGTTCTAAATTAGACAACTTAGACTAATTTTTAGTTAGATACTAAAAAATGCACTTTTTTAGTATCAGCTCTCCCATTCTGAATCTATTAGAAGAGTCCATGTCCTTAAGGTAGATCAAATCCTAGTAACAGGAGTAATGCACTTCATGAGACAGCTGAATTTTAACACGCTAAATGTACATGTAATTTAAGAAGATATTTAATGTTTTTCTTCCCTATATAAATGTCCTTAAAACCTAGTTGTATTTCCTCACATCATTTAGGTTGAGAATATTGTTAAGCCCCTAGAGGTGTGCATTAAAACTGTCAAAACCCAGTTCTGATCAAAGGGATGTCACTTGAGATAGGAGATTTTCTTAACAATTTAAAAGTTCAGTATTTTAAATTTTAAAAGTTCTGAACATTTTGTGCCAAATTATGAATATTGATTGCCATAGCTATTAGGTGTTGGGGTGACTTTAGATACAGCTGAATGATCTCATCCAAAGAGCAGAATGTTAATGTTAATGTAATGTAATGTTAATTTAAGGGAATGTTGAATGATTTAAAATGGACTCCTTCTATTTGTTATGCTGGCAAATATTTATTCTTAAGCACAGGAATGTGAAGGAACAACAACAACAACAACAACAAAAAAAAAAAAAAAAAAAAAAAAAAAAAAAAAAAAAAAAAAAAATTTTTTTGTAATATTCCC
>VXBR01005664.1:217231-270767 GCA_013400215.1 Cisticola juncidis | reverse complement strand
CATTTGGGCCCTTGGGTTTTTTGTTAAAAAAAAAAAAAAAAAAAAAAAAAAAAAAAAATTATTCAAGCTGCATACTGGGAACAGCTTATGTCAGTCCAGAATCATCATTGCTGAGGATTTTCTCTGAGAAAATGCATTTTTTTTCCTTATGACTATTAAAATATAGTACAATGAATATCTCCAAAATTTATTTTATCCACAACTGAAAGTCTTTTATTCTTACTCCTTGGACAAGTAACATTTCCCTAAACTCTCTTTCTCCAGACAGTGCCAAGAGTGATGCCCAGATTTGTTTCTCTCCCTGAATCTTCAGCTTTCCTTTTTCCAAGATCAAGTGTTGTGAACTGAAGATGATGTTTGCTCCCCTGTGCACTTCTTACAGACAGACTCTGCCCTTTCTGCTGTTCCAAGATCCCATGGATGTTGTTATGCATCAGCTGGACTCACTCTTAATGAATATGGTCTCACTTTCCAAATGGTTTCACACCTTTAAATGATATGAAGCTTCTTGAACACTCTCTCATCCCAAGATCTTGAAATGCAAAAAAAACTTTTTCTGAAGAGTGGTTGCTTGAGAACACCCAGCAGTTCACAAAAAAGCAGTGCTAAAAGATTGATTCATTTCCATTCTTCCATCTGCACCAGAAATACCAGTCAGTATCCAGGCAGGAGATGGGATATTTGATTAGGTGAAGCTTACGTGAGGGACTATTTCAGTATGAGAATTGCAATACAAATATATTATTATCTATCTCAGAGTACACTGGAATAGTCAGTCCCACACTCATCACACCAAAGTATCTGAATGCCTCAGGGATAGTATAAAAATGTAATTGATCTAAAAAAGGCAGTGTAATTATATAATTACACCTTTGCTGCTTTATTTCACACATAGAGACTATTTATAATGAATATTCTTTTACTTTTGAAAGGATCTGTTTTCTTCAATGGCAGACAGTGGGGTAATTAATAGATAGGGAAGATCTTTGATTGGGGAAAGTATTAAATGTGGAAGAGAAGCTCAGTGTTTGCATTTGAGCACTTGACTGCCTCCTTGCACCTCAGGCTCCTCAACAACAAAAGGTAACGAGGATTCTCTTTACCCTGATGTGTCTTCTCTGGTTCTATGCTCAGGAGAAATGCTCGTTATTTGGGCATTCTTTGCCCAAATTCAGCAGCTAAAATGCAAACTTTTAGTCTGACATAGTCATCCTGGCTCTTCTGCAGTCAAGGGGGAGAAATACAACCACCAGGAATAATAATTTATACTACCAAGGGTGTCTGATGGGTGGACAACAGGCCATGGCTGGAATTCCTTAACAATCAATGGAACCATGGAGTCAGAGACTAGAATAGTCCCAGCTGAAGGGATCCACAAGGATCTTCAAAGCCCTGCTCCTGTCACTGCACAGAACAATCCTAGGAATCACACCATGTGCCTAAATAATGTGCATAACCAGTTCCAGCTGCTTCTGGATGAACACGAGCCCTTCCCTGCATTTGTGAAGTTTGGCTGTCACGCGCTAGGGCACAGATTTCCCCTTCAGCACTGCATTTTCTCCTACTTTATATGAAGCCCAAAATACCTACAAATTCCATGTGGCATGAAGGCACAATTTTATACTTATATGTCCTTATATATGAATATTTTTAGATACATGATATAGTCCCTAATTATAAAAATAAAGTGATACTACAACACACAAACTGGTCTGGCATTGCAGTGCTGAAGGGAGGACAACAAAGCTTCTGCATCTTAAGAAGCAGAAACAAAAGAGAAACACGAATTCCTTAACACATAAATATGTGTCTCTTCCTGCTGTTTACCTGAGAAATGTTTTTTAAAATTAGGGAAAGAAATCTTCAGTACAAGCTTAAATCCTTTTTCAGGGAAGTATTGAATTTTTTTTTTTAATTTTTTTTTAATGCATATATTTGAGTGTTGCTGCCTTCAGGAGGACTGAGAAACATGCTAAAGTTAACTAAAGATCATCACTGTAAAATAATGTATCTCTCTAAACTGGGAAATGTGAAAGGATAGTTGTAATTGATTGGACTCCTCTCAAATGTCAAATGCTGCCAAGAATTGGTATTTGGGGTTTTTTCTATTGCTGTTGCTTCAATTGACTTTCCTTTCTGTAACACAAATGTTAAAAATTTCTTTGCAAGCAACATTTTAATTCACAAATTTAATTATAGCTCAAACACCTGCAAGCAGTTATTAACATTTCCCTTTAACCATATTCTCTTATATGATCTTCATACGCACACAAAACCCTAATTAAATTTTGTTTGTTTTCATGCCCAATTTGCAATTTCTGATTTTCCCTTTCTTCATTAATTAGATAAGGAAAAAGTGATAGGGTTTTAATTACTCAAAATACGTGTGAACACATCTTCATTTTCAATTAAAGGTGAGATAGGATATTTGAAGAGAAATTAAATAACACAGTAATTTTTTACTATTATCCTAACAGAAAAGATGTATATCATGAGATGCTATCAACAGACTTGTTTACAGTCCTTGGGAATCTCCAGTGTATGCCGTAAATGGAAAGAATTCAATTATAGGAGGGGGAAATAAAGGCCTAAATCTCAAAAAAAAACCCAGTGCATGCAGCACCTCTGACTTCTTTTAGCAGGATCATTTCCAGTTAGGCATAACCTAATTTCTCTATAGGATTTTACTGGAGCAATATGGCCCTTGGTGTACAACCCCTCCAGTGAAGAAAATTTGGATTTCAGGGAGTTCAAAGTCAGATTTAAAGCATACTGGTAGTCCACCTTACCAATTTTATGAGCAAAATATGCACATGAATTGCTGTTAAATGATCTTCCTAAAGGGAAGGAAAAGTCAGTGGGATGATAAATGCCAGTGAGTAGAGCATAAATACACTGGGAAAGACCACAGGCAAATCCATAACTCACTGCTCATGCTCAGTACTAAAGAAATGAGTGACTTGGGTGGGCATCTAACACACCTTAGATCAAAACAGCTCCTAAATCACCAAATACTAGCTGCAGAATCCCCTAACTCACCCTTGGGCCCTGAAGAGCTGCAGGCAGTGGTGGCCAGTCAGACAGTGGCTGCTCTGAGTCACTTGTCAGGAATGACAATGCCTCTGCCTTGTCTTCTTGTCCTCCTATCCTGAGTGCTCTGCAAAGCCTTTCAAACCTGTAGTTTGTTTTGTGCTCTGAATAATGTAGAAATGGATGCCTGGACCAAAGTTGTCAGAAACATTTAGAGATAAATAAACTACAGCATAAAGGGAACTATTTGTGTATGCTTTGGATTAGCTTAACCTGGTTTTAGGAAATTGCAGATATACCCAGGATATTAAATATGTTTTCTTCCTTATAAATTATGCAAAGAAAGTAATACCAACTTTAATGGAGACATCTCTCCAAAATAAAGCAATTTCAAATCCTCAACACTGAGCATGTCCCATTGGTTCCTGTGATTTCATCACATTTCAGCATTGGACTGAGAATCTGCTTCCAAATTATATGTGATAAATCACAGCACCAAAGAGCCAGGGAACAACTGATGTATGGAAAACCCTTGAAGATCATCAAGACAAACATTAACCCGGCACCACCAAGGGCATGACCAAAGCATGTTCCAAGTGCCACATCTACACATCTTTCAAATCCCTCCAGAGATGGTGACTCCACCACTGCCCTGGGCAGCCTGTCCCAGTGTTTGAGAGCCCTTCCAGTGAAGGTTTTTTCTTTATAGCCAATCGAAACCTGGTGCAACTTGAGGTTGCTTCCTTTTGTCCGGTTACTTGGGAGAAGAGACCAACCTGGCAACAACTTTCAGGTGGTTGTGGAGAGTGACAAGGTCCCACTGAACTCCTTTTCTCTGGTCTGAGCCTCCCCACACCCTCATCTGCTCCTCGTGGGATTTGCTCCTCACCGAGGGGAGAGGCTGAAGGACCTCAGAGCAAATTGCACAGACATTTTATGAACCTGTCATAGCTCTGAGCAATCCAAGGGACTCTGCTGTGTAAAGAAGCCATTGTTCTATAGCTGTGGGGGCTCTGGATGTTGCTCCAATCTTTCTAAAATGTAGCTGAACCTGAGAATTGCTCTTGATTCTGTGTTTTAGCTAAAGGCAGTGCTGTTGCCTACACAGTTCTTAAAAACCTAATATTTGGAACAGCCAGGACATAGAAATTTATAACCAGTAACACTTTTCTTAGCTTTCTATTGTCACTGCAGTCTAAAAAGATTTAGGATCTGTAAAGTCTTAAGGACAACATTGGTCAGGACAAAGGCTGTGTAAATTTAACAGTGTTTGGGCACAGATCCAAGAGGTGAAGTGCACCATTGACACTGCTGATCTCAATAGTCCTTGGCAACCTTTGGGCCTTGTGTACCTTACAGTCTTCTAAATAACAGTGAGGCAGAGCTCCAGTATTAGCCCAGTCCAGGGACTAATTGAAAGCTTGGAAGTGGTCATGATGGGGAAGGCTTGGAGAGTTTGATAGGATGCATATGGTAAGATTATTTGGGTGGATATCAGCTGGAGGCCAGGCTGTGTAAATTCCTTAGCTGAGGCAATGACAAATTTTCATTCTGCCTTGGATCACAGAATCACAAACTAGTCTGGGTTGAATGGGATCTTAAAAATCCTCCAGTTCCAACCCCCCTGCCTTGGGCAGGGACAACCAGGTCAGGCTGCCCCAAGCCCTGTCCAACCTGGCATTGAACATTTCCAGGGATGGATGGGAGTTCCCCTCCTTAAAGAGTGCTCGGCCCTGTCTGCTGATCACAGGTGGTTTGCTCAGGCTTGCCAGGTACCCTGAAGGCTGAGGATAAAGGAGGCAAATAACCCCCATTGTAGAATTCCTTGGGTCAACTTGCACAAATCCTTTAGAGTTTGTGTCATACATTTTTTCTGCTTAATGGAAAGGGAGAGTATCTGTCAGACTTTGCAAATGTCTGGGTTAAAAGGGTTGTAAAATGGGGCTTTGCTGTGTCTGTCATTGCTGATTTTTAAAATGGTTTGGGTGTTAAAGCCCTAAATTCCGGTAGAGATAATTAAAGCTCTTTCAAATCTAGTTCAATAACATTCTGCTACGAGTCCTAAAGGCTGCTTTTTCAATGAGGAGAGTATTTTGACCAAATTTCCTCCAACAGTTCTGAAATCTCTAAGCAGTCACCTAAAATACGTGTCCTGGTTCTGAAAGGACTGGGCATTCACCACTGCAGAGTAAATGAACTGCAGGGTCCTCACTGCCACAGGAAATGAGATCACTTGTTTGTCAGGAATTACTTTGGCTTTGGAGTACCAATGAACCCAGGCTTTCTGATTTTGTGTGCCTGGATTTGTAAGGTGGGGTATTCAGACACAGACATGACCAAGGATATTGAGTTGTGGAAGGGACCACACGGCAGCCCTGAGAAAATCAGATCTTTTTTAAGGTGTTCCAAGCTAGACATGCAAAATGAAAGGTCACATTTAAAAATTTCCAGAGATACCCGCAGGCAATTACTGCATTCAGAATTCTACAGCTTTAATTAGCAGAGAATGAATCATTCCATAGGGGGTGAGTCAAAAAAAAAAAGAAAAAGAGATGAAGGGTGGGGGAAATGAAACTAAATTTCAGCAATAGACAAATACTAGTTCAGGTCCAGGAAATATAATTGTTTGAAATCAGACCCAAAGTGAATGATAATGACACAATGGAAGTTGTTTTTCTAGAATGATTTTCAAAGTTTAGGTAATCAAAAGCTTCTTTTCCCCCTTTTTTTTTTCTTCTTTCAATTTTTTTAATGAAGCAAATACATGAACTGCATGCTTAACTATCATTGAATGTTGTAAAAAATATGTATGGATTCGTTTGGCAGTTAACAACATGACCTATAGCAATTAATATTTTTTATTTACAGAGCTCAGTGTTGATAATGGAAAACTGATAGGCATGCTTAATTGGCTTTTAACTACCGGTGTCTTTTTATAGTATTTTCTTCTTTGCCCAATGGCAGCAATATTCCTGAGGATTTCAATGTGAGTTTAATATGTTCTGATTTTTAATTACATTTTTATTGCTTATGCAAATGCATGCTCATTTGTATGGCAAGCCAGGGGTCAGTAACCAGGACAGTTTTGTCACGTTTCTCTATTCAGGGCCCTCATTCAACAGCGTTGCAGCTTCTTCCTGTTCAGTTTTTCCTAAGTGTGGGAGAATTGGCCCCTTCTCCATCTCCTTGCAAGAGAGTTCATGTCAGGAGTGCAGATATCCTGACTGGTGGATGGTGATCCAAGCTTTGGTTGAATTATCACTCAAAAATTTTTTCTCTTTGCAGCCAGCAGCTCTAAAGGAAATCTGGCACCACCTGGAGCTGCCTGTTCATGTTTGTGAACTTTCCTCACTCTTCCTGGCAGATGTTGACTTCCCATCCCTGGAACTGTCCAAGGCCAAGCTGGATGGGGCTTGGAGCAGCCTGGGGTAGTGGAAGGGTGCTGGAAGGGGGTGGAACAGGAAGAACTTTAAGGTCACTTCCAACCCATGCCTTTATGTGATTCTGTGAACATTATTGGCCAGACAGAGGCAGAAAATCCATGGAAGCTGTATGTTCTGGCCTCAGAGCTAGAGGAACTGGCACCATTATTTTGGAACTTATCTCTTTCTCCTTTTTCCCTGCTTTCTTGAAAATAGAAATATCACTGGAGAGGACACAACCCAAACAACAAACTATCCCGAGAACCAATTTCATGGAATCACAGAATCATTAAAGTTGGAAAAAGCCTACAAGATGAACAAATCCAATCTTCTGCTGGGCACCTCCATGGCCACTAAACCACATTGCAAAGTGCCACATCCAATCCCCTTTTTTAAAGTCAGTAGCCAGTGGAGGCTGATTTATGTCTCCAAAGCCTTTTGAATTGTCTCGAAAGCTTGGGCACAGAGGCAGAAGGGAGAGAGAATGAAAGTTTGTCCTGAAACAGGACACATTTGGGAAGCTGAGTCAGGGATCTCCATGGAGAAGATTGATGTTAAAGTTGTCTTGTCTCCCACTCTCTGCAGTATGTACTCTGTTTCTGGGAACCAAATTGTCAAAATGTCCTCTGAGGGACCCATCAGCAGTGATTCTAAATATTTGAAAGAAAAAAAATTACTTGTTCTGACGTCAGTAGATGGCACTGTTTCTACGAACTATCAACTCACACCCCCAGAAATGCAGCTGCATCTCCTTTGTATATTCTACACAGGGAGAAATCGAAACAAAACCAAACAAACTAACAAAAATAATATCCAAATGAAAACCACGCCCCTAGCAAAATAAAAAAAAAAGATTTAAAAAATCAGCAAAATAACATTTTTAAAGTGTAAGATTAGTACCCTGAAGTTTGAAAATGCCTGAATTAATGTTGCTTATTATATTTTATCTTACCCTTGCAGGCTTTATGCAGTGTGATATTGTCTTAACTCATATGTTCATATTTTCCATTTCCAGGGGACTGCTGCCTTAGTTAATGCAAAGAATAGAGTTGATTTGAGGATAAGACAACTGTATAGGATAAAGAAGAATATCCTTGATGAAGTTCCAGGCTTCAGTGGTCTCGTGTATTGGGGAGTGGGTGGAGGCACAGCATTTGTGTCTGAGAAAGGAGGTGTGAGGATGGTCACTGAGTTACACATGAAGAACCTTCCAGAACCTAAAAGGGACTTACAAAGAGAATAGAGGGAGTCTTTTGACGCAGACATGTAGTGATAGGACAAGAGGAACAGCTTTAAACTGAAAGAGGGTAAATTTAGATTTGATATGAGGAATAAAATTAGGTTGTCTGGAGAACTTGTGTTCTCCCCATCTTTGGAAGTGTCCAAGGCCAGGTTGGATGGGGCTTGGAGCAGCCTGGGATAGTGGAAGGTGTCCCTGCCCATGGCTGGGGGCTGGAACTGAGTGATCTTTAATGTTCTTTCCAACCCAAACCATTCCATGATTCCATGATGATTCTATGGTACTATGATTCCCTGATAAGAGTGAACTTGTGGCACCCAAGGTGTTCTGGATGTGTTCATGCAGTGACCTTTCACCTGGCTCTGCAGCCACACTGAAAATATCCAAATAACCAAATTCTTGAAGTGCCCACTGAACTGCCTTCTGCACAGGACAAAACTTTGAAAGAACATGTTTTGTTCTCATGGATATCCTTTACAACATCTCTTGACAAGATCCATCTCATTAAGATATTTGTGGAATGGCTTTAGGGTACTTTATTTATAGACAATTCATGTGTTTTTAAAATACGATTTCCTTGTTTGCTTTTTGAATCAATACATAAATACAGAACAAACACGTATTGAACATCTGTCATGCACCTGCCTGATCTTGGTGATGCTGCTATTTTTGTCAATTTTGTCAGTTGTCATTTAGTCTTTTTTTTCTTAATTAGACCTGATACCCACTTCCTGGCTCAGTTCCTTGTCTCTGTCACATTGTCCTGCTAAATTCAATCCCACTTTTCTACAACCTGTGTTTTCCTTCCCAATGAATTTTCTCAGTTTTTCACTTCCCTCTTTCCTTCCTCTTTCCTCCTCCTTCACCCTGTTGTCTACCTGTCTTACACCCCTCTATTGTACCAGATGTTATTTTGCCTCACACTGTAGTCCCTGTTGAACCTCTTATTTGCAACTTAACCTTCTCAAAACTGGCTTCACTTCCAGTCTGTCCCAGCTTAATGTATCCACCCTGTTAACCACCCCCACCAACCCCAGTCTGGTATTCTTCAGTCCTCTGTATATCATCAAATTCTGTTTTAAACAACTCTTCTATGTATTAAGTTTTATTCTTCCCGACATTTCTCATCCTTTTTTTTTTTTTTATTTGTTTGGGTTTTTGTTTTGTTTTGTTTTGTTTTTTACTCTTGCACCACAGTGTTGTCCTTTCTGTGTCTATTCCCTGCTATTTCTTGGAAGTGTATAAGGATGAATGTCAGCAGAATGTGAGCAACATGGGCATTGGTGTCTGTTGATATGTCCCTTTTTCCTGACATGAAAAGGTGTCTCAGAAATACATGAACCATTACTTAAAAATTTTCTATGAATATTAAAAGTAGGTAAGTTGCAAGAAAAACGTTTGGCAAATGAGGAACTTAAACAAAGTCGCCAATAACTGAAAAGTATAAGTTGGAATGGAACTAAACAGGCTGCCTTATTATAGGTAGAATTATAATTTTCTATGGGAAATAATAATTTCCTGAACTTTAAAAATCTTCCCAATTTCTTATGACAATTTTTTGTGCAATGGAAGTAACAAGACCAGGGATGCCACAAGGACAGATAGCAGGATGTTCTCTTGCCCTTCCCCACACCAGTTGTCATTCTGACTCCTGTGAGGAGCAAAATTACTTCAAACTCAACAGTTCATCCTCTAAAGTGTCTCACTGGAAATTCCTCTTTGCTTTAACCTGCACAGTGAAAAGGAACTGGAGAGAAATGAGACACTTCCCCTGCTGGTTTCCATTCAGGGGTTTCTCAGGAACAACATTTTTCTAAGGAATATATTTATCTCTGGCATCCCCTTTCTATTGTCTGGACTTGCTTCGAGGTGCTGGCAGCCCCCTGGGGAGGTGTTTCTCTGGAGAGCCACTCTCAGACTCTGGAGTGATCCCAACTGTTCCTGGCATCCCAGAAACTACAGATCACCTTTGCAGGAGCCTTTGTGGAAGATGTCACACCTCTGCTGTCAGCCTTTGTCCCACTGAGTTAACAAAATCACATCAGGAAAAGGAAAGGAAAGACAAGGCTGAAGTCCTTTGTGACAGCTTTGAATGTGAATTCCCTTCCTTGCTGACAAAGCAGGAGCAGAACCAAAGTGACACCACACAGGTTTGCACTGCCTGTACTGTCCAAATTCCTTCAGGCTCAGCAGACCCCTAGGAGACCTGGAATCCAAGCTGCATAACCAGCTCAGAAGCCACTACAAAAAACATTAAACTAAAATTATCAAACTGAATAATTTTCCTAGCAAAATCACTTCTGACTGCAGCAGAGATTGAACACAATCTGGGGAAATGACATTAGCCTGCTTCCATGTGAGGGTCAGCTCTGGTTTCCTCCACTAAACTCAGGGCAAGTTATTGTTTATGGTTAGATAAAAAGTGATTAACCTGTGGTTATTACCAGTATTTATTAATCTGAACCCAAGTCTTGCTCCCCTAAAACCCCTGAGGCTCCATATATTGTACACACGATGCACAAAATAAATGGAGAATGTAATTCCATAACATCTTACTTTAAATAGTGCTTGAAAGCACTCTGGGGTTGAATAAGTTTTCCAGTAGAAGTGGAATACTAAAAAAAAAATAAAAATGGGATGACTGCATTTGAATATTGCAGTGGCCCTTTTTTTGACATTTTTTAATGACAAGCTGAAACAAGGAAATGCTCTGTATTTCCCTCAGTGCAACACACTTTGGAATCTGTGGATTTACAGAGCTATTGCAGAGCTGAGTATTGCTATTATCACAGTGGATTGTCATCAGGGAAGATATCATGGAACTGATCTCTTTTTAATGATGTTGTACTCAATTACTACCTACCCCCATCTTTCTTCTTCCTGTGTTTCTATTTCTGGATGTGTTCCTATTTCTGGATGTGTTCAAAAAGAAGGTGGGGGTCTAGGGAAAGGGAGAGGCATTTTCCCTGGTAAATCAATTAACTTCTCCAATCCAGCAAACTGTGAAAAAATACAATAACTCTCTTTAAATGTTCCATTAGGGTCCAGTAACAGCTCATTAGATTATACAAGGTATGTGTAATTGCCCAGAAAAGATGCACTACCTTCCTGAAATGCTTAATTTAATCTCCACTCTTTACATACAACTATAACCACCCACTAAACTAGATTCATGGCCTCGTGCTCGGTGCTATGTGTGTACGAGTCTGTGTTGTAAACCTAGGAATGTGTTTAAAAGTCAGAACTGGCATGGCTTTATTTCCACTTGCTTGCTCTAATCCTACAAAACAAGGCTGTGGATGTTGGGCACTGCCCTTACAGAACGTTTTCCACTTGGCTGGAAACACCTCACTGTGTTTCATGTTTGCTGCATGGGGGATTGTCCCCTGTGCTGGGCACGGGGGAGGCCACATCTGGAATACTGGGGTCATTTCTGGGGCCATGCCTACAAAAAAGACACTGAGGAGCTGGAGTGTGTCCAGAGAAGGGGACAGAGTTGGGGAAGGGGCTGGAGCACAAGGCTGGTGAGGAGCAGCTGAGGGAGCTGGAGGGGCTCAGCCTGGAGAAAAGGAGGCTCAGGAGCATCTTTTCTCTCTCTCTAGAACTCTGACAGGAGCCTGCAGTGAGGTGGAAATTGGTCTCTTCTCCCAGAAAACAAATGGCAGAATGAGTGGAAAAGGCACAAAGTTTCACCAGGGGATGTTCAGATTAGAAAAATATAGATAAATTTAATCTAAAATATTAGAGAAAGTTTGTCCACTGAAAGCATAGCCAAGCACTGGACCAGGCTGCCCAGGGAAGTGGTACAATCACTGTCCCTAGAAATTTTCAGGGGTTGTGTGGCTGTGACCCTTATGGACATTGCATAACGATGGACTTGGTGGTGTTGGGGTTGGATTAGGTGATCTCAGAGATCTTTACCAACATAAATGATCCTGCAGTTCACTGTGAGGTCCTGAAGTCACTGAGCTGTGCTGGTAAAGGAGAGTAAATCTATGAAAATAACTGTTGCATGTGTAATTCTACTGCTAGATTTTTATGCAGTAGATGTAAATTTTCCTTTCTCTTGGCTGTCATGGTAGAAGATGCAGAGATTTGAATTTCTCCCACAAAGCCTTGGCTTTTTCTGTGTGCTTCCCCTTAATATTACAACATGAATTAGTAAAGATCCTTGTCTTCTCCTCCAGCACAGAATTGTGATCCCCATGAGCAGCTCTGCCTCTGTTCACCTCTGCAGCCTTCACAGCTGAGTGCTTGAGCACCCCAGAGTCCTGCCATTCACACTTCCATGCTTGAGACTTGCCACACTTCCTGAACCCTGATTGCTCAGGTTCTGCCAAGAGAGGTTTAGATTGAATATTGGGAAAAAAAATTAATTTAAAATATTTCCAAGCATTGGAACAGATTGCTCAGTAGTGGTGGAATCACCATCCCTGGGACTGCTCAAAAAACTGGTGGATACAGCACTTGAGGACATGGTTTAAGGATGAACATGGCAGTGGGTCTGGGTTAATGGCTAGAATTAATGAATGTAAAGGTCTTTTCTAACCTTAATGATGTTATGATTCTATGTTTCAGTCTGAGAGGGGTCATTTAGATTAATTCCTGTTTTTTCAATGTAAAGAATTTTTAGTTCATCTTCAGGTGAATCAGCATAGCAGGCAGTGTTTTGTTCATTTTTATTACAACTATTTTCATTTTCCTGCGAATGGAAACACTTGACCAGCTTGCTCAGAGAAGCTGTGGGTGCTCCATCCCTGGAAGTGTCCAAGGTCAGGCTGGATGGGGCTTGGAGCAGCTTGGGATAGTGGAAGGTGTCCCTGCCCATGGCAGAGGGGTGGGACTGGGTGATTTTTAAGGTCCTTTCCAAATCAAAGTTTTCTACAATCCTGTGAAATCTCACACAAGAAAATCTGTTTTCCTATGATCAATCAGATAAGAAAAAGAGAAAAGCTAAAGCTTCGGAACTCCTCTCATCCTGCAAGAATTTTTTTTAAGTAAACGTTTTTAAGTAAACATATTTTAGTAAAAATCCCCTTCCCCCTAGTCCCCCTCTTCTCTTTCATATTTGATGATAACTATAAAGAATATATTTTTTTAAACCTCATTGGTAAAATTTTGAATGGTCTGAGCTCCAAGGAGCAAAAGAAAGTGGGATACAGCAAGGAGGGAAAGGAGGGATACAGCATTGTGCTTCTAGTCCTAGTTCTCTGAAAAGTGTCTCCTCTACTGCTCTGCATCATTCCACGTTTTCCCCCTTCCTGATAAAAGGCCATTTTTCTTTCTGTGTCAGACTGTACAGCACATCAATCCTTATTTGTAGCTCCAATGATTTCCAGACTATTGGTTTATAACAAACAAATAGAGGTTTCAAGTTCTCCCCGATGCAGCGCCGGTTGGACAGTCACTGATTTTGCTGGGATTAAGGATGTTAAAATGGCACTGGGGCAGAAAATACAGAGCTTTCCAAAGTGGCACAGTGAGCACAGATCAGACATACGAGTGGGGATGGGAAATAAATTAAAACAGGCCAGAGAGCATTGTTTCACTCTCTGCAAAAACAGCCCTATAGAAGCTTAAATTCATCCTAGATTTTATCATGTAGTGGTTTGCCCTGGAGTTCTCACCATGAAGGGTTTCTTCTGGATGGCTGAGATTTCCTGAAATGAGGTGAAGCAGCTGGACAGTGATACACAGTCCAGCTGAATTAAGGAAAAATGGAGTCATCTTGCACCTGGAGTAAAAATGAACACTTTCCCAGCCTCCAGCCATGAATATTACCAGATAACTCTGACATTTTAACCTATATTGAGATGTAAGACATAAGAAGGAGACTGTCTTATAGACCTTTGTTATTCTGTCTGGGCACCTTAAAAATTTCAGATAGTTCAGTGAGTATGAATGTTTTTAATCCTCCAGTCAAGCTGAAAATACTGGAAAATGGGGAAATATATTGAAATAGACCCCAGAAATGAAAAGACTTTGCTGCTAAATCGTCCCACAAAATGAGCTTCCTGGTTTCAAAAAACATTTTTGTTTGACTCCAATAGAAGCATCTGGGTTTAGTGTTGTTCTGGAATTGGTAAGTTTTTAAGTTAATTTCAGAAGGAAAAATAATTTCAGAAGTAAATTACTGAAGAACTTCATTATGAAATTTCTTCCCTTCCTACCTTCCTGTCCCCTTCTCTTCCTTCTCCTCCTCCCCTTCCTTTTATTCTTCCTCTTAATTTCTCTTTCACTTTATCTCTCTCCTTTGCTCTTTCTCTTAATTACTATGAATTTGTAAGATCAACACAAACTAATATGCAAAAGCAAAATGCTCTGTGCTATTATGTGGAAGAAAATTTACAAACTCACATGCAAAGCCAAATAACAAGGTTGTTAAAATTCACAGAAGGAAAAGCAGAGAGACTCTGTTCTTCCCAATTCCAGGCCTGTGTTCTCCTGCACCTCTTTTCCCCATTTCTACCCAACACAACAGCAACATGGAGACCATTGAAGTGGGGTTTTATCCTGGAAATCAGAATTTGTGTGTTTGCAGAGCTAAACTCCCTTAAAAAACTGTACAAGAAGAGATAAATGACACTTGTAGATGTCACTTGCTTCTGTATGAGGATGGTGAAGGGTGCTGAGGAGAAGCCACAGGCAGAATGATTGAGATTTGCACAGCCTGGAGAAGAAAAGATTGAGAGGAGATTTATCAGGGTCTGCAGCTGTAACCAAATTTCTTAGAGATCCTGGGCATGATGTGCTGTGGAATGAGATTTGAGCTAACCCAAACTGGGCCTCAGATTTGGGCCCGTGTAGAAACAGATAAACTTGTGGAGCAGTTAGAAATTAGGTTAAGGTGTGTGCATAGACTGGATAGGAAAATTAGAGTGAAATCACTGTAGCTGCCTTAAACTGAGATTGTTTACATATTTGTTCATGCTGAATGCCTATAAAAATGCACCTGCAACTGTAAATTATTTTGCACTGTATTAAACCAGCCATTTTGAGAATAAAGAGGAGAATATATGTTTAAACCATATTGGTTTTATCGTGCATTGATCTGTTTCAGCTTCCCCATATAGAGACCCTGGTTTCATGCAGCTTCCTCATGAGAGGAAGAGGAAGGGCAGGCCCTGATCTCTTCTCTCTGGTGACAGTGACAGGACCCAAGGGAATGGAGCTGTGTCCGAGGAGGATTAGGTCGGATATCAGGAAAAGGTTCTTCCCCCAGAGGGTGACTGGGCACTAAACAGGCTCCCAGGGCAGTGGTCACAGCACTTGACAGAGCTCAAAAAGCTTTTGCACAGCACAGGGTGGGATTGCTGAGGGATTTGTAGAGCAGGGCCAGGAGTCAGACTTTGGACATCCTTATGGGTCCCTTCCAGCTCAGGAGATTCTATGAGTCAATAATTCTGTGTATTTCTTAGCTACAACACTCTTCAGGAGTCCCTTGTGCCTAAGAAGTCCCCAGAGTGCCTCTCCACAGAGAATTTCCACTGGGGCCATGTGGTGACCACAGCTCTGCTGTGACCAAGCGTTCATGAACACCTGTGCTGTGAAATGCAGAGTTACAAAGAGGCCTTGCCCAGCGGGAGTTTGAAAATTCAGATATCAGTGGGNCCCCAGAGGGTGACTGGGCACTAAACAGGCTCCCAGGGCAGTGGTCACAGCACCTGCCAGAGCTCAAAAAGCTTTTGCACAGCACAGGGTGGGATTGCTGGGGGATTTGCAGTGCAGGGCCAGGAGTTAGACTTTGGCCATCCTTGCAGGCCCCGTCCAGCTCAGGGGATTTTATGAGTCAATGATTTTGTGTATTTTTTTCTACAACACTCTTCAGGAGTCCTTTGTGCCTGAGAAGTCCCCAGAATGCCTCTCCACAGAGAATTTCCACTGGGGCCATGTGGTGACCACAGCTCTGCTGTGACCAAGCGTTCATGAACACCTGTGCTGTGAAATGCAGAGTTACAAAGAGGCCTTGCCCAGCGGGAGTTTGAAAATTCAGATATCAGTGGGATAAAGGAGAAGGTATTTTTTTCTTTTCCCAGGTGCTGTGGCTTTGCTGGGCTCAGTAACAGATATGCAGCTCCCATGGAATGTGTGGGTCTGAGCATGTTTCTGACCCTTGCATTCTTGGCCCTGGAGAAGTGGAACCAATTCCGGTTTCTTTGAACAGGGGAGATATAAATGACTCAAAAGATCATCCTTTTCTCCAGCCTATGTTTAAGCACATTCTTTAAAGCCAGCAGAATCAGGCAAATGTTTAACTGGGAATTGAATGAATGCCGTAAGAAATAACAAGATAGTTTTCTTTTTCTTAAAATGTAGTTCTTAATTAATACATTATTTCAAGTCTCCTTACTAAGGCATAGTTAGGACTTTACTGCGTAAACTGATCTAACTCCCACCTGACCTCTTTGAAAGACCAAGGCTACTCTGTCTAGGCCAAGCTTTGGCAGTTTGATACTGGTTACAAAATCACTCTTAATTTAATCCTGGGCAAATGTAAATCTAATTTGTTGCAGTGGATGTTAGTGGTATTGTTTCACACCAGCCCAAGTCTCATCAGAAGTAATCAAGCACAGCAATGGAGAGATTGTTCTCTATAAGACAAGTGACAAGCAATCTCTGAGCAAAACTTATATTTCCATGCTTGGTATAAAAACACTATGATGAAAAAAAATGATAAATATTGGGAGCACAGTGGTGGCAAATTGAACAGCATTAGGAGTTAAATGGTGGTGAGAAATGGGGACTGACACAATTTAAATGAAACTTTAAATACAGGTTTATTCACTGCAAGAGGTGCTGGGACATAAGCCACTTCTTTCATCTTATTTGACATACCCCTCCCTCTGAAAACTTTTGAGAATGCTATTTTCCACTTCTATGGGAACAAAAAATGCAAAGGTAGATGTGTGCAGAAGAAAAATTTACATCTGTGTTTAACCAAAGTGTTCTATAACACTTCAGCACCTTAATCATTCATCAAAGTGTGAATAAGTGGTATCTCCCTTTTTCTTTTTTTTTTCTTTTTTCTTGGCAGAAAACGAAACCCATACATGCTGGTGATTTGAAATATTATGTGACCTAGGTTGAATGGACAGATGAACAAACCACCTTATGGGAGCAGTTCTAACAATTACTGAAACTTGTAACCATTCTTCATAATAAGCCCTATCATCTACCACTAATAATACTAATACAAGCACTTAGGGCAATAATATCCCAAATTTAATAAGAAGGCAGCAATCCTAGTTTGCTCTGTGTATGTGTTCCAGCCACTTTACATACATTATCAAGTCATGGATCATTTGAGAGTGCCTCAGGGAAAATAACGTGGTAAATGTTGTATAAGTATTATCTCCAAGCGTTGGACTCGTTTGCTGTGAGCTGATGCCACTTTCAGCTCCTACTAAAGCTTAACTGGTACAAAAAAAATACAAGAAAAAGGAATTTTAAGTGGGACTTGCATTAGTGTGGCTGGGTGTGCACCTGCAATTTGCACACATAATTAGAGCACAGGAATGCCACAAGTGACCCTTGTCTCATCAGGAATTCAGACATCTCCATGTTAAACATGAAGCCCTGGCAGTATTACTCCCCAGTGAGCCAACTGCACATATTTCAAATCTTAATAGAAAACATTGTTCCAAATGTAGAATACCTCTGAGACAATTAACTCACCATTTGTGATGAGAACAGAAAATCCAGGCTTCAAATAAAACATTTGAACTGTGACTTTTTGAGTTGTTTTGAGCAGGCAACTTGTTGCAGGGATGGGAGAGCTCAGGAACATCAGAAAGGGCAGCAACACTTCCAGGGCTGTGCTTGGGTGAAAATCTTGAAGGGAGATCTTGTGGGAACTCCCTGATAAACAGAAAATTCTCTTTTTGGCATCAGTGGAGAGCAGGGACTTCATTAGAAATGTGTAGTGCAGGTCTCCCAGCCCTTCACTCAGTACATCAATCACAGGAGCAGCGTACTTAGCTCAGCCCAATTATTCCCATTGACGTCCTTGAGCTTGATTAGGATCTGACTTATGACTTCAAGTCTTGTCTGCTCAGTGGGGGAGCATTTAAACAATCAATGCTGGCCTTCAAGAACGAAGGGATGATATGTGAGAGAGGAGACTGCTTTGTAAGCAGTGGTCTTGTAAGGGAGTGGTCTGAACATTGAGTCTACAGTAGATGAACTCCTGAGTGCCCTGGGATTCTCCAAGAGGCAGGGATTCAAAGGGAGCAGAGCAAAGCCTTTCCCAGCTGGGCTGTAAGCTGTCCCCCTGGAGTGGGTGGGTTTTAAGTCCATGAACTAAGAGGAGAACACAGGCAGGAGCCTGGGGGAGAGTTCCAGCACAAAGCTGGTCTAGCAGCATGGATTTTGCATTTGAATGAGTTTTAAAAATAAAACTCATCACTGAATTCAGTGAGGACCTTGCTGTGTCTTGGCTGTGTTCTCAGGAGTTCTGAGGTGCACAAGTCCTGTTTTGGGTCTGACCTTTCCTTTCCAACTCATCTCAGGACCAGGAGCTGGACTTGATGGTCCTTGTGGATTCCTTCCAACTCAGCATATTTGTGTTTCTGTGATCTCTATAAGTAATCTTTCTGATTAATTTCTAGCAGAATTGTTTGAACAATAATTTCTCTCTGGACTGAGGTGCTGAATGTATTTGCACTCTTTCTCTGGGCATTTTGTATCAAACCTGCATTTTGGTTTCTCCTGAAGTGTAGATGAGGGCACAGAGGGTAACCCAAACTTGTGGATGGGGTTGTGGAATGGGCTTGCTGTTTCACACACTGTTCACATTCTAATTTAACTAAACATTGCATTTCCTGAATGGCTGCAAAGATGGTCTCTCTCTCTCCAGTCTATCCATGTCCTACTGTCATACCCCAGCAAATTTAAATGTTATTTGGTTGGTTTAGGGTGTTTTGGGCTGGTTTTGGTTTGGTTTTGTTTTATGTTAACATGAAGAGAATTCCTCAGAGTTAGCTGAGATTTCCAAAAATCTTCATCCATGTCTGGGGCAGAATTCAGGTGCCTACACAGAAATGTCTAGAGGCAATTTAAAAGCTCTTGGTATCAGTGAGTAGACAAGAGCATGGAAACTGCAGTGCTGTGTTGAGTTTGAGTTTGTAAATGGATGTCAGGCAGGGTACACCGAGACATTTCAAATGGCACCAAAAATAAAAGCTGTGGCACTCAAATTGCTTTCTTGGAGGAACAGAGACACAGAATATAAATTTCTGGCTGCTTAAGATAAAATAGAAATGAAATTAGTGTTTCCAGTAAAATGTGGGAATTATTTCAGTGGCAGTGTGCTCTGTAAGAGTCACAGGGGAGATATATTTAATGAATCCTACAGCTTTGTTATTTGAGATTCTCATTTGAAAACTAGACAAAGTGAGATGCTAGGGAATGGCTTCATTCCCTGGAAACGGCTGACAGTTCTAAGGGTGACCAAAACTAGTAGCTCTGGATTTATTTTGTCCACATAACCAAGTTTTCCCATCTTGTGACAATTAAATATCCAATATTTAATTTCATTAAAGATAACCTGATGCAGATTCTGCCTGCAGAGCCTGGCCTCCACCTTGTGATGTGTGATCTCAGCTCTGCTCTGTGACTTGTGGGTTTGGGTTCAGGGCCATAAGCTGTAACCCCTTCATGATTGTGGCCTTTTTTTTACACCAAGTAGGAACAGTTCCACCAGGCAGTGAAATATTTTTTTTGTTGGTTAAAAGAAAGCAGTGATGAGAATAGAAGTGTTGGAGAGCAGCATGGTTACTGAAGGAGGTTTTCCCATAGGATTTATTTGTTTCTTTGTTTGTTCACTGTTGCAGAAACCTTTTGTGAGACAAAGTGAAAGCAGCTAGAAATGAAGAGCTGGAGCGGGGTGAGCATTCCTGGAAATGCCACAACCACTTAGGATGACAAGGTCAGTTTATATGTGCTCCCTTTCTTCTGTTTCTGCTCTGATCTAATCAGCTGAATCTAGGCAAGGGGAAGGAAAACATCCCTGCCACAAACACTCAGTCTGCAAACTCCTCCATTTTCCCTCAGCCAGCAGGGATGCTCTCTGAACTGATGGGGACTTTTCCAGATGCCAGGAAGCATTTTGTCATTGCAAGGATTTAGTTTTCTTTTGTCCCATTTTTATGGGGAAAAAAAAGAATGGAGCATAATGAATGGAAATATGATGCAGACAAGGGGCCCACAGTGCTTGACTGCAATCTGAATTTCTGGAAGTCAGAAGATGTTGAGATTTCTGCTCAGGTCACGGTGAAACATATCTTGCTCCTATTTTCACCTTGTAAAGCAGAGTTCTCAGAGACACTCATGTCCGGCCATTAGAAGCAGCCTGGATTCATATTGTTTCATGGTGCAGTTCATGGAAATTTTGGACCATATTTTCCATGTGGAGCCTCCCCAACAAGGAAGGTTTAGGTTAGATACTGGAAGATACTCACTGAAAGGGTGGTCAGGCACTGGAGCAAGCTCACCAGGGAAGTGATGGATTCACCATCCTTGAAAGTGTTCAGAGAAAATGTGGATGTGTTAAATGTGTCAGTGCAGAGTGAACTGTTTGACTTGATGATTTTTTGAGGTATTTTTCAACCTAAACAATTCCATGGGTCTATATCCAGCAGAACTGAGGTTGCACTCATTGTCTGAGGAGACCATGATGAACTCCTGACCTGATATTTCCTATCTTAGATTTATCACAGCTAAAATAAAGCTACTCGGGTTGAACATGTAATTTTCAGATTTAACAAATTATTTTTATGAGGTCCATGGGTAAAGAGGAGTTGAAGGCTCAGACATAATCCTCTTCCTTCAGGCAAGCACTGATTCTGTCAACTCATGTCCTTTAATATCCTTTAATACCTCAGCCTCCAGCTGAGAAGCGGCATCTTTGGTATCTCATCATCAACATCTTTTTTACATGTGTGAGGAAATCCAGTTTTTTGATCAATGTGCTTCAAAAGCCTGAGTATAAATCCATGCTTTCTTTATTCCCACTCTTGGCCCCCTCACCAGACACACAGCCTGCATGTGAGTTCACTCCCTGGTTATTTTTGCAGGAAATATTATTTTCCCCCAAAAGAAGAACCTACACTAGTTGTGGGAATAGGCAGCTCTAGGCACCCTTTCTTACAGGCACTGTAGTAGAGACTGCACCAGCTGTAACTCCTACACACCTGTACAATCCTCCAAAACTAACCCAAAAATTTGTAGGCCCCCCAAATACCCACCAGATCCCTTCAAGCACCATGTACTTTTTATGTCAAGCTATAATAATGTCTCTCTGATGGGTTGTGACATATTTTACACTATCACAGGCACTTCAAACAGGAAAACCATACCCACACAAGAATATCACTTTACTTGAGTACCAGAGGTTTGCAACCACTTGATGCTCAGTTGAGTCACTTGTCTGCATATTTATGTCTTACTGCTTTAGAAGACAACCCAAAATCTTGCATGAAAAGACCACATTTTACCACGAGTAAGCTCAGCTAAGCAGGATAAACTGAGAGAAATGGATAATGCATCTGTGCAGAAGACTCCTCTGGCATGCCATTCTTGTAAAGAACGAGCATGTCCAGCCCATGGGAATTTTGTGATTACAAACAATGACAGGCACAGAGACAGCAGGTGAACAAGAGAATTCCATGTCCTAGGAAGATCCAAAGCACTGGATCTGAGTGTTGGAGCACCATCTAGTGAACACAGGAGCTCACCTTTATTCTGTGTTGGTGTCTCACTTAGCAGAAGAGAAAAGTGTGTAAGCAACAGTCCATAAACCCTTGTTCTGTGCTGAGCACCCTAACTTCTTGCAAGCTGTAAATATTCAAGAGAAAGATTTTTCTCTTAATGATTCTTCTGGATACTGGAATGCCTTAAAGAAATCCTCTCCTCTTGCTCTATAGGAAATACTTGGGAAGGTTGTCTGCAGTCCGATGGTGGTGATGGAGAAACCTTTGGAAGAGAACTGATGGCAGACTAATACTGAATGCAGAAGCCAATTTATGAATCCCCAAATGGTTCTTGCTAAGGTATAAGGTGCCTTTCTGCTCATGAAGAATTTCTTTGTAACTCTTGGATGACCAGATTCTGTAAGATCTAGCCCTAATCTATGGGGTTTCATCCTTTACCCCTCCTTACTTCAGAAATATGGAATTTCATTCCTTATTCTAGTTAAGCTGAAAAGAACCTCTGGAGGTGAACTAGGCTAACACTTCCTCAAAATATGAGCAACTTTGGATTTACACTACATTGATCTGGATTTGTCTAGTAAGTCTTTTTAAAATACCTCCAAGCCAGTCTGTGCCTCAGGAGGAAAAATATACAATTAATAACATCCTGATTATGGATTCTTGTGTCAGGATCTTCCACCTAGTGCAGGTTATGATGAGGAGGCCACTAGAGTTAGTCATGGAGAGCAAAACTGAACAATAGCAGTAGAGAGTTATTGTAGAGGAGTCTCTTCCTCACAATTAATTTATGAACACCTTTTCCTCTCCTACACAAACACCTTAATGAAAAATGACAACACTGCACCTAAACCAGTGGAGCAGGAGGTAGGGCAGATGGCACTTTTGGAAGAAAACAAACACTTGAGTAGCAGAAAGGTGAGCTTTACAGCCTATTCCAAAACATGAGGATGTGAGAAAGTCTATGCAGGTAAAGGTGGCTCAGCTACTGTGTGAGGTGAAAAAATATCAGAAATTCTCAAGATGATGATGAAACAACTGTAGTACAAGACCGAATGGGATTCAGCTCTTACTTCAGGGTTGGGATTTGCCTGGTTCAATGAAGGCATTGATAGCACAGACTTGAACTTGCTTTGCAGTCAATAAGAGTCTAATTAACAGAGTAAATGCAGTTTAGGATATGATTTGGATCACCTTACAGAGACATCCTCACTTGGTCAGTTGAAGTTTAAGTAGCGTGGATCCTGCCCCCAAGAGCAGGACTGGACAACCTGACACCCCAGAGACAGACATTTATGTTATAAACTAATAAAACATATTCATTAGAGGAATAAAATTTAATTTAGACTATCAATAGATACAATAACAAGAAATTTCTTGATCTGTACATAAACTGTACTCCCTTTCTGCACATGACAAAATTTTGAGATCCACATATTGTATGAAATATTGCTAGATTTTTGCCAGTCTTCTTTCCTTAACTAAGCCATTTTGGAACAGTTGCTGACAATTTCCATCTTGTTCATTGATCAAATTGCACTGAATCTTAAGATGTTTTGGGTTCCTTTACTGATTTAATTACAGCCTCCCAAAATCTCTTCTGTTCAGCCTGCCTCATTCCTCTTGTGCTTTGACTCATGTCTTTTTCCCATTGTCTGTGAGTTTTTGTTTTGTGCATTTAGGTCATCTTACATCACCCTTTCCCCTTTTTATCCTTAGACTCCTCCACCATGGACCCACAGAATAGTTTGGGTTGGAAGGGACCTTAAAGATCCTCCAGTTCCAATGCCCTGTCATGGTCAGAGACACCTTGTGATAGAACAGGTTGCTCAGAACATCTTCCAGGCTGGCCTTGAACACCTCCAGGGATGGGGCAGCCACAGCTTCTCTGGATAACCTGTGCCAGCACCTCACAACCCTCACAGAAAAAAATTTCTTCCTAATATCCAATCTAAACCTACTCTCTCCCAGTTTGAAGCCACTCTGCCTTGTGCTGCCTCTCCAGACTCTTTAAAGAGTCTCTCTCCATAGCCCTTGTAGGCTCCCTTCAGTTATGGAAAGGACACAATTAGGACACCACAAATCTTCTCCAGGCTGAAGAATTGCAATTCTCTCAGTGTTTGCCCATAAGAGAGGTGCTTCAACCCTCTGATCATCTCTGTGGCCTCCTCTGGACTTGCTCCAACAGCTCCCTGTCCTTCCTGTGCTGGGTCCCCAGGGCTGGGTGCAGCTCTGCAGGTGGGGTCTGAGCAGAGCAGAGGGGCAGGATCTCCTCCCTCACCCTGCTGCCCACCCTGCTTTGGATGCAGCCCAGAACACAGAGGGTTTCTCAACTGACACCTCATGTGCAGCCTCTCATACTCCAGCACCCCCAAGTCCTTCCCCAAAAGGCTGCTCCTGATCTGCTTATCCTGATGCCTAAAGATTTTTGCTTTTTATGTATTTTGCATATATTCATAGCTGGTAGAATACTATTACATAGTTATATAGCTCCTAATATTTTCCTACCCTTTCTCTTAGATTTTAGAACAATAAGTTAACCTTCTAATACATTCCTGAAATACCATTTAGTCTTATTTTCAAGAAGACAACCTAAAAGGAGCATATTTTGTTTTCCCGTCAGAATCTGAGAAGTAACAAGGAAAAGGGGTAAATAAGCCCTGTACTAACTCCAATGGGGCAGTACCTGGGGAAAAATAACCTAACCCACCACTCTTCTAATTACACAATATCTGTTAAATATGGCAACTTTTTTAACTTATAAAACTGTAGAAATGCAATACTGGATGTGGCCATGACCATCGGGACACGCGGAAGCTTACAAATAAAATCTGCTGTTTATTTTACTGTTTTAACACTGTAGCAAATAATTTCCCTTGATATCAGGCAAGAATCCCCTCATCCTGGATTGACACCAGGGGTTGCCCTGACCCAGGTACAGAATCAGCACCTGGCCTTGTTCAGCCTCATGAGATCCCCATGAGCCCATTTCTCCAGCTTGTTCAGGTCATCCTGATCCCTCTGGGGCATCCTGAATGACTTATTTTTCACATCTGACCTCAAGAAAAAGCTTCTAATCCTGAGCTCCTCATCAGCTGAGAATCCCATAATACCTCTGACCAAGACAACTAAATACAACACAACTCCATGAGCCATTCTAAGTTATCATAAATACATTATGATGTATTCATAAATTCATTTTTCTAATGTCTTCATGGCATTGTTGTCCAGATGACTTGTGGGATAAAGAGGGACATATTTTGAGCCCTGTGACAGCATTAAAGAAATTGAAATGTAATTAGAAGAGAGTGAGTTATCAGCAATTTAGGCTGATGATAACAACAAATGGCAATATAAAGATGGATTTGATTGACCTGATAGAGAAGAGAGGACGTATTTTGTCTGTATTATGTAAATGTACCAGTAAAGATGAGAAGGAATAAGAAGAGAGACTTCCCTAAAGTTCCCAGTTTACAGAAATTAAAAGGAAGAGACACACTCATGAGTCACGTTTAGTGGAGGGGAAAGGATCAGCATTTCCTGTGCCATTTGTGTATTTTCAGCTCCTCTCCACAACACTCAAGTTTTCTGCCTAAATAAATCATTTTGGAAGTCCCAACAGCAGGAGAGTGATGAATGGGAAGGCAGAAGGAGAGTGAAAATGAGCTAATCTCCCCAATACATTAGAATAATAATTCTTTGTCAGGCCTAACATTCAATGAAAAATGACTCTTGCTAGCGCATTAGTCTGGAGAGGAGGTTTTGATAATACAGTAGCGCAAAGCAAAGATTCATCTTTGAATCGAAGGAAAGTGAGGGGATTAGAGGATGGCTCAGAATAATTCAGATGCAATGAAATACAGTTCATGGCAAGAGAAGAGCTAACACAATAGCCCCAATCAAATATGATTTAGGCTCAGTTAGAAGTAGTACTCTAATTACCGGCAATTGATTTAACTAAAGAGCTTCCTGCAACTCTGTAGGAGTGAAAAAGGGATGTATTTTGGTTCTTTTTTTACAATGCAACCCATGCCTTTTCAATGGTTCCTTGGTTCCAAGGAAGAGAACTAATAGTTCAGCTTGGAAGTTTTTATGGAAAGATATAAATCAAAGATATTTTGCCATCAGTAAACCATGAGGGGTGGAAATCCATTTCCTAGAAAGTGGCTTGGGATTGTATGTGAACAAGAGTGTCCCCAACTGCCAGATCTGTGTTACAAAGAAGATAAATGTGGTATCCGGACTGTTTCAAGCCCCTTCAAATATCATTTTTTTTTTTCTTTTTTTTTATATAAAACACAAATTTATGGAACAATTCAGGTTGGGTGTTGAGACAACTTCCTGGAGGCTAAGAGACTCGAGTGGGGAGTTTGTCACTGCTGACAAAAAGTGCCCTGAGTTGTAGGAATTCCTCCAGGAAATATAAAATATCTACAGGGAGACAAGAAAACTGGAGGCCTAATTGTGCAGATCTTAAACAATCTCAAAAGATTTGTGGGAGCCAGGCTGGTGCAGCTGAAGGTCCTCACCATGAATAAAACAGTGAATTTTCCAAAAAAGGATCAGGTAGCAAAGAGCTGTGACACTTTCACCTCCATCCTGTTTCAGCAATTTGACCATCCCGTGTGGCCAGCAGGGCCAGGACAGGGATTGTCCCTCTGACTGGGCACTGGTGAGGCCACACCCTAAATCCTGGGTTCAGTTTTGGGTCCCTCACCACCAGAAAGACTTTGAGGTGTCCAGAGAACAGCAACAGAGCTGGGGAAGGGTCTGGAGCATAAGTGTGGTGAGGAGCAGCTGAGGGAGCTGGAGGGAGTATTCAGTCTGGAGAAAAGGAATTTTAGGGAGAACCTTCTCACTCTCCACAACTCCCTGACAATGGATGCAGCCAGGTGTGCCATTGTCTTGTCCCTGTTATCAAATTAAAGGATAAGAGGAAAAGACCTCCCATTGCACCAGGGGAGGTTTAGGTTGGATGTCAGGAAAAGCTTTTCACTGAAAGGGTTGTCAAGGATGGGAAAAGGCTGCCCAGGGAAGTGGTGGAATTGCCATCTCTGGAAGTCCTCATATAACACAGACGTGGTGCTTAGGAAAAGAATTTAGTGATGGCCCAGCTGATATAAATATCTTGAAAATACTTTGTCTAGAAGGGGAATTTTAAATAATTGTAGCATTATGATCTATGAAAACACAATAGTATTTTTACACAGGTGTAAAAGAGGTGAGAGGACATGTCACATGTACATCTGATGGAGTTAACAGGATAATCAACAGGATGTGTCTCCTTGAACTCTGTTTTCCCAGTTTTTGCAATTCTATGAGTTTTAATGATTTCATCCTTGGGAAAGGCACTTTTTGCCTTCATTCCAGATCGGCTCTGGTTTTTGTAATTGGAAGTTATAACAGCCAATCTCCACTCAAACTGTTGCTTTGTCAAAGCTGCCCCTCCAAATAATTCCACTGCCAGAAGTCACATAAAAATGGCATTTCAAGGTTTATATTAACCCTCTTTCCTTTAAAATGAGTAAGGAGGTAGCTAGAAGAGATGGGCATCTCTACTTTGAACACAAGATGAAGTAAAGATCAAGATAATTTCCAAATTGTTGTAATTTCATGCCTCAGTGCTTTAAAGGAGCCCTTTAGAGTCAATTGAGTCTTTGATCATTGACTAAAATCTAATAACTTTGGCAGCAAATGAGGTGTGAAATGCTGTCAAAATCACTTCAATAATACCTGTGTGGTACTAAACATTTTCATCTCTGTGGTAACAGTATGTAAAAAAAGCCACAGTTTAACAATTGATGGCTCTAGAAATCAAAGTGCTTTTGCACTGAGAAATATTTGCAATGTCCACCTTAGATTTCAAGTCCAAATCAATGGAAACACCTACATGGTCACACAAACCTTGATGGACTGTTACAAATATCCAGAACATTGTATATAGTTTGTATTGAAACTATTACAGTTCTTTCTAAATGTAGTGTTCTTTCAAGGATTCCAGAGAGATTTTAAGAGTTGACATTAATAGGTCAAAATTTTATTTTTCATGTGAAGGAGATATTCAAGTGTCTTTTTTTCCAGAGGAGATACCTGGTAATGGTTTGTAGGTAACAAATTCCAAAAGCCAGTTTCTAATCTTTGCTCTAGAATAGAATTATCTCTTGGGACAGCAGCAAACAATGGGTATGTCAGCCTGCACATAGTGTGGATGAAGATTGATTTTTGCATTCAGGAGTCCTACAATCTTTCTTTGACCTTTTCCTCAAATTTTATGTGTGGCTTAATGCATTCTTGGACACATCCAGTTTTCAAAATCTCTGGAAACGGAAGAATAACACTGTCTGACAATGTTATTTTGTGAATGAATTGGATGATATGTATAAATACAGAGGGTTGCAGGCTTTCAAACAGGTAGTGTCTCAAAATGAAAATTTTTGTAAGTCCTTCAAGTTTGAAATGACTTTTTTCATTCAAAACAAAATCATACTTTTTATTTTCGTTTCCACTGAACTGAAATACTGTCTCCTTTCTGAAGAACCAAAATAAAATATGGTTGCAAATTTACTTCCTTTCCCACTCTTCTCTTCATTTTATATTTCCCCTCCTTTTATACAGGTCATTAATACTTTATACCTCGTTCTGAATTACTATGAGATCTTTGAATGTGAGGCACAATGTAAGCATGAAGTACTAGCTCATGTATATTACAATTACAGTTCCAGGCAGAACTCAATAAGCAGAGGGCATATCTGATAATGTCTCATATTCTGTCAGAATAAGGAAAAAGTACATGATAAAAAAAGCTTAGAGGTGACCCACAGGGAAAGTAATGACTTCTAACAAATCTGGCATTTTTTCCCAGTAGAAAAATAATGAAGTGAAGAGAAAGATGAAGAGAAATTAAAGAAAAAAGTTATGCCTTGTAAAATATTTAGAGAGACAAGTTCAATTGATAGTAAAGCAGACGGGTACATTTAGCAGGACCAGAATTGTTCTCTTAGTCTTTGATTTCTATTCAGATAAAACTGGAATTACAGGATGAACAGAAACTGTATTTCTCCCTCTGTCAGAAAAGGCAGCAGAAGTTTAGTGACAGAAATTGAAGTATAACTGGGGTTTTTTTCTCCTCTTTAGGTCATCTCCATATCTGAATGAATTTAAATGTTAGGTTTTGGAAAACACTGAACAGTGCATTTCTTTTTGTATTGGACATGATCAAATATGTCCATTCTTGATGTCCAAATCAAGGTGAGAGATGAATGGCACTGCTGTGCAGACCAGCCACTCATTTTATGGGCTGTATCTCAGCCCATGGACCTGGCTGCCAGCATTCATCCTGTTTTGCCAGTCCTACTCTTATCACCTTGAAATGGGGTTTCAGCATTTTTCATCCCTATTATTGGTACATTTTGAGGTTGATTCAGCTCATGCTTTGCTTTTGAGAAGCTGGCAAGTCTATTATGTCCAGCTCTGTTTGCACCAGATGGAAAAGACCCTATAGGTCAGGCTGTCCCCTCCCTGTGTCCCTTGGAGCTGGTCCTCTCCTTTTTCAGTTTCCCCAGTGGTAACACTGCCACTGATTGCCCAGTGAAGATGCTTTATAGTCTCTAGATCCCTATCAGGAACAATTCACAATATTTTAGGTGACATTTTCTCTGTTCCTATCGCTGTTTCCTTTTCTATTTCTATTCCTGTTTCTAATGCATGACTCTTTTTTAATATAGCCAAAATAATTTGTGTCTGTCCCTGCTATATTCCCCTCTCAGCTGAGTGGTTTGGAGTGATTAATCCACTACACATGTTCTGGTTCTGATCTTGCTAAGCAGTTAAGCTATTGCTTGCATATGAGAACAGGAATAGTTACCAGATCTTGGAATGTGAATAGTTTCTTACAACCCTATGTAAATCTGTATTCTGAGGTGAGAGCTATTAATTTATTTTTTTTCTCCATGAGATAACCTCTGGATTTTTCTAATACCTTTTCTTTTACTTTTCTCTAAAGTCACTTTATCTTGGATTTTTTTTTTCCAGAGACCTTTTTTCAATCTGCTCAAAAATTTTTAAAGTGGTCCTTCCCTATGTCAGACCAAAATTAAAATCTAAAAAAATAACATGAAAAATATTCTGTGAGCTCATTCTAATGATGGAAGCAAAAGCTAACACTATCTGACTGCTGTGTGGCTCTTATTTTTGTTGCTGCCCTGGGGACTGTAAACTTCTGCATCTGCTCTTTGCTTTTCCTTCTTAACCTTTTGAATTCCTTGAATGGTGCATCTGTCCTGATGAAAACTGTGTGTGTTCACCTCCTATATATCCACTGGTCAACAAAACTGCTGTTTGCTCTTCTGCCTCTTCCTCACGAAGTGAAGTAGAAAATAAATAAAGCAGAAACACAGAATTTTTTACACTGTTCAATAAGTGCCTCCTCATAATCTGACACGCAGGGTACTCGCTGGTGTGAATGTGGTTTTGGCTATAAGGTAAAAGTGAGACACTTTATTAAGCATGAAATAGGACTGCTTATCATGCTTCTCTCATGCATGAACATACACCCAGACCATCCTGTGCCTGAATAATTTACACCTCTCTCAAAGAGACATTTAGTCACCCAGCCATGCTTTACTTGCTACTGTTCATATTTGTCATGTGATGGTTGATCTCTTCCTGAAGGTCTCCTAAAGAAAATCACCAGCCAAGGCAGTATTTTACTTTATTATGAGTTTATTTTTGCTTTACCTATGTGCAGTACTCTGTTTCAAAAAGAGATGCTGGAGATAAAGCTTCCTTCAACCTATTGAGTGACTGATCTCATTTTTTCTACCATTATTCTACTTTTGTAAACCTGTCCTCCAGATCACAGGAGAGAGTGAGAAGCTGTGCTGGACACTGCTTCCTTGGAAATGTAATTACTTTGTCTTGCCAATTCCTCTTGCAAGGGTTGTCTCTTCTCTTTTGTGATTAACTCCTGAAATAGAGATGTCTGCTGTTCCAGGTTGAGAGTTATTGCCTGCAGAGTTATTGACATTGCTCCACAGGAGCTGTGGAAGGGTCAGCATAGTGCCAGGAAAGAGGGTGGATGGTAAGAAGTGTGTGGATTAACAATTTTAATTATATGGTTTAACTAACTTGTTCAGCTTGGAGAACCTCATCACAGTCTGCACCTTCCTCAAGTGGGGCAGTGAAGGGGAAGGTGCTGATCTGCTCTCACTGGTGACCAAGAGGAAACATGGAATTGTTATAAAGCAGCACTGGGGAAGTTCAAACTGGACATTAAGTAAAGTTTCTTCCCTGAGAGGGTGGTCAGTCACTGGAACTCTCCTGGAAGGTTGTTATGGCACTAAGGAGCTGCTGGATGATGCTCTCAGTCACAGGTTTAGTTTTAGCAAGCCCTGTGAGGTGCAGGCAGTTGAACTCTGTGATCCTTGTGGGTCCCTGCCAGCTGGAGATTCGTGATGATTTTATTCTTGTTACTTTCTTTGTACATAAGCACTTCACCTGCATTATCATCTTCTCTTCTTTAAAACTGGACTTGTGATGATTCTGAATTAGACTGAATTATTACACTCTGAGTTACATCTAAATTATACCAACAAATTCTTGGTTTTACCTAATATGTAGGTAAGTTATGCTTCCTCTCGGCCCATAAACCAAACTTTGAGCTTAACAACCATGGCTGGTCCTTCAGACTTGAATATCATGTCATAACTTCCAGGTGACACATACAGGTAGGCAGCCAGCTTGGATTTGGGCTATAAAGCATCTCAGAGACAATAAAATTCTTGAACAGCTTGGTATTCAGCAAAATACTTGTGTAGAGAGTAGAGGGAAGGTTTGATGTCATCACAGCAGTTTGTGTTCCTACATGACAGTTTAGTTTGAATCAGGAGAAGGAAGAACAGTTAGCTTGAATCAGAAGGGCTGAGAAGGATCACACAATAATTCTCATGTGTTGCACTTTGTTTTCTGTCACAGAGCTTGGCAGATGCCAAACTCAGCTCCATTTAGATGGAACTAGAAGTCTGGTGTTCACCCAAACCGATCAAGCTGTAAGTGTGCAAGAAGACCACACCACTGTGTTAAGTCCAGAACTGAGCCACAAACTTAAGTTGTCTATAGTATGGAATCATGGCCTTTAAAAAAGCTCTTCTTTGCTGCAGACCCACTGCTGCTGCTCTGAATTATTTCTTAAAGTAGGAACAGCCTTTTTTTCTGAGGAAATCTGATGAGCTGGGAATCAGAATTTAATGGTCTAAGTTAGGATCAGGAAGATTTCCCAATGAGTCAGGCTGCAAAGTGACAATGGGGCACCTCTCACTCACACATGGGGGCTGTGCTGATACTGGAGGGAGTGGGGGATCTTTCAAACCTTCAGCCGTGCCAGGGAGGGCTAACAGCCTCTCCATGTTCCTAGGAAGCTGGGTACTTTCAAGGTAACAAACTTCTTCATGAAAACATTCTACAAAATACTCTCTGTTCCTCTCAATCTTATCTGAAAGCATTTTTAATTTGGAATATTTTGGAAAGGGAAAATACCACTGCGAGGACTTCAGTGATCTAAATTACTGTTTTGCCATGGGGATAAAAAAAAGAGGAACTATTTCTAAAGAGACAATAGAAGTAGGATGCAAACATTGCTGCTTTGCCAGCAATACTCAATCATTTTCAGAAAATGCTTGGAAAAAAAAATCTTTGAAATAGAAAGAAAGAGAAATGAAAACATCACAAAAAAGAAGAAACAATGCAGAGGCATAATTATGTTAATTCCATCAAACTTAGTGGTAATAATCAGACCCCACAGATCTGGCCCCAGAAAGCAGTGCATATACATCTACCCTGAATATGCATTTGGGCAAAAAATTTCCATATATGTTGAGAAGAAAACAGCATTAAGACATGTTGTCATTTTGGATAATATCGCTTGCAAAATATCTTGAAACTTTCTTATCAATGAATGTTTATAAACTTTTCATGATCCTCCATTCAGAAGGAATGGTTAAGTAATAAATTTTATATTTGCTATGTTCATTTTGTAATGTGAAATATTAATGCTTGAGATTTTTTCATGCATAGATGAAAACAGTTTCTTACAAATATTTTCAGGTTTTGTATTCCTGTAGGTTTTGAGCACACATGGCAAAGTGGCCAAGAAATCTATTTGATACATTTGTGTTTGCCTTACATGCCAGTTAAAATTCTCTTAATCCAGCTAAATTGTTATATGAATAGAGAATGGGAAGTTAAATTGTTGATACAGAGGAGCTGAGCAGAAGACACTAAATATTTAATGCATTGGCAGAAGGACTTTGGTAACATTTCCTTCATTGAACAAACAAGCTGGCCCACCCCATATGGAATCCCACATGTAATTATTTCTGAAAAATCTGTTGCAAACTTCTCATTATCTGCACAGCTCTTGGAAAGAGCTGCTGGGGAGATCTAAGGCTGGAAGTGTCCAGCTTCATCCTCATGTGTGGGAGAAAGCCCTGCACTCCTGAGGATGATGAATATCAAAGAGATTTCTTAAAAGCAGTCCCTAGTCCAGCTTCCATGAGTTGACATTTGCTCTTCAGATTCCCCTGGTCCCATCAGTAGTACTGATGGATATTTTGGGAGATTAGATGCTCGTTTCCACTACGTGGGCTCAGTCAGGAGCTTGATAAGGATTCCATCCTCCTGAGACTCCCCACAACCTGAGGAGCACTGAGTGTATTCCAGAAATTTCTGAAATACTTTGGGTAACACAACATTGTTCAAGCCCTGTGGCAGCAACTCCCCACTGAGGGTGGATGCAAAAGGGTGAATCAATGGTCTGATCTGCTGCACAGCCCCAGATGGAACACATTTTGATCTTTGTGTGGAAAACACACAAAAATTCCCCAAGGCTGATGTTTTACCATTGAGATGCAGAATAAGGACTTAATAATCAAAAATTGCAAAGCAGGTATGTTTTATTTCCAGCTGGGACATGTGGGGGATTTTCCACCATACATGCATGCCTGGTTGAGACAGATTCCAGGTTTAAATACATTTTGATCCCACAAAACCACACCTCCCTGCCCACCCATTCCTTCCCATTCCCCACCTCCTTGCACTTCATATGATAATTAGATTTTTGTGGTGCCATGCCACCTGGCATGCAGGAGTGCCTCCCCCCTCAGGCAGGGCTCTTCTGATGAAGTAAGAAGTCTTCCTCAGGTGTTTGCTGCTTGACCTCCATCTCTGGGCAAGCACAGTGGAAGTTGGGCTAATTCCCAGGTCACTTTGTCCTGGCCAAAACCAGGAGCCTGATTCTTGCTGGTTTCTTAATCAACTGATTCTGCTTTATTGGGTCTTCACCATACCTAAGTCCTGCTTTACTGAGTTTTCACAATACACATCTTATCTTTATGGTCTTTACCTAACAACTAAATTCCTATGTCAGTTGTTTCTACCTAACAAGTTACACTCCTGTGTGAAACAAGTTGTTTCTCTACTTTTACAAAATTGCTAAATAAGCTGTCTATTTCTGTTTTCCCCTTTCTATTTAAGCACACTTTAGGCTGCTAAAATTCTGAATTTTCATATGCATACATGTTTCTCATATCACCATTCTGGCATCAGAGCAGTGACACAGGATCTCCTGGGAATTGTAATGCAGCTGCCTCATATTCTCATTCTCCTCTGGAAGATGACTGAACCATCCCTACTGCAATTTCTGCACTATTTTAAGGTTTCTTACTGGGGTAGTGTGTGGGAATCCAGTAGGTGCTTTGCACCCAGGAAGAGTTTTTTTGGCATTTTTTGAGTAGCTGCCAGCAGGCTGCCAATTTCCATGGTTGTGCAAGCACCTAAGCTCAGGCCTTATCACTCCTTTGAGGTTTGATCTTTTTTTCTCTTACTGGTATTTATTATTCAAGGAGTGTGTGCCTGTTCAGACAGTTTGCGTTCTCCTAGTACTATCATTTTCCCATAAATATACATTATTGGTCACTGCCAGAGGCAGAACTATGGGCTGGATTAATATTTCATCCAGTCTTAGTACTCACGCAGTTACAGCTCTGAAGTTTCACAAATTTGACATCTGCACCTCTCTTCAAAGGTGATGGAGTCACACCCTTACCATGGCTCAGGCTCTGTATCTGCTCTGAACCTCTTCCTACAGCAAGGAGTGAAAGGAGAATATTTTCTTTTGTGTAGGCTTTCTTTGCACTGATTTTTATTCTGAGTAAGAGAGACAACACAAATAGAATTATGTTTTGTTTGGAGTAGAAAATGGTGAGTTTTTTGTGTGTTTTCTGTCACCAATATGTAACTCTGAAGAAACGTGCCATGATTATTGAGTGCCCATCAATCTGCATCTCTGGTAAGGAATAACAAATGAAATCATCATGAAGAAGAGCCTTATTAGTCCTGACCATGGTAAGCTTTAATGATACCAAGAAAAAAGGCAGTATTTTCATTTAATTAGACCAAGAAAAGTTGAGCTACTACACTTGGGTGGACATCTCAGGGTTGTGTTTAATTGAAGGTGTTGGATAAAAGTCTTCCCTACAGTTTCTGGAAGTGCTATAGGTATTCAAGATCAATGTCATGAAATAACTTGCAAAGTGGGAAATGAACTTTCCTCCTTTTGGGATATGAGACTCCCAACCAAAACAGCTGAATTGGGCACACAAAAATAGACAGGCATTATGAAAACATCCAAAGCAATAAGTTTAAACCACAGACTTGTGTAAATACTCTTACTCTGAAATCAATGATCTTTAATTTTCACTTCTCTCTAAACTCTTTTCTAAATGACAGAAGCCAAGCTGAAAAAAAAAAAAGTAATTTTCATGTCAGAATAAGAGCACCTATTAGCATAATTATCCTGCTTTTCTGAGAAACCGGGGCCTGAAAGGGAACATGAAAATATCCAAAAGAAAGAGAAAAATTATCATCTTTGTGGATTTGTGGGTATTAACCCTCTTTCTCATCACAAGCAAGTGATAGTGCTGCTCTAAACAACAGCACTGGATAGGCCTCAGAATCATTTATATTCAAATTTTTTTTTTGTTCAAAGGATTCTTGTGTAGAGAATTATGCAAAGTGGGTCTGTGCCTTTTCTTCACTGAGTAAATAGGTTATGTAAAATTTCAGTAATATTTCACTGTGCATGCCATTTTGCTGACCAATGAGGTGAGTGCATGTGCATATTTCCTTAGAAGAGACCTGAGCATATTGTCATCCAAAATAAACTTTCCTTTGCCAGGAAGAAACAAAGAAACATTTTCTTCCTCAGCGGTGACCTGAATAGGGGGAAGAGGACCCCAGTAATTTGTATTGGTTCATCACAAGAAAAGCAGTAAATGGACTTGACATTTCTTATTTTTCTTGCATTTCTTACCTACCTTTTTTATCCTAGAGGATAGAACTGGAACAAATCTTTCCACACAAAACTTCACAATATGTTGACCCAATGGCTTGACATATAAAACTTGGATTAAAACAGAATTTCAGAAAGTTTTGAAAACTAGTTAAAACTGTATCCCACCTCCACTGCTAAGCTGATAACAGCCTTGGGATCCCATTCCTGGAAAGCAGTGACCTGAGGCAGGTTTTACTTTATTGTGTGACATTTTTAGTCGTCCCTTAATGACTTGACTGAGCAGTGAAATACTTAATATTTTGACTCTGATTCTCTTACTCTCAGTCTTTAATTGAGTACCAGTGAGGAGATATACAGTAATTTTGTTTTCTGGACAGTATTTCAGCCTCTATTTCCCAGGTTATCCAAAGGAGCTGAGGATGCCCCATCCCTAGAATTTTTCAAGGCTAGGCTGGATGTGGCTCTGAGCAGCCTCTTCTAGTGGGAGGTGCACCTTCCCGTGGAATTAAATGATCTTTAATGTTCCTCCCAACTCAAACTATTCTGTGATTGATACTGTGATACAGACACCTGGTGGAGGTGGCCACACCCAGTGGGTAAAATCGGATCTATCCCCACCAGCTCAAGCCAGGGACACCATCCCTGTGCTGGGAGATGTGGGCACTAACACCAGTGTGAAAAGGAGCCTGGCATCTGGAGCACAGCGAGTCAATAACCTCAAATCAAGTTTCCTCAGAGAATTTAGATGGATACACCTTGTTTTTCATGCTGTGTGCAGGAGCATAGAAAAGCCTATGAGCAAGTATTGAACCAATACTTGAAATTATCTGAGAAAAGCTATTTGGGATTCTGAGCTGTGGCTGCAGCTCCTGACCTTGCCACAGACAATTCATAGACCTTGGGCAAAGCTCTCTGTACTCTGCAGCTTAAAATGGAAGTATTGAAACTTCATTTCCTTGCTGTTTGTCTTTTTTCCCTCCACAGAAGGGGAAGATTTTTTATGATTCTGCTCCACAATGTCTAAAAAGGAGACCAAGGTTTTTCATGGAGGTGCCTGTCTGTTGTGAACCGTAAATAATAAATACACAATTCTGTTCTATGAAACAACAAGCTTTATCTTCTGTATCATACTGCTGTTCAAAAAGTCCTATTGCTATTTCAGCTGGAACAAATGAGCATCAATTTTCTTTCACTAGTGGGACAGGAAATTTTTCTGCATTCTGAAAAAAGAAATTAAAAGGGGGATATGTGGCACCCTAAAGCCACCTGCATATTTTGATTACTGAATTATTTAGAATGTGCACTGACAATTTCCAAAGTACTCTTCTTTCTACCTGCCAGGTAACTACATGCAAGAAGGCCATAAAGGCTGAGGTTTGGATAAATCCATGACATTTCCAGCTTAATGGCAGTATTCAGCTTGCTGTTCCCACTGCCAGCAGTACCTCTGGATTTAATTGTTGGAGTGCTCCTGCTACTGAACAACTGATGTGAAGTGACGCTTAAAATAAGAACTTTGCAGATGGGGAAGGTTTCATTTTTTATTTATTTCCTCCCCACACACTGAGACTATCCTAGTGAATGTGGTACCAAAATTAAAGAAATGAATTCTCCCCCCCAGGGTTTTCCAGCTGGACAAGAGGACTGCAGGATACACAGCTCTTACTTAGAGGACACAGCTCTGTAATTCTGCACCTGGATTCCTCTCCCTCCCTCCCACTACACACATGTGGCATCAGCTCATGCTTCCCTTCCTGCTGCCTCCTCCCCAGCTCTGTAATTTAAAGGCTCAGGAGTTTAACTGAAAGTTGCTTTAAAGCTTTTTGCTGCTCAAACCATCAATTAACTTTTGTCGAGACCCAAGTCTAGACAGAGGCATTTGGAGACACAGGGCTGTGCAGGGCTGGAATTCTGTCACAGCCAGAGCTGAGCTCAGCAGGAGAGCAGAGGAACCATCCAAAGCTGTCACTTTGGCCACACTGAGTCCACTGAAGAATTATACATTTTATACGCCTCACCCAGCAGCTCCCAGGCTGAGTTCCTCTGCACATGCTTGATTGAAAACTCCCTAGAAATTTCCATGGTAACACTTGGAGACATCACAGTGAATTCAGCAGCCACCTCTGCCTGACTTTGTTTTCAGCAGAGGGAGCCTCACTTTACTCTGGTGTTTCCTGTCCCTCAACATCCATGGATCAGCACAGGGGGAGGTGGGAATGGAATATTTTCCATGCTGTAGTAAGGAGGAATCAGGCCTTGCTCCTGGTTCTGCCACTGGTTTCTGGGGTAATTGGGACCAAACCTATTTGAAGAGAAAATCATTAGTGTTGAAAGAGTCCTCCAAGATCATCCAGCCCAATTTTTGGAACCCCAGGCTGTCAATTAGACCATGGAACTGAGTGCCAGGCCAGTGGTCTCCTGAGCATTTCTGGGGATGGTGACTTCACCCTCCTGTTCCAAAACTTAACCAACCTTTCACTGCAGAAACCCTTCCTGATGTCCAACCTGAGCCTCCCCTGACCCTGTCTTCTTGTCCTGTCACTTGTCACCTGGGAGAAGAGACCCACCCCACCTTCCTACAAGCTGATATCAGGGGGTTGTAGAGAGGGATAAGATCCTCCCTGACCCTTTTTCCAGGCTAGAACAACAAAAAAAAATATTTTATATTATTAATGCAAATTTATGTTACATTTAATTTGCAAATTAATGAACTATTTTAACATATTGTTTCATAGTAATTCCTGACAGAGTACCTGGAGAAATCTGAAGTTCTCTAGGGCAGTGTCTCCCAGCTCCAAAAATATATGCACACCCTACAGGACTTTTGTCAGGCCTGCCAAGCCCCTGTGAATGTCCCAAATACCTTGGGGTATCTCCAGTCACACTGGGTGCATCGTTAGCCAAATGAACTCAGCTCTGCATCTCTGTTTTCCCTGCTGGCTCCAGCCTGATCAGCAGAATGCCAAGAACTACAAAATGCTGCTGCAAAGCACATAATGAGGCAAGGATCAAATAAATTTCTTCAGGAAAAGCTGTATGCATCAAGCTATCAGCTCAGCCTTGTCTCTGTCTATCTAGGATTAATTATTCTTGTTTGTGTACCTGTCATTGTTGCACACAGGATTATTTTCCTTTAAAATGGGACCACATAACTGCCTCTCCTCAATCTCTCTCCTTGTAATGAAAGCCTTCCCATCCCTTAAAGCTCCAGAAGACAAAGTAATGCCATAACATCTGGATTTTATTGGTGGGAGTGACAACATGCTTCAGTCTTTCTTTACAGTCAGTTGCTCCCTGACAATTAAAAAAAAAAAACAAACTAAAAAAGAAACAAACAAACAACAGAATTTCTGCAGCAAACAGGTCATTTTACTGTGAAGCAAAATGCATTTGTGAGAGAACAAGCTCACCCAGATGATTATCCCTTTTCCAAGAAATGATGCAGTCAGGGTAAAGAGAAAAAAAATCCTTTTCAAAATGAATCAGAGACAAGGCTGAACTCATGTTTTAGAGTGTGCTGATACCGTTGAACACAGTTTGTGTATTTTTGTCACTCTTTAACTGTTTTAGAGAGAAGCAAGGTTTGTTTTTCTGTGAACAGTTCCACATGACTAGAGAATTTTGTGGAGTTTTATTCTCCAAAAGCCCCATCCTTCAAAAACAAGCAAAGTTCTTTTTACATGGATCTGTTTCAATCACACAGCAGAACTTGCCAGTTTTAAGAAAATTCATTTTCAGAGAGATTTCCTGGAGCTCCCATGCACCTCACCAGGGAACACAGAAACAACAGTTTAAGGATACCAGATATAAATTGAGCTCTCAGGTCTTAAAAAAGGTTTTTCTTGGTCCTAAAGGTGCTCTGAAATTGGGCATTTCTTTCTCTCAGTATTCTAGGTATTGTCCTTTAAATCTGGGATATTACCTGTCTCACTTAGGATGCCAAACCTTTTGTTCCATTATTTTTCATGTAAGTATTTGGCAGAGTGAGAGAAGATTTATTTATTAATTTCTCTATTTATTTATTTAAATGTAGTACAAGGTAATTAGGAGAACTGTCAGTTTGAAATTATTTTTATATTGAAAACAGGGACCTGATGACTTAGAAAATGAAATGTGTTTCAGAAGACTGACATTTCCCCCTCAAACCACCCATCAGCTGGGTTTTAGCTGAAGTGTTTTGCTAGTATGGAAACTCAAATGCAGCTGGGGAAGTAATGGAGAGATGATGCAGGAGAAGGGGTTTGGAACTACAGCTTCTCCCATGGTGTTCCACAGCTTTGGATGTATTTGGAAGGGTGGGAAGACACAAAAAATCCACCCACTCCTCTGCAGCAGCCAACTTTTCTGTGTGGTTCAGAGCATGAGTCCTACAGCAGCTCAGATCTTTACATCTCTTCAAGCTGTGGACAAATTGTTCAAGAGCACACACATACTGTTATTTACTGGGGTTTCACATTCCCCAGGTGATTATATTACAGTCTTCCCAATCAGTATTTCCATACTGGGAATTAATTCAAGAAGGACCTGAGCTTAGTGCCAACACAGGGTTTCATCTTGTGCCAGAGCCTGGTTTTATTTCATGGATGTTGTGGGCAGAAGTCCTGATCTGAGGTGTGAGATCTGGGATATCACAGGATTGTAACATCTCCACTGCAATTCCTGCTGCTCATTTCTGCTTTCCAGTGAGGATTCAAAAGAAGCAAAAGGAGCCTCCAAAGGAAAAAAACCCTTCCCTGGTTTCTTCTTCTGGTTAAATAAGAATA
The DNA here is from genome assembly GCA_013400215.1 of Cisticola juncidis. Classification (NCBI taxonomy): domain Eukaryota; kingdom Metazoa; phylum Chordata; class Aves; order Passeriformes; family Cisticolidae; genus Cisticola; species Cisticola juncidis. The sequence continues at coordinate 230,259 of VXBR01005664.1, read as the reverse complement.
TAAGTGCTTCCTAGTAATTCTCTCACCTAAACTGTGGTTTCAAGCAGCTTATGTTGTTCCAATTTGTTCCCATGCAGTCTGGATTTCTGAGTGGTTTTTTTTGGGAACATTATACCTATATATTGTGCAGTTTACTAATTATTTCTGTAACTGGCACCTGCTTCTGTTGCACTGTTTCTGGGTCAGAAAATATAGCTACTGCAAATATTATAAATTTTAGTTGAAAATTATGGAAAATGATGCTTTGGAAAGCCAGTGTCCATAAAGGAGACAGAGGAGTCCTGCAACTTCATCCAAATAAAGGAGAAGTTCCAGCAGGGCACACGATCTCGGGGTTTTCTCTCTCAGGGTTTTGGAGGGTGCAGCCTCCTTTTATCCCAAACTCCAGGCCTCACGTTGCCCTCTTCCTTTTCCCATTGCCTGAGGTACCAGGAAGGTGCAACCTTCCCAAACCTCCTGCCACATATCCCCCTTGAACCTGGCATTTTACCCCAAAGTTCAGAAACTCAGGCTTGCGCAGACCCGCTTGTCTCAGGAGGGAAACTGTTCGGGTTCTGTAACAACCCTTGCAGTTTAATAGAGACATCAAGACCCATTTCAAAGACATTAAAGACATTCAAAGACCCATCATCAAAGACCCATCATCAAAGACCCTTTTCAAAGACACCCACCCCCTCACCCACAGAAGTTTTCTAAAGGCTTTATCACACATCCTTCCTATGAAAGTAATAAAAAATATTCAAAGGCAAATATGTAAAAAGAGAGGTGAGAGGGCATCAGCAAGATTGCTTCAGACACAAACCACCAGGATCAGTTTCTATTACCAGGCTCTATTTTCCTTTTTTGTCAAAATAGTGATTGTCAGAGTTAGTGGTGGGCTGTGTTCCAACCTGACTCCCAAATGCTGTTTGTCCATTTTATAGGGAAGGAGCTCACCATGGTGGAGGCAATGGGAGCAGCTTGTTAAATCACTGGGTGGGAGTTTGGATCCAAACTGGTGACAATGCCTGGGAGAGGGTCAGGAGCCCAGAGCTCTCCTGGGCTGGGGAAGTAATTGTTGAAATATTAAATACAGGCAGAGGAGCAATCTCATTTCCTCCCTCAGTGTTATTTTGCATAATATCCCTGCCCAAGGCAGGGGATTGGAACTGGGTGATCTCTGAGGTCCTTGCAGCCCAAACTACTCTGTGTTTCTGAGCTCCTGAAGCTGTTCACTCTGAAGAAAACTCAGATGTTGGGATCTAAAAACTACAAACAGAAAGGAAAAATTCATCTTGAGGAAACTATTAGAAATTAAATGCTCCCAGCATTCAGATAATTCTGGCCTTGTACTCTACAGATTCACAGGAGGAACCTGAAACCTGGGTGAAGCCTGTCCCTTTTGCTTAACCTCAGATATCTCAGTGAATGTCCTCAGCTATCCTGCTGACACTGGGGGACAAAAAGGGCTCTGTCATTAAGCAGTTCTAGACAAGGCTCTTCATCATAAGAGGTTTGTGGCAATTCAAGTTAACCACAATCTAAATGAGCTTCTCCATTCATTACAAAACCAATTCAGGCAACCAGCTCAGGTGCAGAATTCCTGTTTAGTGCATCTCTCATCTGAGGGAAGATGCTCCTGATTCCTCATGTTTTAAAGGTTCAAAAGCCTCCAGGGTTGCTCAGTGGCAAATCATGACCAAGACTCCTAATTCCACTTTCAGTCCTGGTTTGGCAGCAGACAGTCTCCCAGGTACTTTCATGTAACCAACTCCTGGTCTTTCAGAGCTTAAGTCTTTGTTAGAATTATAAAAATGATTGAATAGTATCCAGGACCAGAAAGATGCTGTGAAGGTAATTACAGTCAAAACTGAAGGTGATAACTGCACTGGAATGCAGTTGGAATCATGCCTTGAATGCTTTAGATCATCACTAAACAGTTTGTTCTTCAACAAAGATGAATGTCCTGGAATATGATATATGATCCTGGAAAATGATGTCCTGGAAAATCCTTGTGGACATCCAAAATGTGACTTTGTTCTTTTCCCTCTGGCTCTCAGTCTCTTTTAAAGACCACGTGTTCTGCTTGTTCACTGCTGATCACTGAACTAATTTATTCCAGCCTGCCAGTTCCATCATCATGCCAGTTCATTTCTCATCCCAACTCCCTTAATTATTTTATGCAAACTGGGGTTGCCCAGTGGAAATACTTTATTGAATCAGGCCACCTAGACATGTCTTCTGCTTTGAATGTGCTTTGTCAGGAAAGAAAGAGAGAAAACTGGGGGCAAATTAGGAAAAAAAGAGAGAAAAAGAAAAGCATTCATATTGCATCTGGTTGATTTTGCAATAATGCAAATGAGAAGGAATTGAAAGGACTTTTTACTCATAAAGGAGAGAATGAGAGAGAAGGTCATGTGCTGTTTCACTAGTTCCTGTTTGTCATTAGCACTGCACTAATTTCTTTTCTCTCTTTTAACTTTGTGTTTGCTGTTTGCTGCTCCCTCAGCTCCTCAGACTGCAGCAGAGGATGATGGACACGTTTCTCATTTAGTCATGAAAGACCTGTGTCTATCTCCCATTAGATTAATGTTTTCAAATTGTATTGCTCAACGTAATAACCATCAGCCTGCTGGTAGCTTTTGCACGTTTTAAGTAATTTTTCTCCCTTGACAAGACATCAGATTAACATTGTAAAGGAGAAAGTTAATGCCCATGCAGTATTTAAACAGACAAAGAGAGAAATTGCATCTAATCAGGCCTGGTGTGAGTGATTTCATTAACTTCTATTCTAAGAGTTCCAGATATTTTATGTTGTCAGTCACTGATTATCTTTTTTGTTAATAAACAGGTTAATTTGCTCTGTTTTCTTCACCTCCTCCAGGAAAACTGAAACCTTCTAACTACTCTACTCTCTCTGAAAAAACCCTCAGATCTGCTTGAATGAATCACTTGTGACTTTTAGAATTTATTCCATACTGAGTGCTCAACAGAGAGTGCAAACCACTGCAAATTCATGGAATTACAGGATGGTTTGGGTTGGAAAGGGCCCTAAAGACCATCTCATCCCAGCTCCCCAGCCACAGGCAGGGACACCTTCCCCCAGGCCAGGTTGTTCCAAGCCCCATCCAACCTGGCCAGAACTGGTAAGTCACTGCTACAATATATAATAAATTATTTATATTTTAATTATATTTTAGTTTCTATTTTATTATATGTATATTTTTATTATATTATATATTATAATTGTTATTATATTAATATATAAATAGTGTTGATGGAGGCTTACGGTTGTGTGGCACAATATGCTCAAAGCAATTTAGGAAATTTGGCTGTTCACAGCTGTCTAAGACATTGTTTCTGTATCTTAACAAGGTTTGGGAATCACAGAACCACAAAATCCAGAAGNAAAAAAGAGAGAAAAAGAAAAGCATTCATATTGCATCTGGTTGATTTTGCAATAATGCAAATGAGAAGGAATTGAAAGGACTTTTTACTCATAAAGGAGAGAATGAGAGAGAAGGTCATGTGCTGTTTCACTAGTTCCTGTTTGTCATTAGCACTGCACTAATTTCTTTTCTCTCTTTTAACTTTGTGTTTGCTGTTTGCTGCTCCCTCAGCTCCTCAGACTGCAGCAGAGGATGATGGACACGTTTCTCATTTAGTCATGAAAGACCTGTGTCTATCTCCCATTAGATTAATGTTTTCAAATTGTATTGCTCAACGTAATAACCATCAGCCTGCTGGTAGCTTTTGCACGTTTTAAGTAATTTTTCTCCCTTGACAAGACATCAGATTAACATTGTAAAGGAGAAAGTTAATGCCCATGCAGTATTTAAACAGACAAAGAGAGAAATTGCATCTAATCAGGCCTGGTGTGAGTGATTTCATTAACTTCTATTCTAAGAGTTCCAGATATTTTATGTTGTCAGTCACTGATTATCTTTTTTGTTAATAAACAGGTTAATTTGCTCTGTTTTCTTCACCTCCTCCAGGAAAACTGAAACCTTCTAACTACTCTACTCTCTCTGAAAAAACCCTCAGATCTGCTTGAATGAATCACTTGTGACTTTTAGAATTTATTCCATACTGAGTGCTCAACAGAGAGTGCAAACCACTGCAAATTCATGGAATTACAGGATGGTTTGGGTTGGAAAGGGCCCTAAAGACCATCTCATCCCAGCTCCCCAGCCACAGGCAGGGACACCTTCCCCCAGGCCAGGTTGTTCCAAGCCCCATCCAACCTGGCCAGAACTGGTAAGTCACTGCTACAATATATAATAAATTATTTATATTTTAATTATATTTTAGTTTCTATTTTATTATATGTATATTTTTATTATATTATATATTATAATTGTTATTATATTAATATATAAATAGTGTTGATGGAGGCTTACGGTTGTGTGGCACAATATGCTCAAAGCAATTTAGGAAATTTGGCTGTTCACAGCTGTCTAAGACATTGTTTCTGTATCTTAACAAGGTTTGGGAATCACAGAACCACAAAATCCAGAAGAGACCTCTGAGATCACTGAATCCAGCCTCTGAAGATGAAAACAAAGTGTAAAACTGTCCTTTAAGAAGGACATTTCAAAACAACATCTGAAGCAATCTGCTGGATGCTCCAGAATTCATTATTCATTGCATCTCAAGGTAATAAATTTTTTTGCAGGGACAGTTGGAGTTTTCATTTTTCTCCTTGCACTGTTCTCCAGTTGTCCATTTCTTCCCTTGAGTCATTTCTTTGTTTTTCCCCATTCTTTCCAAGGTCACCTGAAGGCTTTCCCAGCTGATGCAATAAATTAATTCACTTTGTTTTATTTGTTCCCTCAAAAATAGCCAGACCAAGACTACTACATCCAGCAATCAACTTGTCCCTTCCTTTATCCAGACTGAGAAGCTGAGTTGCTCAACAAATAGCTCCAATTTATGTCCATCATTCACAGTGTAAGGCAGTTGTCAGTGTGGGAGAAGATGATATAATACAGCTCTGTCTGCTCTGTTTCCCCAGCTCCAGGGGCCTTTTTGTGGTGCTATTGACCTTGGCAGAGCTGAGTTTTATTTAGTGTTGCTGTTTTCTTCACTGAAGTTTACATATTTTAACTGGCTCGGGAGATGTGTGTGTGTGTTTCAGACAATAAATGACTTGAGGCATTCTCCATCTATCAGTCAGTGAGATCCATCCTCCTCTGCTCTGCAGGCTACCACATTTTACACTGAAACAGCTGAAGATGTTATATGCTGCTTGTACTATTGAAAATGCATATTATTTCACCTTTTTTATTTCATTTTATGAAAACAACTTCATCATTTTGTTGATACTTTGGAAGCCCTGCTTTGTACCCAGCTGAGACTATGCTGACCCAGTGCACAAGTTTAATTCTTAGAGTTAGTATGCTGAAATTTATTTTAGCAGTAGAGGTTTGTAATATTAAATGCTTAACCTATAAGAATTTATTTTTCCAGGATTGGGTAAAATTTAAAAAAATTAATACAGGAAAAGAAGTATGGAAAACATCTCTAAAATAACAAAGTACTGAGTGCTAGAGGTGAATAGTGCAGCCACCTCCAAGGAAATTCTTGTAAGATTCACCCAGAAAACAATTTGTGGCATTGGTTTATCATAACACTTCAAGGCTTTAAGACTTAGAGAATATGAACATAAACAGAGATGAATATACATAAAAAATAAGTAGTTGCCTAAGTAAATAAATGAAAAATAGCTGCAGTATTTGGTTATCATCTCTGGGAAAAAATATCCCATTCAGAGAAAAACATGAGATAGTTATCTGTAGATCTTGGATGTCTTTCTATAAAATCTGTTCTACTCCTAAGTGTCAGAGCAGAGATTTACTAAGTACTGAACACAGCAGATCTGGAATGGCTTTGGGAAAGGCAGCTCTGGCCAGAACAGAAATGTGATTGAATTAAAATTTCTGAATGAGGATGGGCTTACATGGCTCATTTCCCTGGAGCTGTTGGCAAATTATAACCTAAGCTGTTTGCAGACTAGGAAATGGACAATGAAAACAATCAGGAAATGGATAAAGGAGAAAAAATTCTTTTGTTTCTTCATGTTTTTTCAGACAAATTTTTGGTGTATCTAGGTGTGAACCAATAAAAGACCAAACAGATACATGCATTTAAGCATTATTTTCTTCCAGTGCAAGCATGATTTTGCTTTGATTATAATGAGTTCATTAAAAATTTTCTGAAGCAAACATTTTGACCTTTTGTGACAGGTAGCATCGGTCACAGCAGATTTGTCACCTTCCCTAAATTTTTATCAGAATATTCACCTTTGGGGATCATTATTTCTGAAGAGGAAATATGGTAGAGATTTTGCAAGAAAAATGACTGTTCTGACACTTCCTACCTCAGGTGTAATGCAGGGCCTTTTGTAGCTGTGAGCAGAGGTGAGGCAAGGTCAGGAGAAGTAGGAAATATCTTTTATGATATCCTTGAAAAAAAACCAAACAACACCACAGGTGCTTTAAACTCCTTTCCTCAAATCTCTGATAGAAGCAGCAGCTTTCAAAATAAAATCCAGCTTGAAAACAGTTGCTCTGAATGTCCCTTGATCTTTCATTTCTCAGTGTCTCCAAGGCTTTCCTGTGTAATTGTACAACATACCTGGAGAGGGACATGGCACTCAACATTTTTTTTACTGTAAAACTTTGGGGTGAAAATCTATTTTTCTTTTGACACCCAAGGCAAATGGCTTGATGTTTGAGTGCTTGGATGTTTCTCCTACCTTTGCTTTTCTCTGTTTACTTGACATCTTAAAACACATCTTCTTTCACTTTCTATTTCTAGTTCATTGATGTTTCTGTCAGAGCTGAGTCATCTCCCAGACAAAGCAGAAATAATGGGACTTTTGGGTGCAAGCCTTCTTACTTGGATGTTTGCTTTGGGATGAGATGAGTCACACTTTATGGGTCTTATTTTTCTCCATTTGTTAGAGGGAGTTCAGAGGAATTTATAGGATATAGGTGTTGAGATAGAAACCATTTTGACTACCACCCTGGGCTGCTGATCCATCCCTTCAGATTTGGGTACTGAATTTGCTCAGGGATCACACTAGAGAACTCAAGAATTCATAATGCTCAAACTTCATTTTCAGGAGTCGGGAGAGAATGCAATTTTTAAAAAAAATTATTTTGCAGATTTTATTTGTTAGTATATTCACTATCTGCTTAAAAAATATTATTCACTATCTGCTTAAAAAAAAAAAAAACAAACCCTACTCATAGTATCACAGAATGGTTTGGATTGGAACAGATCTTAAAAATCATTTTGTTCCACTTCCCTGTCATGGACAGGGACACCTCTCACTATCCCAGGTTGTTCCAAGCCCCTTCCAACCTGGCCTTGAACACTTCTAGGGATAGGGCAGCCACAGCTTCTCTGGGCAATCTGTGCCAGGGTCTCCCAGGAGACATGAGCAAAAAATTTTTCCTCCCAGGAGAAGGGATGAAAAAGTGAGGAAGAATCCTCCCAGGGAAAAAAAAATATCTGAATATCTAATCCAAACCTCCCATCATTCCAGTAACCAAGAGATTTGTTAATGGCAGGTGCAAGGCAGATCCCATGTAAAACATGCCACAATGTGCTCAGCTCTATCTGTGAGCCAAAGAATCCTTGGAGAAGTTTCCTAACTAATTTCACCAATTTGTGGATTGTCCAAACCCCTCTTGGTAACAGGGATCATGATGCAGCTGAAGGAGTTCTCACGATGCCTTCTAAGAGTTTTTCCTCTCTCCTGTCACAGCTGTTTCTCCATGACTATTTCCTCCCTAGTCCCTCGCATCCCACAGCAAAGTCCTGAGCATCCAGAGGCCTGATGGGCTCCCAGGCACTACAAATGATTAAATTTGCAATTCGAAAGAAACTATTATGATTCCAACTGTTGTTAAAAATCAGGCCAAGGTTTAGAGTCTTCCAGGATGGGTCACAATAGCAGGAACAAGATCCCTGCTGGGTAACTTGTACATTTTTACCTCTATCCCCAAGCATTTATTTCCTTAAGATCTTTAGATAATGTTACTTCTCAGCTTTTCATCAGACTGTTTGTGAGCACTGGAGGAAATGTTTTGCTATTAAGGCAGCATCTGATGCTTAAACACTTTCAATCTCTCCCAGGGAAAGAAGAGGGGAACAGATGTTAACATCTGCTTCCTTCCTTGAATTTGGCCTACATTTTCTTGTTGCCTCTCTTCTCCTCCCCACAGTGTATTGCAGTAGCATATTTCCAGACAAAAAACATTAAATTTCATCATGCAGTTCTTGTGCTGAAATCAGAAACCTGTAATTGGAGCACAGACTATCTTTAGAACACAAAGCAAGCAACAACAACAGACACCTCAACTCAAAATTTGCAAAGTTCGGGTGACAAAAGACTTTCCTTCAGGCATCTGTTCCTGTGGCTAACTTACTGTCAGTGTTACCCTCCCAAAGATAAAAAAATGGCTAAATAAATAAATAAATAAATAAATAAACACAAAAAGGGGGGAAGAATTATTTTCATCTTGAATTTTGCTTGCTCTGACTCCCCACAGCCCAGTTTTGTACAGGAGCTGTCTGCTCAGTAAAGAGCCCTGCAGCACCATTTCAGAGAATATCTCTCCTAGATCCAGGTTTTGCTGTACATCTTTTAGAACTGCACACAACAATGACATGCTTCATCCCAGATTTTAGCAGCCCACAATCTTGATGTTATGCTTTAATTGAACTGAAATTACATTTAGTCAGAGCTTGAAATTTCTGATTTGCTCAGATGTCATTGTTTTCACACATGAAGCTCTTGCTCTGTATTTTTTTCCCCTCACCCTTTCCCTCTTGAATTATTTAACATTTAGAAAGCTGAGCTTTGCCACTTTTATTTCCATCCCCAGTTTTATTGCTATCTAAGTGATTTACAAATCAAGCCTTGCATCTAATGGCGCTGTGTATTTCCATTTCCAGTGCTCTTCTTTACTGTCGGCTCTTGTTGGATGGGGCAAACCTCAGACACAAATAACTGAAATTAATGTCAAATTGCATCATGTGCAGCTTGAATTTCAATTATGGGATGTGAGTGAAAATGCATGTTTTCAGCAAACAGTGACTCGCCTGGCCCTGGAACTCGCGTTACTAGAAAGCAACACAGGCGAGGCAGAGACACAGGAGCTCACTTAAAACAAATGCCAAGCTTAAAACAAATCTGCTTGGCATTTAGTTAAGACCAATAAGCTGAGAGAATGAGCAGTCATTCAGGCCTTCAGCTTCTGTATGCCCTGCCCTATGATATGTCTGTGCCTGCTTAGAGCCTGGAACTCCAGAGTTTTCTTCCAGAATAGTAGGAGGTGAGCAGGGATTAATGTACCCTCCTAAACCCTAGTGCATCCTAAATAGATGGTAGTTTGTGTGTAAGGCAAACTACCTTTGAAGTGGGTCAGCCCATCTTTAATTCTGTATTCAGGACCTGGGGGTGCTGGCTGACAGTAGCTGAACCTGATCCACTGTGTGCCCAGGTGGGCAGGGAGCCTGGTGCCTCCTGGCATTCTGTGTCAGCAATAGTGTGGCCAGCAGGACCAGGGCAGGGATTGTCCCTCTGTGCTGGGCACTGGGGAGGTCACATCTCAAATTCCTGGGTCAGTTTTGGGCCCCTCATAACAGCAGGACATTGAGGGGCTGGAGCATGTCCAGAGAAGGGAGCAGAGCTGTGTTCTGGAGCGCAGAGCTGTGTTCTGGAGCACAGGGCTGAAGAGGAGCTGCTGAGGGAGCTGGAGGAGGCTTAGCCTGGAATAAATGAAGCTCAGGGGGATCTTTTTGCTCTCTACCTTTGACAGAAGGGTAGAGCCAGATGGGGTTCATTTTTTCTGCCATGTCTCAAGTGAAATGATGAGAGGAAATGACCTTGAATTGCGCCAGGGGAGGTTCAGATTATGTATTAAGAAAAAAAATATCCCCTGAAAATATGGGCAAGCATTGGATTAAGTCACCCAGGGAGGTGTTGGAGTCACCATCCCTGGGAGTTTCCAAGAGGTGTCTGGATGTGGCACCTGGGGACACGGGCCAGGAGTGATTATGGTGGTGCTGCTTTGATGGTTGTACTGGGTGGTCTGGAACTCTTCCAACCTTGATGATTCTGTGACTCCCTGTGATGCCCAGAGGGTGTGAAGGCTCAATGGGAGGATGATTTTCTCTAGTGGTTATTTGTGATCCACCAGGTGATACAAAGATGAAACTTGTTTAGTTTTCTGGAGGAAAGAATTAGAAGTATTGAGGTCAGATATATCTTATGTCCATGCAGATGTTGAAGTGGGTTGAAGGAACCACATTCTCCCCTACCTGTTCCTCTCCATTTCCTTCAAAGGATGTTGAGGCACCAGGTTATATTTAATCTACAAAGTGCAGTGCCCTGTCATGCTGAAGTTTATGTGGCTTTGAAAGCTTCAGCCAATGGAATGACCTGCACATCCCTTCCAGAGAGGGGCAGTGCAATGCAGCTGCATTTTTTGCCTCTTCCAACTTGCTGGAGAAAATATGTTCTTTCCATTAGAGAGTGATTGCAACATTTGGATATTCTATCCAGGAGTAAAAAGTCATCATATTGCACCCCTGTTTGCAAGGACTGATCTCAAAGAAAGAAAAAATAACCATCAAATACCATAAAAAAACTTTTTTTTTTTTTTCCTGAATGCTACAGCCCAAGTGAAGATAATGAATGTGCCCAGATGGCACTTGAAAATGCCAGATAGATCCCACTTAACTTATTTCTGCTAGAACCATCCAGAACTTGATGTCCTGGTTAACATGACAGCCACTTGGAGTATTGGAAAAACTAGTTTTTTATAATCTGGTGCAGATCTTTCTGTGAAAATCAGCTCTAAACAGAAACTGAAGTGCTAGCCAGCACATTATGAATCAGGTGAACTTTAAGAGTTATGACTTTAAAATACTGAGCTTGTAAAGACATTTTTATAGGGGACTGGGATATGGGTTTGTGTTAGACTCTCAGTGATTAAATCTTCCCTTTATCTGCATAAGAGAAGGAGCAAAGATGGATTTATATAATTATTCCTCTTAAAATACATTTTAAGCAGGAGAGAGATAGCAAGTTATCTTTCACTGTTTCTGCTGCTTCCCACCTCAGGGTGTTTGCTTTGGTCAGGCACTCAGATCCAAACCGAGGTTACAAACACCATTTTTATGCCCCAACAAATGCTTACACAACTGAATTGTTAATAAGGGCTTTAGAACTGGAAGGGATGAGCCAAGCCCAGTCCCTCTATCCCTGTAGGCACCACATCACCTGTGCTGATGCTTCTGACCACATTGGGAGTTTCTAAATGTAAAAAAAGAAAANAAAATATAAAAAAAAAAAAAAAAAAAAAAAATCTGCACCCCCACTCTCTGACAGGGCACTGAAATTGCTTTGGATGAACTTGGGTAAGATGCAGCTGCTCCTGTTAGGGCTGTGTTTCAGGAAACAGATTGTTTCTCATTTACTGTATCTGCCCCAAGATAATGTGCTTATTCTAAGCTGATGATTTAGGCTCCCTTTGTAGCTGCTGGACTGACAGATTCAGCACCAGAAGTTACTTCATCCCATTCTGAGGCAGAGCTCTGATGTCTCTAACAAGTATAAAGGAAGTTTAGACATCTGGCTCAGATTAAGCATTCAGCTTTTAGATAGTTAAGTTAGGTAAAATCAAATTCAGCTACACTACAAGCCTGAAAAGTTGCTGACAATCAAGATTAGGCATGCCAACCTCAAGACATGCAACTTAAACAAAGATCTTATTTTGGAAGGGTTCCTGCAGAAAAAAATACAAGATACAGTCCTTTGTGGGGGAAGATAGAAGGGGCAAAGCACTACATGAGAGTTCTTTTCCATGGGTAGATAAAACCCAGTGTCAAAGGTAAAACAAACCATTTATATTTCTGTCAGCTTCCCTGGTTTGTTGTGTGCAAAAGCTTTTGGAAGCCAACAGAAAGGTCAACCAGCAAGGTGGAAATTTATTAAAAATATTTAAACAGCTTTTATTGCCAAATGTAAATGGAAACCAATTTTCCATTTACAATAATCAGACTAAAAATAGGCAAGGAAATGGCATTAACACTACCAGAATGTAATGATGATTGCTAAGGATAGGTTTTTGTCCAGTTACTGGCCTTTGGTTGTGGTGGCAGGAGGAAATCAATTATGGTTCACTGCCTTTTAAAGCCTTGCAAAATTAATTTCATACAGCATCAAAGATCCAGCAATAACACAAGGAAAAGGTGGATAATTGAGAAAGGATGATGTAAACAACCTGTAAATGCTGGTCTGAAAAATAACTCCCAAAATCTACAAAAGACCAGAGAAATGGGAATTCTGCATGGGAAAACGGGTTTAATAGGTACTGCTCCATTGCTGCCATGAGTGCAGAACAAAATTATTGTGGCAAAGCTGTGTATCCATGGGGTGAGAGGTGTGATTCCTTCAGCACAGTCCCCCCATGGAAGATTTGGCATTTGAGTTTGCAACAAAAAAGCAACGAACACGTTCAGCTCATGACCACACAGGTCCAAGTCACAGCAGTCAGGCCATCACAGGGTTGTGATTGAATCACTGAGTCACAGAATGGCTTGGGTTAGAAGGAAATTAAAGTTCATCCAGTTCCAGACCCCTGCCATGGACCTTCCACTAGACCAGGCTGCTCAAACCCCCATCCAAACTGGCCTCGAACACTTCCAAGGATGGAGTGTGTCTTGGTTTGGAAAGACAGGTTTCTGTCAGGGAAAACTGGAGTTTCCCTTGGAATGGAGAATGTAAAAACCCCCTCCCTCCAAATTATTACAATTGTGCAATTAGGAGCTTTCAGGCAAAAAAAATAGGAATAGGAGTAACAGTTCTTTACTAGGAATATTAAAAGTACCAATGCAGTAGTACCAGCAACAACAACAACAAAACAACAACCAAACCAAACCAAAACAAAAAAAAAACCAAAAAAAACCCCAAAAAACCCACAAACCAAACCAAACCAACAAACAAAAACACTTTAGGGAAACTAATTTTA
>VXBR01005664.1:196830-207433 GCA_013400215.1 Cisticola juncidis | reverse complement strand
TTTGGCTGGTGTAGTCCTCAGTGAATTGTCCTGTAGTGGAACCAGGGTGTAATCCTCAAAATCCAGGGCACAGCTCAGGATAGAGGTTGTTCTTCAGTCAAATTTCTCTCCATCTGCATGACAAAGAGTGTCAGTGTACCTGGAATTCTGGTTGCCTTTCAGGAGGCAATTATTTGGTTCAAGGAACTCTCCTCAGGTTGAACATCAGGGGAAAAAACCTTCAGCCAGCCAGAGGAGTCACCCCTGCACTCTGCTTTTGTGAGCATGAAATCTCCGTCTGCCCTCGCTGTGGGTTGAGAATGGGAGAGTCAATCACTTGTCAGGAGTGATTTGGATAAAGTTTGACCCTGCCTTAGGTCAGAAACGTGGAAGAGATGGTCTTTTGAGCTCTCCTCCAGAGAGCTGCATCCACAAATCTCAGTTTCTGCTATTGCACTCCTATGATTTTCTATGAATATTAAACTGCTGTCGAGGTCCAAGGCACATTGAGATAAAAAATAACATTCCTGGAGGGTGATTCAGTCCATCCTAAACAGAGGTGAGCATTTTTCTAGAGGAAGTGGGTGAGGGGGAAGAGATCTGAAGAGGATTGCCTAGAAAATTGATTTCTCAGTTCATCTTCATAGCAGGAAGCCATGAAGATGGATTGAATCATTGGGAGAGTTTTGTTTTTTATTTACTATCACAAGTCTCATGATGCACTGCAGATAAAAAAGGAGCCTTGTGATTAAGACACTTTTCACAAAACAATGAATTCTCACGCAACAGGAAGGGTAGGAGCTCCACAAAGAAAAAAAAAGTCAGTGTTTTGGCATCCTCAAAACAATGAAATAGTGGGTTTATGATATTAAAATTACGTACTAGTTAGGATTTTTCAGAAAAAAATGTTTTATACTCAAATTTTAACAATTTTCTTGGTAATTGATTATAGATGTCCACAGTAATTCTACATTTGAGTTAGCTATTCACCTAGAAGTTCTTTTTAGCTTTGTAAAAAATGTCTTAAATAACCTAATTCATTTAATTATGATTGAAAGGAAAGAAGCAGCTGAAACACACACACAGAGTTGCATGCCACAGTGTTTGTTGGTTAGATTTGCTTTAACAACAAAAAGGGAAGTCACATTTTGACACCATAAGGGAGAGGTTGCATGCCAGAGTAGGAAATGCAGCCACCACCTTATCTAGTACAGGGCTCATATAAAAAGTTATTCAAATTTCTGTGATAATTTTTACTCTCTTCAGCAATGGAAGATTTGCATTGCTTTAAAAAGCATTCTATTCTCAGAAGATTCTACTCCCAGACTAAAGTCTTACATTAAAAGGAAAAGTGATTTTGAAATAAGCCATTCTTTGGTTTTAGGTGCACAGCACTAATCTGAATTGCAACCTCTGCCACTGAGTAATTGTGTAAGAATAATTTCATTTTGAATGAGCTGCAAAAGCCTTGTAAGAATTTTGCCTTGCAAATACAGCTGCTGCCAATCCAGGTGCCATACACGTGAATTTTGTGGTGCAGCAACCAAGATAACAATAATTTCTGGAAGTATAAGAAATGATCTGTTGCATTTCAAAAATCTGTGAATATTTTTTTAATGAATGTGGAATTAAAAAAAAAAAAAAAATTGCCAGCTACATCTGTCTAAATTTCACTGGTTGGTCTTTGAGAAACTGCATCAAACTCTTCCTGCAGTCAGAGCAGACATAAAGAAACTTCCAGAACTGAATATTTCATTTTCCAAAAAGCTGCTAATATAGCTGGGGTGAGGAATTGGCCTATAAGTCAAGGGAAAGGTGATTTAGAGGAACTCCAGCTTTGCCCCCGGTTCCATTTGGTAGCTACTGAGGCATCAGGTGAAACTGGGAGCAGCTGGATGGGAATATCTGTGGAGGGAAATTCCCATCTGTGTCAATTCCAGGCTCCTCCAGCTCTGGGACTTGTAAACATATCATAAATAAATTCCTGTCTTAGGCAATAATCCCTGGCATTATTTCCCTTGTATTATCTTGTCTGAAGTGTAAAACTCAATCCTCGATTTTTTCTCCCCACTTGGAGAATATCATTAATGCTAATTGTGAACTTGGCTGTGATTGCATATTGCTTAGTGTGATGCTAATGAATTTGAATAGTAATTTGTACTATATTGAATTAGCATCGTATCTCAGAGACCATGGAGAATTGAACCCTAAAGCTTTCATCATCCCTTTCTTCTCCTTTTACCAGCCAGGCCTCGTGGCTTTTCTGCTTTTTGAAAATCATTTAACAGGCTGCTCACTGCCCAGCTGAGATGGGATCAGCACTGCTGATGAGAGCACTTCAATACCTTATTACCAGCAAAATATAGACTGGTTTAAAATCAGAATGAGTTAGGGTTAGTGCTATTCTTTGGGATACATGATTTTTGTTATAATTAATTAATTTATTATGTTTACAGAATCACTGAATGGGTCAGGTTGGAAACATCCACAGTGGGGTCACCTGGTGCCACCTCCCTGCTCCAGCAGGGCCATCGCAGAGCACAGGCTCAGGATTGTGTCCAGAAAATCCTGGAATATCTCCAGGGAGGGAGACTCCACACCCTCCCAGGGCAATCTGTTCAGTGTTAAAATATAGATCATGTACAGAGCTCAAAAACCTCCCACGTCCTCTGGGGTGGCTGAAGCAAAAGCCAGGTTGAGTGCATAGAACATAAGAACAAAATCAGTGTAAAGACATTTTCCAGTGAAGGAATGAGACCTCCATGCACACATCAGGAGTAGCAAAAAAATTCCATGCTTTGGCTGGAAATTTTAGAAGCATAAGGAAAATAAATAAGTTGTTTCAGTAATTTAAAACTTTTGCTCTTTTATTTTAAACCTAACTATCTACATGAAAATAAAAGCTTAGTTGTTTTGATCAATGACCCTCTCTACATGTTTAGGTGAAGAAAAAAATTAGTCAAAGATAAGAATATATAGAAAACAATTATAATCAGATACAATATTTATAATACACTAAATTCCAATGTAAATGTAAGTATTTCTTCAAGATCTTGGCAACAGAAAACCCAAGAAACCAAAGCTCC
This sequence comes from Cisticola juncidis, assembly GCA_013400215.1. Lineage (NCBI taxonomy): Eukaryota > Metazoa > Chordata > Aves > Passeriformes > Cisticolidae > Cisticola > Cisticola juncidis. Next base: position 204,368 of record VXBR01005664.1, on the reverse strand, counting down.
TAAGGAAGTAGAATTAATTATTTGCAAATAAATATGTTCATAAGATCATAAATACTTTTCCAGATCTTATGATTATGTCACAGTAACAAAATGTAGCTATATTTATATTTCAACAAATTAAAATAAGCTTTGATTATAATTTAAAATGTCAGAATAAGATTTTAAACATTTTGATTTTTTTCCCTGAATTAATAATGTAATTCATTATACATAGATTCATACACTCAGTAATGTAATATCTAAAATATTTTCAACAAAAATCAAAATGTTTTATTATCTTGCTATTTAATCTGTTCCAACCCAAATCATCCTGTAATCCCATGATGGTTTCTTCAGGTCTCACATTCCTACTGAAGAATTATCTGCTCCTCATTGACTTTGTGTTCAAGGATATGAACATTTTTGAATCATTCCTTCCTCACTGTTTTCCCAGAGCTATGGGACATTTCATACATGAACATTCTAGATGTTGCTCTGATATTCTCTGTGACAGAGAGGGGTTTGGAAATAACATAAAGGAAATTTACTGAAGGGGTTAAAGCTATTTTTGGATCGTGTATATGTGTGTAGATTTTTACACAATTTTTTCTACTGACTAGAAAAAAAGGAACCTGTGAGCACTGGGCAGATCTGTGCTCACTCCTTTCTGAAAGGCAGATTTGTTACAGAATCAGTGCTTTCTCCATCTTAACTTCCCTGACATGAAACTCACCACGATATTCATTCTGCATTCCCCCACCATGACTCCTCCACCTGACTTTTTGTTTTATGACCTTGAACCAGTCTAAACAATCTCTGACAAGCTCATCAGTGATTTGTGATTATTCCAACAGAAGTATAAACAGTAGCTGAGTAAAAAGCTGAATTAAATAAGTAATCTATGCAATACTTTCCCAAGCTTGAATCGCAGTGTCAGGCTGGAAAAATTACACTTTCTTTTTCTAAAATCTCTTACAGAATTCCTGCATTAAACAGTAAAATTCAATTTTCTCAAATTACCTGTGGTGTTACTGTAAATTGCTCCTGCCTAGAATCACACAGCTCCTTGAACTAAACCTTCAAAGAATGAAAACTGAATTGAGCTCTCTGAGAATCTTTCTTACATACCCCATGAGTGTTCAAACAGCCTCATGAAGAGCATTTGGCTGTTTTAATCACAACTGTTTGATTCAGGCACTGTAAGCCTGAAAAATGAGTAGGACCACTTCAGGGAAGGGAACAGTTCAGGGAAGAAAGGATCCAAAAGCAAGAGAGGAGGGAGTTCCTCAAAGGTCTGATATCAGGTAGGTGTCCCAAGGCATTCTGCCAGAGGGGGTCTGGAGGTGTCACCTATGGGTTCAGTGAACAAAATTCTGATTAATGAGTGACTTGGAGATCTGGAAAGACCCACAAGAAAAATGAATTTGGAATGAAGCAGCTCCATGATAAGAGCTGTGAGGTGGGAAATGCTTTGATCCCTTCAAACTCAGCTTGTCATTCACATGGGGTTTGAGACCACCCCTTCAGCTAAATGCAAACTGGAGATTCTGAATTGCCTGTTCCCATTTATCCCAGTTATGACATCACTGCCTTTTACTCTGTGCTGCAAAGGGGTTGTTGGAAATTTCTGTGGTGGAAAGTGGAGTGATCTGTGCCCAGGTCCAGCCCTAACATGAATTCCCAGCTTGGATGACACACGTGCACTCAGAAAGCAAAGAGGACATCCTGAATCCCACAGTTCAGGAATATTTTCATGTGGCTAACAGTAGAATTTGCTCCTACTCTGATCAGCCTCTCTCTTTCCTGATTTTACAGCACTGTGAATTGAGTCTGAGACACATGTGCCAATTCCCCACAATAGTCTTGCCTGAGTCTTTTATATTAAATTTTCCAATATGATTCTCTTACCTACTTAAATGCCTTTAAAAGATTAGATTTTTTTTTCACTTTGCTCATGTTTTAGTTCTTTCTCAGTATAAATGGGTGACAGTATTGCCTTGCTTTGCAGGACTGTCATGAAGATTACTAAGCTGAAGCTATGAAGACATATTTAATGTATCATAAATGTGTTCAGAGCTCATGCTAATTTAGGATTGGTGAAATTAACCTGAAGTGCAGAGCACATCTGCTTTGCCCTGATCTCCAGTCAGCATAGTTCACCCAGTCAGACTGCAATATGGTGATAAATACAATCACTGGAGATGTCAAACTGCAAACAGCTATGAACAATACAGAGATAATGTGGAAGCACTTCTGAAATCCACACTGGAGAAAAAATTAGACTACTAGAAAGGGCTTAGAAAAGAGTAATTCAGCTTCCTAAGAGTGTGAAATGCATTGAATATGTTGAAGAAGAGATTAGCAAGGGACTTAATTAAGGTCTACATGTGTGTGCTAATATTTTTTCACTGGTAAGAGAACAGATTATTGGTAAGTGACAGCTTGGTACTGTGCACAGCTCAATGAAATAGTCAAATGTAGGAGCTTTTATTTGAAACAAGATAAATTCAGATTATAAATAAAACCCAAATATTCAACAGGGAGAACAATTTACCACATGCAGAGATGCAATCAACTCACCTTCATATGATGAGATCAGTAATGCACACTCTCAGAAACAGAATGAGGGTGTAAGCGCCCTGGATTGTGTTATACAAGAAAACAACTTAAATCAAAATGATCCTGACTCACAAACATAAATATCCATTGCCTATCAGGACCATTTATTGTCACCTGTAACAGGGAACTGTGCAGAAATCCTGTTCAGAATTGGGATCTCTTCCTTCCAGGCAAGCACCAAACCCCTGGCCGTGCTCCTGCCACCAAGGAACGTCCCTCTGGAGTAACAGCTTTAAAGCCATGTGGCATCTTTCTTGCTCTTCCATGCAGGAGATCTGCAGCAGAAAGTTCTTCTCTGATTCATTTCAGACCCAAACATGAGATTAATCTCAGCTGAGTCTCCGTCTGCAGGCGCATTTCAGCGATTTGACCGTGTATGCCTTTTGTCAAATACATTTGTCATAAGATGGTATTTTCCACAAACCTTCCAGAATAAACATATTTTGTTTACAGAAATAGCCTTGGGTTTAAAGTAAGCCAAAAAATATACCCTGATACTTGCTGTTTTCAATATATTTTAAACAAATAACATTTTAAACTATTGGAAGTTTCTGTAAAAGCAGCATTTTCAAAAACAATAAGTTGCAAAGTAACCTTGTTAACTGTGCTTTGACATTATAATATTCAGGAAAAAATTAGAAATCCAAGCCATGAGGAAACGTTTTTTCTTAATTCACGTCCCAGTTAATCTATAATTTTGTCCAAAACCAAATAAAACTCCTAAATTCTTCTCTATAATGAAAAGAATAATAAACATTATTAAAATACATAGATAACTTTAAAAGGTATTTAAAGAAATGCAAAACAAGAGAATGGCATATGCCTATAAAAATAGGTCTTTCAGTATCAAGGTCAAAATTTCATCTGGGCCTATGTGGACTAAACCAATAAAATGTGTCATTTTCCACACTAAGGAAGTGGTGGGACCATCTGCTTCAGATTCCCAGGGGATGCAAACTCTGTGGCTGGGCCTTGAACTCCTGTTTCCACATTTCAGCTGAGATCTCTGAAAGCCTCTTCAGATACATCCTCTACTCCCAACAAAGGTGTAAAATCACAGAGAATACTCTGTCTTTGCATCCATTTATCACACGCCTTTACTCAGTGACCCATCTGCCATTGTCAACACAAGGGGAAGGAAAAGAACCAACTCCTTCAAGTTAAAATTAAATGTATTCTCTACCTTTCCTTTTTTCCTTTTTTTTTTTTTTCCCCCGCTTCTGAAGTGATCAGGTCTCAANTTTTTTTTTTTTTTATCCCTGGGTAATGTGGCCAGACAGGAAAGCACCATGTACTCTCAATTAATAAACTATATCTGACTGCAGATTTCCATGACTGAAAGACATTGAAATTGTTCCTTAGGAACACCCAGTTACCATCCATCAGTCTGTGGCTGAATCATGTATCATTACAGAAATGGATGTGCAGTGTTGCCTCTGCTCAATAGATGTCCAAGATTTCAGATGTTCCCTCATGTGCTGTGGACTTTATTATGATGGTAAAACATTTATCAACAACGGCCAAAGTAAAAAATCACTTTCAAGTGGACTTCAAGGCTGCGTATTCATGAGCAAAAAAACAGCTCATAAATCATCTCTAAAAATATTACCATTCTTCTGTGAAATAATTTCTTTTCTTGATGTATCCAGGGAACTTGCTGACTTCCTTTCGCAGAGCTGCAAGAGAAATATTACCCACTCCTTTGTCAAAGTGAGTTTTTATTGGAATGGTTTTCATGGGAGACACTTGAAGCCAAGCTGATTTGTTTGTGACTAAAAATATTTGGACCATGTGAAATATTTCTCAAATAGACCATCCCATCCAGTGATGCCCTAATGCAAATCAGTACTGCAGCCTCTGTGAGTCAGACCTTTCAACTGGCAAAATCAACACAGAAACTATTTATATAAAGAGAGGGGGCTGGACTGAACCAGTGGGAGTGATTAAAAGGCTGGAAAAGCACTCACATACTGGAAGTGAAGGAAAAAAAATTCACAATATAAAAACATAGAAAAAAAGTTGAATGCAGTAGAAATTCAGGAAAATAATTAATTGTTTAGAGAAGGCAGATGTGGTGTTCTCATCTAAGACTGTAAACAAAAAAAGGCAGCAGAGTGAAATAAAAATAACAGTTTGTTCTTTTCTTCTTATCTCAGATGCTCCTGGAAGTTAAGTCCATTCATTGCCTGGTTCTGCTGTGGAGCTCTCGCTAAGTAACTCCTCTGGGACAGAAAGTTACAGGATTAGACATGCAATTGTAATTTGTAAAACAAATAGCTTCAGCTAATTAATGGTGCTAATTCTCAATTGCTGCAGCTATAAAGCTCAGGAGACAATCTGGGGTTTTATTTTGATACACTGGATTCACTCTGTTCTGGCACTGTTGTGTTGCTGAAGAGACAGGACTTGTTTTTATGTTAATGCAATTTCCTTGCCAATAAATTTAATACAGCAAGAATAAGGAATATTCCAACTTTTTTTTTTTTTTAACTAGACTTTTCTGAATGCTGCTTTCTGCACTGCCATGCGTGTCTGTCTTATTCTGAGCTCAGAAAGTTTGAGCCACATTTAGCCAAAAACATGCACAAAATTAAATAACATCATGATGGGTTTAATGGTCTATTGTTTTCTCTACTGAATGCAGCAACCTGGTGAAACTCCTCAATATTGGTTAAAGCATCTCTTCCTCAGCCTCACTTCATTTGCTGGTTTCTCCCCTCTTTACCTGTCTCTCTGATTTTCCTGTAGGTTGACCACTGGGATTTTCTAGCTCTGTGTGTCACTGCCATAGGAAATTCATGCAATGCAGTAAAAATAATTCTTCTTGCAATTAAAAGGAACCACTGAGTCAAATGGAGAGGTCTCACAGATATCCTAGGGAAAAGGTGTGATCATAGAATCCCAGAATCAAGGAATGGTTCGGGTTTGAAGGGACCTCAAATATCTCATTTCAACCCCTGACATGGACAGGGACACCTTCAACCAGACCAGGTAACTCAGAGCTTCATCAAATCTGGCCTTGAGCAGTTCCAGGAATGGGGAGCCCACAGTGTCCCTGAGCAAGGAAGTGGCAGTAAAATCCAATTCCTGGCTCTTTTTTCCAGCTTTGTCCTGTATGTCAGAATGCGAGCAGGTCCTGCCTGGCAGAACATGGAGCTGAATTCAGACACTACACTCCCTCATCCAAAATCAATAAGGATAATTAGCAGATGAAAGATCTGCTGGAAATGGCTAATTTTCCATGTCAGCAGGTAGATAAGGAATCAATGAGAGAGTCTTGTTCCTCTCATTTCAGTGAATTTGTTTCCATTAAAGGGTGTAACACGTCTAATGCAAAACATGTTTGTTTGTTTGGGATGCTCGTGTCTGTCTCCTAGGCAAAAATGCACAGGATAAAATATCTGGAATGGGACAGCTTCCTGGGTATAAATGCCCACTTTTCCAATTATCCCAGACCAGGAGTCTGACCCAAGATTCACTACTCTCAGGCATATCCAGCTGCCTTAAAACAGAGTACAAACTGGGGAATGTCATTCATTCAGCAGAGTTGCAATCCAAATTGGAGCTACAAGACTCAGTCTGAACTCACAACTAGATACCCAGAAGAAAAATCCCCCAAATATTCAAAAAACATGATTATTCATTAATCCTCTTCTCTGGAAAGCTGCAATGGAATGGCCACAGGATGGCAAAACAAAGGTTTTGGTTGAGCTTCAGATGAAGTTTATCAACAGCAGATCTGAGAGACCTAATTAACCTAATGAGCCCAAATGGATGTGGGCAGCTGATGACCTGCAGCAGTGACAGGGAGAGGCAGCAGTAAAGGAGCTGGAGATCTCAGTGTGGGTTGAACAGGGATTCAGCATCCAAGAGTCAGGGATGGGGTAAATTTGGAGTGTGGCATAAACAGGATGAACTGGGGCACTTCTCTTCCCTGGTCAGCCTGGTTGGGGTCTGGAGCAGAATTTCCTACATTTGTCATTTGTTTGGCACTTCCTTCTTGATCCCTTCTCAGTCCTCTCCCTTACCTGACAGAAATGTTTAAAAAAGAAGTTTAATGTATATTAATCCAAGCACTCTGCATTTCCAGTCATTAAATTAGACCTAGGAACAGAGCTGCTAAACTAAATTTGAGTAGGTTTTACTCCCGTTTGTGTCTGCAATTCCATTTGAAGTATGAACTTTGTTAGCTCACAGTAAGAGGTCTTATCTCCCTGTATCACTGCTCTAAATGCAGTTCTCCTTCACTGAGCATAAAAGACTCAAGTTATAGATATAGTACATAAATAATTTAAACAATGTAAGATGTTTTCTGTTCACAGTTAGCCTTTCCCTTTGCAAATATGCTTCTTGTATAATTAATCCCTCTTTTTTTTTTTTCAAGGCAACATAAATACCTAAACAAATGCATGTGTTTATTAAACTGTTATCAGAATCTAGATTTTCAAAAAAGATCGATTTTGCAGTTTGATTACAAGTTTTTAGAAAGGTCACAAGAAACATAACATTATGATTATTTATTTAATTTTGTTCTGTATTATTGTTCCTGCCAGAGGAACAGAGAGCTTAATTGTGATTGTCATCATTATGAGCAGGAAATTTAAGCATGCATATGCAATGTATTTAAATTTACATAAATTGTTTATTAAAAGCAATGGAAAGTCTGAGTATCATGTCTCGTTTTCTCAAAGTAAACCCTGCCCTACTCTTCTTCAGCAAGGACTTTGCAAACAATTATGAACCACTATTTATAACAAGTCTGGGTTCACATTTCAATCTCTCTCTGTGACTTAAAGGCAGAAGATATTTCCTGGTCAATAAAAATAACTTTTGCATAAAAAGTGATGTTCTTGGCTATGGTCCTCTCTCTTTTGAGGCTCATACTGACCTTTGTGTAAAAGCCCTTCCCTTCCCTTCCCTTCCCTTCCCTTCCCTTCCCT
>VXBR01005664.1:139935-189293 GCA_013400215.1 Cisticola juncidis | reverse complement strand
GAAAAAAGAAAAAAGAAAAAAGAAAAAAGAAAAAAGAAAAAAGAAAAAAGAAAAAGCAAAGAAGGAACAAAAAGTTCTTTTGAAATTTCTCTTCTCCGATTCAGCTGCATTTCCTCCTAGTATTTAATCTAAATCTACCCTCCTTCAGCTTAAAAAAAATCTCCAAATTTTCAACACTTTTCTTAATTTACTTTTTTTTCCCCACTGAAATAATGTGACCAGAAATGAAATTAAGAGGTTTTCAGGGGTGAGCAGCATAAAAAGATCTTCAAAATAAAGTCCAGAACCACACAAGTGTTCAGTAGGTAATATATATTTAGAAATCTGATTGCTATTAAGTCCCATTAATTTTAATGATTTATTCATTCAGATAGGAATTGTCAGCTTAAATGAGCTTGAATGTCTCTGCCTTTGAACTTTGGCCCACGGGTCAGAAACGGTCTTGTCCTATTTTAGGGAAGAGGTGTCTGCTCCTGCCCTGGCAGAACAAAATCACCCAGGTCCTTTTTTCTGCTCTCCAAATCCTGATGTGTACCAGGGATCTTCCACTGAAGGGCAGGGAGGACAAATGCACACAGACAGCAAAACATGTTTTATTCATGGCCCTTCCCAACAGATAACCTCCACAATTTGGCATTTTTATCTGCCTTTTAAGGCATTTCTGCAGGCAGCAGGGTGAATTGTGTTTCCCCCTGCTCAGCCCATCAGTTACCTCAAAAGTAAAAGGGGAGAAGGAGTGGATGGGAACTTTCAGCAGGAATTCTTGGCTCAGGTGTCTCTCCTGGTGAGGCTCGTCTGTGTAGGAAGGTCAGGAAGCACCATCTGTGATGGGAGAATCTGATGAGGCTGCAGTGTTAGATCTTAGTGTCTGTTCTTACACATTTACTCTGGTTTAATGTCTCCTTGGCAGTTCATGGCTTTTACAGTTCAGTAATTTCTCCTCTTTAGCAAATCACAAAATCCTCCTGCCCTGTGCTGTCACATTATTCCTGTCAATCAGAGCTCTCTGAAGGCTGAAGGTTTCCTCTTGCTGCTTGAAACTGAGTCTGCATTTAGCATGGGAATTACAGAATGATTTTCTAATTTTAGTGCCAGCAAAAATGTGAACTTAGGAACCAGAGTGTGCTGGATACTGGAGCAAATGGGGCTGGAAAGATTTTGTAGCAGCCGAAGGTTGCATCCCACAGGTCATTTATGGACTGCCAAATTTATCAGATTTGTTTCTGAGCCTTGTCATTCTAGTCTGTGACTGAAAGCACTTTTTTTCTAAGGATATTGATTCTGAGTGAAGTGGTAACTTTGTCAGAATGAGATGTTTGGGCATCCTGTCTTGTTAGGGCTGTCTCAGGTCAGGTTACTTGAGGTCTAGAGGAACTACAAACCCTCACATTCAAGGTCCTGCTTGACTTTTTGAGATTAAGTGATTTCTACTCCAAGAAATAGACTGGGCACTTGAACTTTTTTCACTAAATAAGATCCCACCCCCAGGTGCAGCTGTGGTTTTGTTTTTCAGTGAAAAGAAAGAGGAAAAGATTACTTTGGAAAGTGACACCACTGCCTTTTGCCAGCAAAGCACCCATCCTCAGTGGCAGTTCAAATGCCACAGTTTGGAGAGAAAGATGCTCAAAAATCTTCCCTGAATTTTCTGCATCATTCCTATGCTGATCTCTGTGTCCTTTGCAACCACTGGATACAAGCTATGACTTTTGTTGAAAAACCTGCCATTAGCAATTAGGCATAAACATATCTGATTGATTTATCAATTTACCTGATATTCTCAGTTGATTCTTCTTTCTCTTGCTCAGCCAAAGAGGCACCAAAATAAAATTTTAAACCCCAGATGACTACTCAGTTATATCCTCAAGTCTTTTATTTTGTTTTGATCTGCAGCAAAATCTCTGTGCACATAAAAGCTCCATAACTTTCAAATTTCAAGGTCGACCTCCACATATCCAAAGAGCTCAACATTTCAGTCAGGCTTATTGATGGATAGTTTTTCTTTTGTTCTGCCACATGTACATCTATACTTACATCTGATACTCAGAGAGGTGATCTTTTCTCTTATAAATATAAATATACTGCCCTAAGCTCCCATTTGCAGTACTCTGGAGGGAGAAGAAAATTTTCTTGGGACACGGAACAGACAGTGCTGCATAATGTTATTTGAAATTGAAACATGCTCAAAACTTGCTCTAAAGTACATAATAATATTTGCTTTTTGATTATACATTTTTTTCTCCTGTGTCAGGGTTTATTTCCTGTGGGCAGCTGAGCCACAGACAGCGTCTCACTCACTCCCCTCTTCCTGGGATGGGGCAATGAAGGAAATGGGAAGGTAAAGTGAGAAAACTTGTGCGTTGAGATAAAGAGTTTAACAGGGAAAAGAAAAGCTGTGTCCAGCAAAGGAAAACACAAAATTCCTTCCCCACTTGCCAAGGGCAGGCAGGTGTTCAGCCACCCCCAGGGAAGCAGAGCTCCATCATGTGTGACAGTGACTTGGTGAGAGAAATCCATCACTGAGAACATCCCTCCCTTCCTTCCTCTTCCCTCAGATTTATATCCTGAGCAGGCCATGGTTTGTCTGGAATATCCCTTTGGTCAGCTGGGGTCAGGTGTCCTGGATGTGCCCCTCAGATTTCTTTGTGTTCCTCCAGTGAGGGGCAGAAGAGGCTTTGATGTTGTGAAAGCACCAACACAACTTTCAGCACAAATCCAAACTGCAGCCCCATGCAAGCTGTTGTGAAAAAATTTAACTGTATCCCAGCTAAACACAATCTATTCCATCATCATGCCTGATTATTGTCCAGATTTGCCCAATAATTACTTCCTAATAAACACACCAGAGGAGCCTATTTGCCTGCATAAAACATTGATGGTAAAAGCAGATGAGCTTCCCAGGATGGTGACTGATTTCCCAGGAAAACCAGATTATATTTTAGGAGTTCTGTGTAATTAGTGTAGCCAAATACTAATTTGATTGGAGCAGAAATGGTATTTGGGGACTGCAGTCTGTGACAAGCAAGGGTTTGAGTACTGTGAGATAGTTTTGTGCATGTCATAAATTTGCCACACAAATAAGGCCAAGAGATTGCAGAGACAAAGGAGAAGAACAGCAAAACATTGACACTTCCAGTGACAATAATTGATGTGGTTCTTTTCCAGCTCGTGGCACTCAAAGTCCTGAAGGTTGAGCCTTTTTCCTATGGAAGAAAGGCACAAGATTAGAAAGACAACAGCAGCAGAAGCAAATTAAAACCAGAAGACCCAAGGGTCAGAGAACAGGTTCTCTGCAAATAACTCAAGCCAAGGAAATGCCAAATGTAATTTAGATGGATTTTATTGCTTTTTCCAGCACAATTCCTATCACTGAGGTTTGTTTCCAGGCGCTTTGGGCTTCTGTCTTCTGTCTCTGCTTTGGGTGTTACTTTTCAAAGATTCAGAAAAAAATATTTCTCTCCACATACTCACACATTTCTTAACAGAGGTACGATGACAAAGACAAACCACTTTTCTATGCTGAGCAATTAACTGGAGATAAGTCAGAGCAGTTTGAGAGGCTGCTCAGTGGGATAGTCTTGCCCAGGAATTTCTCCTGACTTGGCTTCTCTGCTACTAAAGGACAGAGAGTCCCTTTGTGAGGGCTGAGCCTGGTGTGACTGCACTGTCAGCTCCTGGTAAATTCATATATATTTAAGTGCATTAAACATCTGCTGAATTAGTTCTGGGAGGGCTGCTCTGCCAGAGGAGCCCTCCTGCCCTTGAGAAGCGGATTGGGAGGCGACGTCGTGTGCGGCCAGCGGCAGCATCGCCCTCCCGAGAAAGGATGGAGGAGACTCCATCCTTGGATGCAAACTGCTGACATTCCCTGTCCCAGGCAACATAATGAAGCCTTAACCTTGCAAAGCTTCTTCCCCTGTGATCAGAAATATATCCAATTCGACCCAGCTATGCACTCCTGGAATAAAGCACTCCTGAGCTAAGCATTTCTCTTTCCTCAATTGTAGGTGGAAGTGAGCTGCAGAGGATGATGCTGGAAAGGTATTTCACTGCTGGGAGCACTTGGATGGCCCTGGAGATGCATTCATTGCTCCACGTTTGTTTAAATCTATGAGGCTGATAGGTGGATTGCCAGGACACAGCCTGCTTGAGACTGCCTGAGAGAGTTGGGGTTGTTCAGACTGGGGAAGAGAAGGCTCCAGGGAGACCTCAGAGCCTCTTCCAGTGCCTAAAGGGGCTCCAGGAGAGCTGAGAGGGAATTTGGACACGTGTATGGAGTGACAGCTTGAAGGGGAATTACTTCAAACTGAAACAGAGTAGGTTTAGATCAAATATTAGGAAAAAAAATAATTTCCTGTGAGGGTGGTGAAGGCCTGGCACAGAGAAGCTGTGACTGTCCCATCCCTGGAAGTGTCCAAGGCCAGGGCGGATAGAGCTTGGAGCAACCTGGGGCAGTGGAAGGTGTCCCTGCCCATGGCAGGGGGGTGGAACTGGATAATCCTTATGATCCCTTCCAACCCAAACCCTTCCGTGATTCCATGGATTATTCTGTGACACTGTTCCTCATTTCTGGCTTGATACTCCTCAAGAGTGATGCTGGATAGATACTTCCAGGATTTTCCAAGTTTATTTCTGTGTTTCATGAGGCACAAAAGTTCTCCTGGAGTTTCCACAGATGTGCTGGAGCTGTGGCTGGCAGAGAAGTGGCACCAGTTGGAGACAGAGCAGGCAGGACAGAGGAAAGAAAATAGGTTGCACTAGGGGTATTGAGGGGAACATGACAAGCACAGAGAGTTATTTTACATCTGCATCCTATCACAGCAAAAGTAGAAGTTGTACTGGATAAAAAATAAAATAACAACAGGTTGAGATTTCTGTAAGCATGAGGGCAGTGGCTTGCCAGCTGTTTCCAACATCTGCACATTCTTCAACAGCTGGCAATTCAAAGCCTTTCTTTTTTTAAACTTATCACTTCCAAAAATAAATGATAGCATTAATTTTCCTTTTTTTTTTTTTTTTTTCCTGCAAAAACCACTAATTTTGGGCTCTATTCAGGACAGCCCTTAAGTGAATATGAAGGTTTCCACTGATAACTCCCTGCAAAATTTATCTTCACACCCACAAAAACCCAGAGAGGATCAATTTGGATTAGGTGACTCCAAAAAAATCCCCAGCTCTGGCTGCTCCCAGGGTCATCACAGGGAAATCTCCCCACACACAGAGGAGGCAAGAGGAGAAAAGGCAATGGGGGAACTCTCAGGGATGGGTCAGAGCCAGCCCCAGCCCCATGGGGGTGGGGGGACCCCCTTCAGTGGCCTGGGGAGAGGGTCCAGTGGGGAAATGGCAAATGAGGAAATGGGATGCAGAAAAATAGCATTTTTGTGATTTTGTAAGAGTTGTTATTGGATGTGGAAGGGAGAAAGCAATGACAGAGAAAGGAATAGGTTTAAATTGTTTGAGAAGGAACAAGAATTGTAAAATAGAGGGATTAGGGGCTAGAAAGATCTGTCTGAGTCACCACACAATTCCCACACTGGGTGTGTTTTTGTTGTGTGACACTGAGGCCTCAAGGGCTCAACTCTCCAGGTGCCAGAAAGTAGGAAGGGCATGACCCAAGGGAGCTGGATCCACACTCTACACACACACACATATATATATATATTTGTGTGTGTGTGTATGTATATGTATATATGCATATATGCATATATGTATGTATGTGTATATATATGTATGCATGTATATATATAGGTGCATACACATTTATCTAATTAAACAAATAAACAAATATCCCTTCTATTAACAGATCTTAATCCAAACAAGGGCAGCAGGCCAAGGCTATGAGTGAGGCTGTGTGTGGATCAGTGCAGCCACCATGGATATATGGATTAACGAGCTGTGTATGTGCCTACTTGGAATTTCTGCTCAGTTTCACCACCAATTGGGCATTTTTTGGGCTAGTGGATTTGCCAACCTCCTAAAAAGTACTTAGGGGGCTCCCAAGTTTCTCTGTAAAAAATTACATAAACCACACCAATGATCTATCTTAAATTATGCAGTGTATTTTCCTTTTCTCATCTCTTCAGTCTACTTTTATATATCTGAAAAGAAAGAGACCAAACTGGCTCAGTATTTTTTCTGGTTTTTCTCTCTCTCTCCTTTTTTTTAAAATTTTTTTCCAGAATGGGAAATAATTGTCTTCTGTTTGGCCTGAGATCTACTATAATCCATAGATCCTTTGCAGAAGAACTCCCAATTTTTTAATTGAGCCAAATTTTTAATTAAGCCACAATTTTCAACTTCTCTCTCATATATTCCGAGGTTTACCACTGCGTCCTGCAAAAATAGGAATAGACCTCAAAAACTTGACATGAATAAATCTAATCCCAGTCTCACCACCGAGGATATAAACTGAGTTCTATCCAGCAGAGATGTCTCGAAAACCTTATTTGATACAACTCTTAACGCGTCAGCACAACTTTGTTATGTGCTGTGGGCAGAAGTTTTTGTCAGGTTTTCCTTCCCTCAGAGTAATTTTGTTTAGTTAATGTTTGTTTTACTGATGGGATTGTCATGTCCTACAGTGACAGAGCTTCACTGCAGACAAGGATTGAAGGCTTTTCCTCCCTTCAGGATGCTCCACAGTGTTTATTATCTTGCCACACAAGGAAACCACATTGTGCTGTTCCTGACAAATCCATCCCCTTGTCACCCTGTTTGTTTAGATGCTGTTTGCTCAGTGTTCACTTTTGCCAGGGACTGAATCTTTATTTTGTTTCTTTTCCATTATAAAGGCAGCTTTTGTGGATTTTTCCTCTTCCAGTTTCCTTTTCTACCACAAGGTCTTGAAAATCTGAGATAACACTAGCCAATTAAATTACCCAGGATGAAGTTAATTGGAAGAAGGTACATTTTAGCTGATGACTATTTAATGTTCTTTTCCTGTTATAATCTGTGATTTTGGTTTGTCACATTAGTATTTATTAGACCAGTTATTTCTCATGGAAGTCGTTATGAACCCTGATAACACATTAGAAGGCTCACTCTAACTTTTCTAACAAATTTTCTAACAATTTTAATGCCACAGAGTGATTTGAGTCCACTGAGTACCTCCCTTGTTCTTAGTGATGCACTCCCATGGGGTTTCCATTTTGCCCAAAAAGTTCTCTGAGAGATTAGTTAAGTTTATCACTGGCCTCTCACATTTTACTCTCTAAATACTCACATCACAAGGAGTCAGATTGCCAGAGTGGTGTCAATACTTTTTCTGTAATAGTTTTATTTCATTGATTTTCTCACAACATTAGATTGTGCCTTTAATATTCTTTGTGCTGTGCTTAGTAATGTATCCATAAGCTCACCTGGGTGTCCTTCAGTGGGATCATATCCTTTATAAATATTAAGTTATTCATCCAGGAATGGAGCAGCAGAATTATTTGTGGCAATCTTTTACTGGCACTTTCTATTCCTGTACTAGAAATCAAATATGAAGACACTTGGCCTGAAAAATGGTCAGAGCTCCTTGCAAGGTGGGACAAATTTAACACCAGAGTATTAAATTTGCTCCTCAATGCTGTTGTCCTCATGGGCCATGCAAGAGCTCTGAGTCTGTGGTCAGGGAGGAACATGCAAAGATCTCTTTTACCTGTATTTGTACTGCAATTAATTAAATTTATGGAGTGGTTTGGGAGAAAGGAAAGCTCTTCAGGGCTGGGCTGATGGGAAGATGGGATGTGATTAATCTAATCATGTCCTTGAAGAATGAATTTCACTGAGGAGTGAACTCATTGTCAAGCATCATCATCAGAATAGAGATGTTTTATTATTTGAGAAACTTGATGGCCAAAACTCCACAACTGAATCATGAAAGGACCCTCCAAATGGTGCCTGTGTCTAACCCCAGTTATAGGGGAGGAAAACTGGTACTTGAGGGCTTTTAGTTTGGAAAGATCTTCCCAGGAAAGTGCAATACTTGGGATACTTTTCCTTGTAGTATTTATAATTAGTTAAAATCAACAACAACAACAAAACCAAAACCAAACCTAACCCAAACCAAACCAAAAAAACCACCACCACCCAAAACCAAACACACAAAAAAACCCCAGAAAAAACACCAAACAAACAAACAAACAAAAACCAACAACTATAAAATCTTGGGTCATGGCCAGAAATTTGAAGTGTTATAACAACACAATAAAAACAGAGAAGCCAACTTATTATACATGTTAGACTTGCAAAGATACAAATAACAATGAGACTTAAAAGTGTGAAGCACATAAAACCAGACTGATTGATGAAAAATAGTGATCGAATGTGGATGCTTAGAGGATGAAAAATACACCATGATATTTCCTCAAATACCTCTCTCAAACTCCAGCAATTTGCAGCTTGTGAACTCCCTGAGCCAGAGGTCATTTTTCTGTGTTTATTAGTCCTTGGTAAGTTATGATCCTATGAATAATTTGAGATATAAATATTGCTCTGTATCGCTGTGGAGCAGCAATATTATTTATTAATAATAAATGTTTATTCTTCTTGACTCGCCAACAGAGATTCTGTAAAACTACACAAATTACTATGTATTATAAAATAATGTCCATGTAATCATTTCCATCACATGTTGTTTCTTAGCAGGATTTGGACCAAGTCCCTATTCCAAAGAGAATGTTGTTCAGAGAGAGATAGAGGGATATATTTCCAGCCAGTCTTTTAGGATTTTCCTGTAGCACTCAGAAAAGTAACATCCAATTCAGATTTTGTGATACTCTTGTGCTGATAAATTATGGCCCACATCCCCTTCCCTCTGAGACTCTTGCAGAGACCAATCACAAAAGTACATCCAAAAACTATCTTTATTTTTCCCCTCCCTGTAATCATTTGACAAAAGAGAACATTTCATATTGATTCAAAATTGTCCTTAGAATCCCTATTTTGTCTGAGCAGAATCTGATTCATTTTCACATAAAATTGATTCTCTTCCTAAAAAAAAAAACTCAATCATTGTTCATGCAAAAAGAATTGACTATTTTCAGCTCCTCCATAAATGCCTCAGCTTATTGGGAAGGGAACAATTTTTAATTTTTTTTTTTTATTATTATTATTATTTTTTGGCACTGCACAGGGTCTGAAGAACCTAAGCCTTCATAACCTTCATGTCCTTCCCCAGGACATCTTGAAGGGCTGGAAGGGATGAATTGTCCCCAAACACACAACACACAACTCATGTTTGGTGTGAATAATGTGTGCAAAGGGCACAGCAAAAGGAATAATTTGATTTTTACAGAACTACCCACCATCAACTAGTTCTGAGAGCCCAAGGAAAGCTTTCCAGAACCCCATGAGCAATTCTGAAAGTAGAAAATCCCTGGAAGTGTTCCAGGCCAGACTGGATGGGGCTCTGAGCATCCTGGACTAGTGGGAGATGCTCCTGCCCATGGCAGAGGGTTGGACAGATCATTTCTGAAGTCCCTTCCAATCCAAACCAATCTATAATTCTATAGCTTTATGCAAATTCCATGGCTCTTTTGTCTCCAATATTGCCACACAATTCCAGCTCATCCTGCCATATTTACTTTCCTGGCTAAGGCTTTTTTCATTTGTCTTGGGTTGAAAAATGCAACCAAAAATGTGAATTCTATTTTCATCTGTTGAAGTTGGTTGGGAGATGTTGTTCTTTATCTCTTGTAACTCTAGGGGTGGAAAGAGGGCGATGCCTCCTGTTAATGGACACCTGATAACTCCAGATAAGGCAGGGCCTCCTTATCTCTTCCTCCACCCATCCTCCTCCCAGGGACATCCCCTGTGAATGGGCCATTGAAGGCTCTCACAGCACTGATAACATCACCTCATGCCATTGGGAGATGCTCCACCCAGTGGGAGGAGCCAACCATTCCCTACCCAGATTAAATGGGAACACAGCGACCTCAGAGCATCCTCTTCTCCAAAAGATTCTCAGAGGAAGACTGGACTCATCTCACTGCCAGAACAGGATCATCTCTACTCCAACAGAACCACATCTGTCACTCCAGGAGGACTTATTTGGACTGCTTACAACACCCTGGCTGACTCTGTCAGGGTTCTCTAAGACTTTTTGTTTGTTTGCTTGCTTGTTGGGGTTTTTTTGCTTGTTTTTGTATTACTACATTTGCATTTTTATTATTCCTAGTAAAGAACTGTTACTCCCATTCCCATAAATTTGCCTGAAAGATCCTAATTGCAAAATTGTAATAATTTGGAGGGAGGGGGTTTTATATTCTCCACTCCAAGGGAGACTCCAGTTTTCCCTGACAGGTACCTGTCTTTCCAAACCTAGACACGTTTCATACTCACTCTTTCACAGGACACAAGGACTGGGTTTTAGTCTGATGTTTTGCTCCAGTTTTGATCTCTGGATGTTCTCTAGTTTTAAATAATTTCATAGACACTGCACTCCAGCAGCTGATCCCAAAGGAATGTATTCCTGATGCATTTTTGAACAGCTGATGCACTTCACAGCGAATCAGTGAGAGCATGGCTTTAAAAGTCTCACAGACTTTTGTTTCTTCTGCTTAATGTTTCCCCTTTCCCTCAGCTCATATTAAAATGAGTTGGTATTTTCAACAGTGAGCAGACAAGCAAGAGTACAAGAAGACTGGAAGCAGAAAGCTGAGGAAGATCAGAAGGGGAAGGAATCACACAGGAGTTGGTGACAGACAGTAAATGAGCATCAGACAGGAGTCATCCAAGAGGGAGAACTCATTTTGGGGTTTGCACCTTGTCTCCTTAGATGAGGGGTTGTCATTCCTCCTTCACAGAAAAGGTTGAAGACACCCACTACACAAAATGCTTGTAAGCCCTAAAATCAGTGTGAGAAGAACGAGAAGACTGTGTGTGTGTATTTCCATCATCCCACCAGCTTAGCACCACTCATTTTCTTGGGAATGTCCTCTCTCCCTGCTGCATTCTGACTTTGTTAGGCTGGGCAGGCAAAACCACTGCATGATAGTGTGGGGAGTGAGGAAAAAAGTGTGAGGAAAAACTGTGAACACCAAAGCCAGAGGAGGAGGAGGAGTAGGTTTAACCCCTCCTAGCCATGAGCAGCTGCCAGCCCTGCACCTCACTGTTCTCTCACTCTCATCAATAAGTGGGAAAAGGTCAAGACAAAGGCTGAAACCTGTGTCTGACACAGGGGAAATCCAGTTTTTTCTCCCTGGCTCCCTGCAGCCCCCACTGCCAACACTTGGGCACAGCCAGCCAGTGTGGGTCACCAAAATACACAATTCACAGGTCTTGGCATGCAAGAAGCCAAAGTAGCTTCTGAGAGACATTTCATTGGGGGAGCACTCATAGGAAAGGCCAGAACATGAATTTCTCCTACAGCTCCCTGCAATTGAACTGTTCCTAGTGTCTGTCCAGAATTTACTGCATTAACTCTCAAGGAAAGACAAAATCAAAAGGAAGGCTTAATTAAGCAAAATGTGTTAAACACTCAGCTAGAGAGTCATCTACCCCCAGAATACAGAAAGCAGATGAGGTTCTAGTCTAGATATGCTTTCTGTGGATTTGTATTGCAAATTTCACTTGGTATTTCTAAAACTTTTTTCACTACATTGCATCTGTGTGAAGAAGCCATGGCTGAGAGTTCAGCCACTACAGCTTTTATATGCAAGCAGACTGTAAACTATTCACCACTGAACACAGAAACAGAAACTGCCCCATGCTGCTGTGTCACAACTAGGAAATTAAAAAAAAAAAAAAGATGTGAAGAAACATCTGATTTACCCCAGCAAGTATGGGGTAGGTAACCACCAAAAGAGGAAGAACAGAGGTTGAACTCTGTCCTGTACATCACCATTGTAAAACCAATTTGAAGAATCAGTCTGGATTTACATTCAGCAGATTTGTCCAGGTGCTAGGAGCTGCATTCCCTGACCAACAGAGCTTTGTGGGGCAGCATGTTCCAAATTAAAAACCTTACCTCTACTGGTGTCACAGTGAGATGACCAGAGCAGGGTAGATTTACTCTTCTGGTTCAAAGCACAGTTGGTTTGCACAGCTGCATCCTGCTCTCAGAGCTCTCTGAGAGTCCATCACACTCTTAAATATTCCCTCAAGTGCTGACATTATCATAGATACGTGGTTTGGGCAAAGGGGAATTCACTCTTGGTTGGCTCTGCAATTTGGCCTGACCTCCTGTCCCTCCTCCTGAGGCAATTCAGGCCCTCTCCACTCCCCACACTTGAGGAGAGCACCCAGTTAATGATTCATTGAGAGCCCAGGCCTCTAAACTCCACTGATTTCTTGCGTCTGGCTCTTGACTACATCTGGTGAATTCATTTCTGTTTGATGGTATTAAGTGTTTTGAATAATTAATATGGTAATTTGTCCCAGGCTGAGGAGTAAATGTTACCTTCTGCTGGGAGGAGGGTTGGGAGGGGAGTACTCTTCAGGGCACTTTTCCCAGTCCCTTTAATGTCAATGTGGTGCTTAATGTAAGTGCCTGTCTGACAGCTATTGCTGCTCTGAGACTCCAGGGCAAGCTCGACTGCGAGAACAAGCACTCCAGGCACAAGCATCCCTTCTTGCAGTTTGCCTTTAATTGTCTGAAAAACAATCAAAATGCATGTGTGACATCAAGCAGAAGTGGGGAAAAAAAAATCTCTGATCTATCGTGGTTTGCTCAAATCAAAGGAAGTTTTGTTGTGAGGTGCTCAGGAGTCGAACTGAACTCCAGGAGCCAAACTATGCTAAGAACACTCTTTTACAGAACACTCTTGTAAACTTAATCCATTTTGGATTTAGCAGACCTGGTAATGACTTCTGGACCTTCCTGTCCAATCCACAGTAATGTAATCCCTTCCTTAATGGAAATCAACATTATGACATAATTGGATTTTCTCATTATTTTCACTGTAATACATCTAATAATCAGAACCATTAATTGCAGATGGGCTTACTTTCTATTCCATTAACTTATTTTCTAGACTGGTATTGATATCTTTCAGGTACTCATATCATAATTCCCAGACCTTGAAGTCATCAGTAAACCTACAGCTACCCAAACCAATCAAATACTTTAAGTCAAAATAACTCTTCCTTTGATTTGCCTCTGATGTGAAGATTTTTTCCTTGTGAGGTCATGCAGTACTAAGCGTCCAGACACTGAAATAAAAATCATAAAGTCAAACTGCTAAGTCACTTTTCATTACAAAGGTGTTTCAAAAACAGGATTTACCCTGAACAACAGGCTGAAATACCCAGTGGTGGTTATATACAAGACAAGCTTATCTCTTCAAAGTGTTTTCCATTGTTCCATGACTTCCCTTTAAGGGAACCCTTTAGGGGTTTGACTTCTGACAGTGATTGATTTTGGGTTTGTTCCTTTTTCTTTTTTTTCTTCTTTTTCTAAACCAATCTTGTCTTCTCACAGGTTCTTGCTGGCACTTGAGCCTATTTCTGATCTCTTTTCTCCAGTGCTGACTGCAGTTTTTGAGGGTAGAAATAAGAAGTAAAGAGACAAATTATTTTTTCAAAACTGTAGAGATGAAGGTAATTTAATTCTCTCTACTTACTGGATATGTTCATTCAGAGAAGGTTTGAGCCACATTATTTTTTAGTTTAGACAGCAGTACTTCATGACCAGCTGCAGAACTTTCCTGTCTGACAGTGCCTAGAGAGCAGTTTCAGTCCCATGGCTTGGTTCCAGTAGAGCAAAATCCAGAATAAAAGTTTCAGGTAAGTGGTGGGACTCCAAACCAGTACAGCTGTGGATTAGAGGTTACAGATCTAATTTGTGGGGGTTTTATCCTTTTTAGAGTGTTAAAACTTTGATATCTTCCTTCTTGTGCAAACTCCCTTCTGTCACTACCCCTACCATCTCCAGGAGCAGAGAGATTCCACCAGTGACTAAAATATGTTGCACATTTGGGCACATCTGAAGCAGTTTGTGCTTCTACACATCTTCCAGCCCTGTTTCTCCACTACAGGGTGCCCATTTCTTTTTGAAATGCCCATTTTCAGCTTCAGAGATGGATTCCACATTATATAAACAGTTGATCTGTGAAAGCACAGTCATTTATTAGCTAGAATGTCCCGGGGTCTCCTATTAGAAGAGGAAAAAATCTGAAAGACATCTATTTGGCTGTTTGCCCACAATTTAAAGCATTTAATATCTAGTGTTATCTTAAATAATTCATTACTGCTCAATATGCCTAATACCTCTGTTGAGAGAGACGATAAATGAGGTTAAACAGGATTCCTGCTGATTTCTTCTCCTTCTGTTGGTTTAAACTTTGATAAATATATGTTTTACTAGACTTGATAATAACATCAGGGAACAAATGCTTTTCAGTCAGGGAAATGAGTCAGAGGCATTTTCCTCTCTCTGTGACTGCAAAGATAGCATTTCCTCTTTAACCTTACAAGTTCCTTTGAATTACAGCTGGTGAATTTGTATGAGGAACAGGTCCTTAAGGACCAAGTGTGTGGATCAGCTCAATAGCTTCAAAATTCAGATTAAAAGAGACTTTCAGTGGTATATGAATCTGTGTGTGTGTATTTGTCTGTGTGCTGCTAAGCAGCTAAATCAAATAAACAAATTATAAGGAAAAAATTAGATTAAAGACATTTCAAATATATCTGCCTAGCCTCAATTAAAGAGCATGTACCCCACTGGGAACTTAGAATAAGTGTAAATGAATATCCAGACATTAACCATGAATCTTGCAAATATTTCAGCCTGTCATTTGTAGCTGTTCAGGAGCGTAATAACTGCAGATGACCACAGTGTGAAATGTTTCCTCTCTCTTAACCTATGACCCTCCTCAGTGTTCTTAGAGCTTTCTTAACAGGCAACATGATTCCACCACAGGAAATTTATTAGCCCAGCATATTGTTCCTGACTTGCCACCTTTTGCTTGTAATTAAATCCAACTGCAGATGGGAAGACAACAAATCCCTGGCAAGGTTCACGAGGAAGACAGAGAAGCTCAACATATGGGATGTTAAAGGAGAACAGATCATGGAAAAGACCTCTGATCTGAGGTTTTCTGATCCAAAATCATGCTGAAAGCTAAATTACAGCCTACCCACCTCCTCCTATAGCTCCTTTACTTGGCAGCTCAGTGTTTAAACTGGGGTGCATCTCTCACATGTGAAACCACCACCACCTCCAGTGCCAAATCTCCCAGCAGGGAGACTTGGGCCACTGCATCCTCCCTCCAGAGGCTTTGCCTGAAGCCAGGGAGGAAATTTCTAGGAACAGGATGATGCCTAAAGATTTTTACCTTTTTAATATATTTTTCATATATTTGTATCTTTGTAGGCTGTTGATACATACTTATAACTTCTGGTACTTTTCCTGCCCTCTACCATAGTTTATCAAACCCTTACCAATACAACCTTGAATTATGTTTAGTCTTGCTTTTAGTCTAGAAAGAACATTTTGTTTTGCACTATACATTGCAGACACAATAAAGTGTAGGAATAAAAGTTGGGGGGCAGAGGAGGCTCCAGTGGAGCAGAACCCTGGGGGGAAATTACCTGACCAACTACTCTTGTAATTGGACAATATTTGATAGATATACTAATCAACTAAACTTGTAAAAAATTCACAAATACTACATCAGGTGTCCATATGGCCATATTGTGCACCTTGGAAGCTTTCAATTAAACATTTTGTTCTATATTATCATTTAAACACTGTTTGTAAAGGTTTTGTGTATTATTCCAGGCAAAAAGGATACTGGAGCAGTAGCTCCATCTAGGACCAGAGAAAATGTCTGTGCAGACTCTCTAAATCCCACACGATCTTAAAACCAATTCAAAGCCCAGCCCAACCCTGAGTTAGGCAGTCCTGAGAGCTGTGCTTCTGCTTAGCTCTTCCAGATGTCCTTCCCAGTAACACCTGGGTGAGAGCACTGATACTGCCTGGGAGGAATTATCTCCATCTAAAAAGGATGGACATTCCTTAATGTGAAAATTTTAAACAGGGAAAATCTCAGGACCATTTGACTCTCCAAGCTACTCTGTATGTTGTTATTTATCATTATTTCTTGGAAGGAAATGATTGCTGTGTTACCTCCTGGGGTTCTTCTTATCTGGTCTTGCTCCTCACACTGTGTTTTATGAGAACAGAACACAGACTCTGGGAGCAGCTTCTGTGTCACAAGTTTCTGAAGGAAAAACTCATTTGCATTTTAATTCTCAACAAACCAGGACTTAAAGATACCTGAACACTTCTGAAGCACGAATGAGAAACCACAGAAAATATCTACAATTTGGTGTCTTCTTTGTGGCACTGAATATTATTATATTGAAAATTGCAGTATTGTTTTTGATGATTCTCCTACTGGAAAGTCCAGTAGAGAGACTTTAAGCTACAGAATTTTGACAATTAGGAATCATGATACAGGTTGTCTGGAAAAGAAAAGTAAAGCTGCACTGTGAAAACACTTTTACACACAAGCTGTCATAGCTTCACTGCACAGTTCCATAATATTTTAGTTAATCACAATTATAAATATTTAAATACGTGTGTGTGCGAAAATTTAGGTCTGTATATATTTAAGGATAAAAACAGGTACAAGAAAGCCTGGCATCACAGAAACATGGAAAAAATATTTCCTGTGAGGGTGGTGAGGCCCTGGCACAGGTTGCCCAGAGAAGCTGTGGCTGCCTCATCCCTGGAATTGTCCCAGGCCAGGTTGGATGGGGCTTGGGGCATCCTGGGACAGTGGAAGGTGCCCCTGCCCATGGCAGGGAGTTGGAATGGGTTGATCTTTAAATCCATTCCAACCCAAACCATTCTGTAACTTTGAGATATAATATTCAGAAATATGTTATGAAGATTCTAATCTCTATTTATCCTTTTTACAATTATATAAATTGTATCCATGTTTCTTGTCCATAATCTGTGAGGGGTTTGTTGAGTTTTGGTAATTGCAACATCAGACAAGAATGGTGAGGAGGCAGCTGGGGCATAAGAAAAACAGTCTGGGCAAGCTTCTTTTGGTCATTTTTCAAGTGGTACAACTGTTGAGAAGACAACCAGAAAACCTGGGAGGTACCATGTGTCACCAAGTGAAAAATAATATTCAGCAAACATAAATTCTACTTTTTTAAAGTGATTATATTCTGAGCAGAGGAGTTGAAAAGGGAAACATGCTGTGACTGTACGACAACTCATAGAATTCTTGAATTAACTGTGCAATGTCATTCCAGTTCCAGAGTAAAACAGGGAAAATGCTTCCAGGTCTCTGAGAGCAAAATGAATTCTATTTCCAAGAATGGGAACATGGAAAAGAGACATTTATGTACTGTTACTTTTCAAAACTTATAAAGAAAATAAAATTTGTCTTAATTTTGCTGCAAATACAAAATTTATTTGGCACTTGCAATAATCCAATGAGATTTTTTTTTTTTGTTTTGTTTGGATGTTGTTTGTTTGTTTTTGTTTGTTTGTTGTCATAAAAAGACTTTTCCTATCCAAACAAAAATCCCATTTCCCAGGTATGACTACATTACTTCAAGTAAAACATGCCAAGAACAGGGATTGGATGAAAAAAAACTTCTCTTTCATTTTACAGATGATAAAACTGACAATATGAGAGACTGAGTAATTTATACATCACACTGAAAATTTAAGATGGGCCTGAACTAATTTATGTCTTGAATTCCCATTCACTGCATCATTGATTTAAAGATAAATAAATAAATAAATAAATAAATAAATAGATAGATAGATAAAATCTCTTTCAGGAAGTAATTTAGTTCAAGGTTGTTTAGCATTGAGAATAACAAAATTATTTTATTTTTAAATGTTGTTAAGAAAGAGACTGAAATATCAGTTATATTCACTTAAGTGTTTATAAAAATCACTTTATAAGGATACTTTTAAAAGGTATAATTTCTTTGACTAGCAGCCAAGCATGCAGCATTTTTACGTCTTGTAAAAAAATAATTTTATTGAAAATACATGTAGCATTTCAATGAGATGCAAACCAGCTTTTATGACCCCATCTGAGTAGAGTGAAATCTTCAGTCCCTTTGCTGCTGCTGCACTGGAATAAACGGGCAAATTCATACCCCTTGAAAAAGCAATTTTTTAGCAAAATGCTGATCCTGACGCTCCACTCGCAGAAACTCGACTGTTTATCTGCCTCGCCCACAGACACCATAAGGAGCATATGTAGGACACATTGAGTGGCTGGAATTAGCAGAGTCATTTATGAACTGCATATAAATGCATCATTTGCACAAAATTCTCAGTGATAATGGCCAAATTAGGGAAGGTGATAGCACCATCTTTTTTTTTTTTTTCAATTTAACATTTATGGAAATGATGACTTTATCCAGTTCATGTCCTTCTC
The DNA here is from genome assembly GCA_013400215.1 of Cisticola juncidis. NCBI lineage: Eukaryota > Metazoa > Chordata > Aves > Passeriformes > Cisticolidae > Cisticola > Cisticola juncidis. Next base: position 170,952 of record VXBR01005664.1, on the reverse strand, counting down.
AGAGCTGAGGTTAAATCAGAAAGATGATGTCTTAGGACATGTTAGAAATAAATGGTCAAAACTTTCAGTGTATATGGAGGTATGAGAATTTTTTTTCTTTTTTTTTTTGTGACCAGAGGGATATTTTGCTCACACCAACTGCAGTTTAAAACCCTGATTAAGCACTTCCTTAACCTCCTGGATGTCAGTGGATCTAAGTGTTTGCTGAACTGTTACCACAGCAACTCTTCCATACCCTCAAATGCCTCGATGTGGCTTTGGTGCAATCTAAAAATCACTTTGTTAATTTTGAACATTGGAATCTGAATGCAACCAGAACCCGGCCCGGGGAGACCAGGCAGACTCAGTGCAGGGAAATGAGTTGGATAAAAGCTTAAAGTGCCAGCTCAAAGAACATCTGTTCCTGCTTTTCAGAGAGAATGGAGCAATTTAAAGGCAGTGGAGCCCTTTGTCAGACTTCCTGCTCAGTCCATAATTGATCTGTAAAGGTGTTTCAAAGCACCACCAGAGGAAAGAGAGAACCAGGTTCAGGATTTGTAAGGTGTTCTGGTTCTTCTGTTAAAATTTGCCTGAACCTTTTTTTAGAAACAGAAACAGCTGCACTCCAAGACAGATGTTTTTCAAAATAAGATGAAAATGTGGCATTGGCACTGCCTTTCTTTCTTCGTCCCACATCTCAGGCAATGACCAAGGAGTTCAAAGGGAGGCAAAAGCATCACCTACAGCGCTCAGCAACTTCTCAGCTTCTCCAGGGACCAGATGTAAGAGAGGAGCAAGTGTAGGCTGCGATTGCCTGACCAATTTTATTCCACTTTTACTTCCTGGCAGCAGCTCAGTTCCTTGTGAGAGGGAATGAGTGTCAATACTTGCTGAAGTCAGTTATAATTTCTCCTCATCCTGAGTCTTGAAGAAACCAAGCTGCTTCTGAGAATAATGCTCCACAGACACAGATGAGCGAAGGAGGCTTCTCCTTCCAAAATTTTGAGAGGCACTGGCATAGAGTTAATCACTGTCATTTGCCAGTAGAAACAATCATGGAGTGCAATCACTTCTTGATTGCTAAAGAAATTTTCCTTTGCCTAGAGTACTAAGGTTTGATTTTTCTTTTTTTTTTTCAGCAGAAATATCTCTTGCAGCTGCCACTGAAAACCACAACCGACAGCAGAAGATGTTTGTGATATTTTGGTGTTTCTGTTTACAAACAGAAGGTCAGAAAGTTAGTGTATACATATATATAAATGAATATTTCATAGATGTGATGGAGACTGTCATATCCATGAGTATTTCTCCTCTCCTTGAACCTATAGCCCATGAGAACATCAGCTACCACTCACAAAATCCTGTCTCCATCTCACCCAAGGAATGCAGCATTATAGCTTCCAACTTTTCACAGGATATCTGGAGAATTGTAGGACTGCAATTGGGATAAGCATCCTTTGAAATGAGACTTCCACTCTCTGCTCTATTTCACTCAGTCATGGCTGCTAAAACAATTCTGCACTGCCAGTCAAGTAATGTCTTTATATGATGTTTTATGTAATGCCTTTATGTGACTTTTTATCCTGAGTCTTCACTAAGCAACAATTATTCTTAAATCATACTTTTATCTAGTATTTATTCTTTTACTCCCTTTGGGCTTTGAGCTATCAATGTCATCCCTGTCACAAACAATGACAAATGGCGTTACTGAAAATAAAGATGCGTGAGAGGATGTAACTTGGTAGGAATTCAAAGACATAACACCTGATCTGGGAATAACAGTGAGAATATCCAGGAAATAGATCTTAAATCACCAAATTCACACAGATGTCTCTGTGGCAAAGACCAAATAAATTTTATTGCCCTGAAAGGTGGCAGGTGCCCCATCCCTGGAAACATTCAAGTGGGAGGGAGCTCTGAGCAAACTGGTCTAGTTGAAGATGTCCCTGCTCACTTCAGTTGGACTAGGTGACCTTTAAAAGTCCCTTTAAACCCTGAGCACACCAGTGGTCTATTCTAGACTTTTGAGGGCTAGAGAAACCCACCTGAAATTATTGCATCACTGAGACATTTGCATCTCACCTGGAGCAAATCATCAAAAGAGAGTGAGATCAACCTGAGAGTCAATAACTTCAGCTGAGGGACTGACTGATTCCAGCCCTTAAGAGTATTTTCATCTCCATTGTGAGGAATTAACTTCCTACAGAGACAATAATTACAAGAACATGAAATTTGATCTGCTTGTCGATGAGTTCCACAAATGATTTACAAATTTAGGTCCCCTTCTGCTTCTTTTCTCTGAAATGAAAAGCCAATAATTGGGAACATATGTGGAAGGGAAATAGGTTTACTCTTCATGAATTTTCTGTTATATTGGTCAAACTGTAATATTCAGGATGGTTTATTTTTCTTACTAGAAGTTTAACCTGCTGTATATCCTGAGCAATATATCCTTTATTGAGGTAAAAATTTAATTAATCTGCTTTTCTATTGGTTAAAGAGAAAACAACAACCTAATGCACAGACTCATCTCTCAAATTAAGAAAGTGGAAGGGACTACAGAATAAACAGAGAGCAGATATAATTGAATATCAATAATCTGGTGGCAATGGCCATTAGTCTCTGTGGGAACTTGTAACCACATAACAACAATTAAAGAGGCTGAATGGGTGATAATGAGATAGAGAAATGCTGGCAGTGTCACTGGCCATGAACACAGGACTTAGGAGTTATACAGGAGAATACAGAGTTGGGCAGAGAGGAACTCAATGAGGTTCAACAAGGGGAAGTGTAGGGTCCTGTATCAGGGGAGGAATAATCCCAAATACCAGCAAAGGTTTGGGGCTGACCTACTAGAAAGCAGCTCTGCTGAGAAAGCCCTGGGTGTCTTGGTGGGTGACAAGCTGTCCATGAGCCAGCAGTGTCCCCTGGGGGCCAGCAGGGCCAGTGGGATCCTGGGGTTCATAAGGAAAGGTGTGGGATTGAGGGAGGCCATCCCCTCACTCTGCTCTGCCCTGGTGTTATTTTGGTCTCCACAAAGGCAGGGAGCTGCAGGAAAGGGTCCAGCAGAGGCCACAGAGATGGTGAGGAGCCTGGAATGACTCTGTTGTGAGGAGAGATGTGGGAGCTGGGCATGGGGAAGACATGACTGAGAGGAGATCTCTTCAATACTGTTATAAATGCCAATTTTATTCCAATAAATAAAACATAATTTTATTAATTAAAGAATTACAAGACAGAAATTTAGGCAAAACCAACAACTGGAAGTACAGCACCGATACCCTTGATCAACACTGGGTGAACCAGTCACAGCCCCTAGCACACTGTAACCCCCTCGTTCACAAACTGGTCTGTTTTGGGGTCCTGGTTTTATACAGTTTATTTGGCCCAGCAGAGGATTTCCCCACAGTTCTTTGAGTTCGAGGTGGCTTTTTCAAATTTATCTCCTCCTTCCAGCCAGCTGAATGGGGGCTTCCCCACAAAAGGATGGGTGTTAATTTCTTCCCTCCGTTGTATAAATGGGAGACGAAGTTCTGAATGGAGAGGGTCTCGCTGATGGTATCTCTGGTGATGGTTGGGCATTTCACAGTTCTGCTGCCCCTGCAGGACTGATTTCAATCTTGATTTGCCTTCTATTCTGATGTCAGTAGCAGAGTCATGATTCCCAGATTCCCATCAAGGAATTGTCCTTCCCTGAATAGCAGTTCCTGGGTGTTGCCTGACTTGAGATTAGTTGGTATCGTGCCTGACCTGTTTGCATTTTTATTTTACAGAACATATTTACATTCTACATACACCAAAACACAAATTCATGTACCATATTTATTACAAATACAAATATCTCAAATATTTTATATCTCAAAGATTGGTGTCAAGAGGAGGGTGCCAGACTCTTTTCAGTGGTGCCCAACAACAGGATAAGGTTAATGGCCATAAACTAAAAGACAATAAGTTACACCTCAACATGAGGAACAGTTTTCCTCCACAAAGGATGGCAGAGCTCTGGGAGAGCTGCCCAGGGAGGGCGTGGAGTTCCCTCTCTGGAGACATTCCATACCCACCTGGATCTGTTCCTTTTCACCTGCGCCAGGTGACCCTGCCTTGGCACAGGGGTAGGATTATGTGATCTCCACAGGTCCCTTCTAATCCTAAATCCCAGGTGATTCTCTGGTTCTGTGAGTCTTCAATGAACAGAATATTACAAATGTTTGGGTTTGGGTTGTTTTTCCTGCTTGCATTTATCTTTCAGAAATGAGGCTTGGGATATCATTATGAACTGTGTGTTTCTCTTAAAAATGTTTTAATCATTAGCCAATTTCAAAAAACAGCTATAAATAGGGAGACATCTGGAATACTTTAACTTTTACCATTAAACTGATATAAAAGTTAGATAGATAAGGGAACTGAGAACTAAGGTCCCTGAAGTGCCTCACAGAGGGAAACATCACAATGTGACCATACACCTTCTGAGAGACCAGAAAACTCACATGAACATTTCTATAGGTGGTAATATTATTCTTTTGAATATAAATTGTTATAGTTCTTATAATCAGAGGATGGTTTGGGTTTGAATGAACCTCCAAAGGACCTCTAGTCCAAACCCCCCTGCAATGAGCAGGGACATCTGCAACCAGACCAGCTTGCTCAGAGCCCAAACCCATAGGGAAGAAGCTTCATGAGCTCCTGTGTTTACAGAATAATTTGTGCCCCTAATCTGTTTGTCCAAGCAAGACTTTAGAAGAAACATCTCCTCCTGCCCCTTTCTTTCAAAGGTCACCTCACCTCTCCCAGACTTCTCTCCTCTTCTGAGCATTCTTGATTAATCAAAAACAACATTTTCAACCTGTTCTTTATTTTCTCAGGCCTGAGTCCTAATTCCCAGTCTCAAAGACTTTTACTGCCCCTTCCCTTAGACTTGAATTCTAACTACAGAAATTACTTTTGAAAAATAAGTCAGAGCAAAAAATTAAGAATTCCCCAGAAAGCTTTGGTTCGAATTCAGTGTGCAACAAATGGAAGATGGATGGCATTCCTGATCACATCCATTATATTTTCATTATGATGACAACACATGAAGTTCTGACAGCTCTGGACTGAAATTCTTACATTAATCAAGAGCTGTCTTCATTGTTTTTCTGGCCCTTCCTCATTAAGACTGTTGCAGCTGAGCTGTAGTTCTGTAAGTTATTCCTAAACTGACTCCTTTTCAAGTACAAATGCGATCCAACTCTGGAATATATGAGTATTTCCAGTCATAGAGAGCCCAAAGCCCAGTAGGGGGGAGATAAAAGTAATTATACCTCTGTTTTAAGAGAAAGACTGATAGAGAATAAAACTGAATGTGTCTGACAGTCGCTTACTGTAATTTCTCCAATGTATGTGTAAGCACTCTCTTACCATTAGCTCACAACTTTAAAAAATTAATTTAAATTCATCCTGATAAGAGAACAGATTTCACAGAAGAACTGGTGAACACTTTTCCTAGGGGAAAACTGAGGTGAGATAAGAAGACATCACATTTGGGGTTGAATTTAACTCTTCTCATGTGTCAAATTATTCCGTTAAAGAATGAGGAAACTTTTTTTCCTCAAAGTCTAAAAAAGCATTCAGAAACATCCTAGGTCTAATAATATCATCATGTTCATTGATAGTAAAAAAAAAAAAAAGAAAAAAAAAAAGAAAAAGAGAAAAAAAAGCCATACTTTTGCACCAATATTTATCAATCCAAATTTTCTGTATCTGAAGAGACCTTCTCTGGTCAGGCCAGCACTCACACCCTAATCTGTGTTTAGGAACAGATGTCCAGTGTCAGGACAAGTGGAAATGGCCTCAAGCTGTGCCAGGAGAGGTTCAGGTTTGGCATCAGGAGGAATTTCTTCTTTGAAATGGGTGAAAAGCTGGTCAGGCATGGGAAGGGTCTGTCCAGAGAGGTGGTGGAGTCCCCATCCCTGGAGGTTTTCAGGGAATGATTGGAACTGGCAGTCAGGGGTCTGGGTGACAAGGTGATGTCTGGTCACAGGCTGGACTCAATGTTCTTGGAGCTTTTTCCCAAACATAAGGATTCTATGGGTCTAAGGCCAGGAATATCATAGAGGGTTGCAGTAATACTGCACAAAGTAGGGCTGAGTTCTGTGCCAGATCAGGTTTTCCTCCAAAAATGGACGTTGTGCAGCATCTCTGGAAAACCTCTTCCACTGCTTTACTCCTGCTTCTTTTCCTTTCTACCCAACAGTAAAACATTTTCCTGTACAATTCCAGTGTCACCTCACGTGGTGACACAAGGACTGAACATCCTCTTTGATCCCACAGACCACCCTCAGAAACAACACTGACCAGGACAATTTCCCCAGGGTTTGCTGAAGACACAGGAATTTTTCAGCAGGCTTCTCAGATGCCTATCTTCAAACTTTTTAATGAATTTTTAGGACCTCTCAGTGTTTGTGGTAGACACTGAGCATCCACTCCAGACTCTGGTGGAGTAGAATGAGGTGTCATTTGTCAGTCTCTAGTACTATCTACATTATTTAACTATTTTACAAATAGCTCTTTACTTTTACCATCAATTCTCCCACTCCCAATTCATAAAGGTCCAGTAACACCACTTACCTTTATTTTGGTTTTGCTATATGCAAGATTGGCTTACACCTAACCTATAGTACTTTCAATCAAATATTTCCCTGTGTTTTGTTTCCCTTACCCCTTATCCCTTCTCTCACTTCTTAAATTATATTGTTTGTTGCAATTCTTTCCACCTTCCATTTCTTTATATTTCTATTTCTATGTCTACCTAAAAATTGCCATCCTTTTATAACTTACTTTAATTTTCCTGGCAGCCAAGGCTGGCTAATAATCATGTGGCCTTTCTTGAACTGCAATTTACTGAGTGTCTAATAAAATACACTTATAGCTTTTAATTTTTCATTTTATCTGTGTTTTGTTTTTCCTATTTCTAAAGCTGATTGAGGCAAAGGAGACAGCAATTGCCTCTTTCTGTCCCACAGGTCAAGTCATAGGTCTAGAATAAATGCAGACACACTGAACTCCAATTTTTCTTTTTATGTATTGAAATAATTTTGGGACAACCAGCTGCCTCTCTTTGCCTTTGGTTGGAATATTTCTGGAATACTCCACACCTACACATGCAGCTGTTCCTTGGACGCAGAATTGGACGCTGCTTTGCCTTCTGAGAGAGTAAATAGTGAGTTAAATATCCTACTGACTTTGCAGGGTCTTTTTATAGATCCTAATATTAGCTATTGCAGGTGTTCAGTGGCACAAGTTTTATTTTCAGCTCAGTTTTGACAACAGCATTCATTGTGCCTGTGATGCCAGCACTCCTAAATGCAGGAGACACACAATCTTCTATCTGTCAGGTTTAACTTGTTTTGGGCTATTAATATGGAAAAAGAGAGAAAAAAAATATTTGTTTTAGTAGTTCACCACCCTGAGTGAGCTCACTTTGCATTTAATACAATAAAACTATGAAAGAAGTTTTGTTGGACTTGCCATTTAACACAACATCATAATAATTGTTCATCCCAAGGATGGCTACTTCCATCTGTTGATATGTGAATTAAAGGAAGTGCAGAAAAGGCTTCTCAGATCCTTTGGAAGCACCTCAAAAACATCACTTATTCTGTGCATCTATTGCCACAACTCCATGGGGAAAAGCAGTGATTATAATTTGGGGTATTTGTTTAAGGTTCAGTCCTGTTCCCAAATTTTGTTACAGGAATTTGTTTTACTCTAGGGAGCTCTTTATGCTTTTGGTGAGCAAGGGACACAGAGCACAGCAGAAGGTGGAAAATTCCCTGTTGTAAGTAATTCCTTACAGCTCAGACTGTATATATCCATATATTTTATTATTGAATGAAGTGCTCTTAACCACTAAGAATATATGTAACAAATCACTAAAATTACAAAGAAATACTTCTGTATGAAGACAGTATCTCTCCAAATTTCCAGGAATGAAAGCACAGCTTTCCAGAGTTTATACCAGCAGAACCACAGTGTCTTGGATATTTCAATCTTTGCCTCCCAGCATACTACAAAAAGCAGCTGCTCAGGCCATTGTTTCTCCTTAACTGGGATATGTTTTTTTCAGCCTGTGGTGTGGAGGAAATCTGGTTTGCAGCAGTTGCTCTCACTCCTAAAATTGAATTATCTATACCTTTTTGAAGGGACCAAAATAAATGCATGTGCAAAGAAGGGCAGTGAAGCTGGGGTACAAGTCCTGGGAGGGTCAGCTGAAGGAAATGGGATAGTTTAGCCCAGAAAAAAAAAAAAAAAAAGAAGTCTCAGTGGGGGAATTTTTTGCTTTCTACAACTCCCTGAAAGGAGAGTGCAGCCAGGTGAGGGTCAGGCTCTCCTCCCAGGTAAGAAGTGTTAGGATGAAAGGAAGTGGATATTAGAAAAAAATTCCTCACCAAAAGGATTGGCAGACATCTGGACAGGGTGGAGTGACCATTCCTGGAGGTATTTAGAAGATGTGGCACCTGGGGACATGGATTAATGTTGGAATTAGCAGTGCTAGTTAAGGTTTGGGCTCGATGACCTCAGAGGTCTTTTCCAATGCAAACTATTCCCTGATTTGATAAAAATACTTATGATAAACCCAGAAAGGGCAGAGAGCTACAAGCAGAAATTTGAGACATAAACCTTGCTTTGGACCACTTTTATCCCCAAAACCAGAGCTGTCTGCTCCCTGCCTGTTTTTGAAGCAGCCACCAGCATTGCACCAGGAACATCCTGCCTCTCCTTATTCTCCCCCTCTGGAGATTTTCTGAGACCATTTCTTGTACCTGAAATTGTTCAGTGTTCAAAGAAATACCCAGTTCAGTTTTCCATGAGTAGGCAGATGTTATAAGGACTTTCAGGCAAACATACTTGGTCTTACCTGCTCCAGGTCGGGACTTGGCACAACGGGAGCTCAGCTCAGGCTCTGAGAGATGAGAGACTCCTCAGTAATGACTGTGAAACCTTGCTTTTTATTTTACCTGCCAGGCCATTTCCCATTTTCTCCTGAAGAACTTCTTTAATCTTTCTGTCTCCCTTCCCTGCTGCTTTGAGAACTCCCTTCCTTATTTGTTCCTACTTAGCAGAAAACTGCAAATGGCCAGGAATTTTCCATGTACAAGAGGCTATTTTCCTTAAATCTGCCTGAAATTTAGTGACTTCACTCCCTGGGTAAGGAGGCTGAGCAAAGTGTACCTACAAAAATATTTTTTCTGCCTTTTCTCTAAAGAAAGTGCATTTGCTCAGATGTGTTGTCTGTCTGTCCATGCTGATGGGGCTTCACCCTGCTTATTCATCAGAATAAAAAAGTATCAAAAATTTTAAAGAATGTGGATTGTTGAACCCAGTGAGAAACCTGAATTAGGTTTCTCAACATCCTATGAGATCAATCATCCCAACAGAGACTGGAGAATCCACACGGCAGAGCTAAAGGCAATCAGACCTCATAGTTCCTCTGAACATAAGCAGTATATTCTAAATTTCACTTAAAGTTCATTAGAATGCATCCCTTCAAGAAGAAAGACTGGTTAGGCATGAGTAGGTTTAGGCTGCTGTTTTGTTCATTTGGGTTGTATCAAACTTTATGTGTTAAAGTGGTTGTTCACTGAGCAAACAGACATAACAACAGTTTTCATTCTGATATTGATTGGGATGTTATTTGGACAGATAACTCTCTTTATCTTCTCAGTCATCTCCATGCTGCTGGCATATTTTTTTTTTCTCAGACAGAATGGAATTGCACTTAACATTCCAGTTTGGGGTTGTGGGTACTTAAGATTCACATGAAATTACTTTCCTGCTTTCCTCAACATTTCTGCACAGGAAGCAACATTAACCCTATAACAGCCCTGTTTGGCTTTGTAAATTATTTACAAAATTATTCTTCAACATTATTATTATCATATTTATTAATTATTAATTAACAACTAGTTATTTAGTTTATACTATTAATTATTAATCGTTAATTATGGATTGTTATAAACTACTATTGGACCAGTTTCATGTATAGGAAATTTATAGTGGGACAACACAATGCCGTGAAGAGAAAAGAAGTGATTTCATTACATTTTTACATTAATAAAATCAGCAATTGAAAGGCTGCTGACTCTTCTTTTAAACATTGAACTCCTCATCCCAGTCCTTGCAGAGACCATGGAAAAATGTATTTGCACAGGAAAACAGACTTATTGGACAAATAGCAGTATTCCACAAACAACCAGTACACCAAAAAGTAATTATTGATAAAAATATTTTTCTTCCCAGCATTAATTCGAGAGGATCTCCGAGTTTGATTTTGAAACATGCATTATATAGGGAAAAAAATAACATTGTTCAGAAGCACAGCAAATGAGGTACTGAAGCAGAACATCCCCTGCTTTACTGCCTAAACTGGCTGGCACCTTGAACTGTGGGCTAAAAAATCCTCCATTACAATATTGATTGCACTTTGTTATTCTGCTTTAGTGATTAAATACATCAGCCACACCAGCACAGCACTGAGTCTTGATTAATCATTCTCAGAACAACAGGAGTAATACACAATATTTATTTAAAGTGAAGGCAGAGAGATCCATTTATGGTTTATTCCTAGGTCAGCTGGAAGCTGTCCTTTGACTTTTCTTGGGCTTCCATTTATTTTGTTTTGATTTTTCTTAATTCCTTACAGTGCAAAGAATCACAGAATATCCTGAGCTGGAAGGGACCCACGAGGATCATTGACTCCAACTCCTGGCCCTGCACAAGACACCCCAAGAACTCCACCCTGTGCCTGAGAGGTAACATTCCAATCCCTAAGGAGCTGACTCAGAGTTGGACAAAATTAAAAATTTACTATTAATACCAATGTTAATATTATAATACTTTCTGCTTTTGTTTAAAAAACACTTAAAATATTTTGGACATAAAACAAAAAAAAAAAAAAAAAAAAAAAAAAAAAAAAACAAAGCAGAAGACAACATCCAGTCATTATCTAAAATGACAAAACAACAACAAAAAAAGACAATTCTAATAGAAAAGTGGAAAAAATCATACATAATTTAAAAAACAAAACTCTGAGCTACTTTTTTCTATCCTTCAGGCCATGAGATATGACCAAGCTCCAAGCTGCTATGAATTATCATAGGGCAGCATTCAGACTGGGAAATCCAGACTCCCAATAGGATTTTATAACATCCTGCCCATTGTTTCATTACTGCAAATACAGGCTCAATATCTGAGTAAGGTCTATGCTCCTGTGATCAGAAGAAACTTAAAGTTCTGGCTTTTCTTATAAGAAAACTCACAAATATCCAGTAACACAGAGGGGGAAGATATTATTTATTTAAATAGAAATTAAATAGAAAAAAATCTATGTTGTGTTAGGCTTTTTTTTCTCATCTCATTGTCTTTTGACCTCCCTCCATAATCCTCACTTGCAAAAGAATTAATAACAAAATAGAAATCTAAAATGCTATTCCTTATCAGTGTATGATTAAATTAGAACAAAGAGGAAGAAATGTTTGTCTCTGTCTAGAAGAGTTACAGAAGAACAAACAGCCTCAATTTTTGTTGCTGTCTCTGAGTAGAGTCTTTGCCTGGTGGGATAGTCTTGATTTGGATAAAATGTGCACAAGCTAAGCTGGAAAAGACAAAAAGCTTCAAGCAGATTTTCCAGACAAGTGAGGTTAAAAGAAATCCAGAGCCATTAAAGACTTCTTGTTTGTCATTTTTACCACAGTCTGGCATTTTTTCCGTGAAGTCTCAGAGCTCAGTCTGAAAGGCTCAAATTTTCCTATTTTCACAGGATCCTAGAATGGTCTGGGTTGGAAGAGACCTTAAAGATCATCTTATTACAAAAAAAAAAAAAGGTTTTTTCTTATTACAACCATGGGCAGGGACACCTTTCATGAGACCAAGGTGCTCAAAGCTCCAACCAGCCTGGCCTTCTGCCCCCTTGTTCTTCTTCTACACGTTTTTTAAAAAGAAATAAAAACCTTGTGAGTTGTTCTAGGTCACTCATGATAATTACACAATTGAATTTTGAAGTTGGTATTCAAGGTTTCCAACACTATTTCTGCACCACATGAGGGAATCATCCATATCACAAACCACATATTCCTGTGACTCTCCAGTTTGCTCATAAGAGTCCTAGAACATCCTGAGCTGAGGGGACTCATCAGGATGAGAGAATCCAACTCCTGGCCCTGCACTGGACACCTCAAGAATTCCACCCTGTCCCTGAGAGGGTTGTCCAGACACTTTCTGAACTCTGGCAGTCTTGGTGCTGGGATCACTTCTCTGCAGAGCCTGTTCCAGTGCTCAACCGCCCTCTGGATGAAGGATTTTTTCCTAATATCCAACCTAACCCTCCTCTGGCACAGCTCCTTCAGGCCCTGTCATTGGTCAACAGAGAGCAGAGATCTTCCCTGTGAGGAGGATGCAGAGCAGCTGCAGACCTGCAAGAAAAGGACTGATGTTTGTGGGCCTGACATTTTTGGTCCTTAGAGATTTTAGCCTGCTGGTAGCTGCTAACTCCTTTCCCAAGCCAAAAGTTTCCCAGGAAAGCTTCCACCCAAAACAGTCTTGGCAAAACAACTACCCTTTCCCAAAACAATCTTTCTCCACGTGGTGTGTTGCTTTTCTGCTTCTCAGAGAAAAACATTTTGGCCGTTTCTCCAGTTTAACCAGTGGGATAGGGGAGGTGTCAGTCCTGTTCACCAATCATGTGAAGGCTGTATCAGAACACCTTATAAAATTAGACAATTAAAGTTTTTTTATGCCTTTTGCCTTCTGAAATATTTGGTCTCTACTCTTTTGTTCATGTCCTACAGAGGCAGATGTTCATACACAGACACATCTCGACAGTAAGATGGATCTGTTGAACCTCTCACACCAATATCTGCACTCAGCTCTTCACCCTCGTTACACAAGAACCTGTCCCAGTGAGAAGTGTATAAAAAATGACAGCATTAGAAGCAGAAATGAGGTCCTGGGGGTTGTGTTTTCTGCCTCACAATAAACTCATTTCTAGTGTCACCTGCTCCCTGTTTTTAATACCCAGCTTGAACATCTCTTACTTCAGTGTTCAGCTGAGTCCCAACCCATCCTGTGGTTAGAAACTCTTCCTGTGGCACATTTTGTTTTGAAAATCTTTGTTATCATCACCATAGAAATGTCTGATTAAGTATAACATTTACTTGGGATAAGAAAATGAAGTTTCATATTCCTGAAAATATGTACAATTGCTACAGGAGACAGAGTCATTCAAGTCCTGTAATTCTGGCATGCATTTTTAAAGGTGTAGCTCAGCTAGCTGCCAGTTTTTCATGCTGCCTTCTTCTTGCAGGAACTGATGACTCTAAATACACCTCTGTGGCATGGGGGAACCTCAGTAGCCAGTCTGAAATTATGAATTTCTCTTGGAAGGAAAGTGTGCCTTATTTCTCCATATTTTGCCCTTATTATCTATATATTATCTATTATATATAATAAATATATAAAAATAAAGTAATAAATAACTTATTTTTATTTTAGTCCTTAAACTGATTAAATCTAGAGTCTGAAGCAGGCAGAGATTATCAGACCTCGAGCAAGTTTCATTTCAAGTAATCTAGGAGGAAATACATATTTTTTAAAATCTGATAGCCAATTATTTGATTATACTGTACTTAAATGGAATCTCAACAGAAATATAAATAACATCCCTGTGAACAGCAGATGGTTTTCCATGATGGATGCCATTACAGTAAAGGATGGGAACATTTCTGCAAACAAATAGGCATTAATTAAATCTGTTATCTGTATTACAATCTGGGTGAGTAAAAAAACATATTACAGATGTCTGATGTGTTAAAAGTGTTTTTCCTACCAATTAATACAGTACTAACTATTATTTTATTTATTTATGAAGTTTTGAGTGCAACTAACTTAGAAAAATAATCTCCCTAGTGTAGATCATTTCTTTATTAGCCTCTGGAGAAAATTACTCTCTCCCTGGGGAAGAGTAATCTATATTCTTTCCATTCTTCTTTAACTAGATTGTGTTTGCAAATACAATTGCATTAATAAGACTCTCACTTGCTCAGAGTCTTAGATAAGTTTAAATATAGCATTTTGGTAGTGCTCTCATGATGAATGTATCTATTGCTACAAGCACTCCAAGACCAATTTTTCAGAGTTATCTACACAATTATTCAGGGAAAACTTGCTCACTGTGTCCTGGGAGAGTTTAATGCATAATGACTGCCTTTCCTGTTTCAAATTAGGTAAATACCTGAGCAGAGCAAGTTAGAACTGCGGGTAACTATTTATGTGAGCAAGGTTTTCCTGTGTTTACACTGAAATAATTGTGTGTATAACCCAGAGGTGTCGTTACATCTCTATTGCATGAGCAACCGCATCAGTCCTCACAACACATGGAATGAAATCCTCTTTTCCTGCAGTATTTTGATCTGTCAGGCTAAGCATGGACCACTGCACTGCTGCTGAGTCCACCTGTCCCTGTACTCTGGAGGTTTTTGTCCCAAAGGCTCACGTGCTGTGACAAATGCTTGACAGCAGCAGCAAAACATCCTGGCAAATGCAAGAGAACCTGTAGGAAGAGTTTCTTCAGTTGTCAGTGGTGTTCCAGGGCTCATTAAGGACTGTAAAAGGCTCCCCAGGGAAGTGGTGGAGTCACCATCCCCAGAAGGGTTCAAAAAACAAGGAAATGTGGCACAAAATGGATGTGGTGGTGTTTGGTTGAAGCTTGGACTTGATGACCTTGTTGGTTTTTTCCAACCTCAGGGATTCCCCAATTCTATGATTTGGTGTGACCACAGCTTCCAGAAGGGTCAGGCTTATAAAAGTGGCAAAAGGAATGTTCAGAACCCCAAGTGTTTGTTGTGAGCTTGAGGCCTGTGTATTAAGGGGTTCAATTTTATTTTTCTTTTTGGTGATAGGAGCTACAGAGTGACCAAAGCAGAGCAAAAGGAGACAGAATATAAAATTGAGTATGACTGATTTAGGAAGTAACTTCAACTGGGTGAATTTGAATTTCTTTCTATGTGACATTTGCCAAAGTAAAGAAAAGGAAATTAAGACCAAGTGAGATTGTTATTGGCTGATTTCTCCTGCAGGAGCTGCCTGTACCATGTCTTTGCATGTCATGGCAGAGCACTTCATCCTAAATCTGAGGCAGCTCTTCATTTATCCAGGTTCTTCTTTAACATTGAATGAAAGGGAAATATTTACAGGTTTAGCAAACAAAACTGCAAATTCATTCAAGGTCATGCTGCTATTGAGATCTCTACAGCACAAAACCTTGATCTTCCCTTTCTCCTTGTTAATTTTAGCAATATATGTCCAACTGACAAGTCAGGCCCACACCCTTTCATCTCCAGAATCCTCCTTGAAGGATTTAAAAAGGGAATATGCACTTTCCTTGCAGCTACTCTAAAATGGGCGTGCAGCTGGATATAATGATGTTGAAGAATTTAGGGGAAAAAATCAAGTAGCAACTGCTTCTGGATTTTATATATTCAATATTTTCACTAGATTTGAAGAATATGCTATAGAAAAAGCACTTCAGGCATTAAAAAGAAAGAAGTTATTAAAGGATTTAAACGGATAGGATTAACATTCAAAATTATCTTGAGAAATTAACATGTGGGGCTCAGATTGATAGAGCAAGACTCTTAAAGCAAAATTAAAATCATTCTTCTGTAGAAGAAGAAGAAACACAGAAGTTTTATTCAAAACTGGCAAAACAGCTCAAGAAGAGTGAAGGATGATCAAAGGGCTGGAGAACCTGTCCTGTGAAGAAATAGGGAAGGAGTGATGTCTCCCATGGAGAAGAGAAAGCTCAGGAAGACCTCACCAGAATATTCCAGCATTTAGAGGGTGGCTCAATGACAGACCCCCTGTCCTCATGAGGAAACACTTGCAGAAGATGAGGAGAAAAGGTGCCAATGGGAAAGGTCTCACCTTGATATAAGGGAGAAAAATTTTATAGTGAGAACAATCAATTTAAAAAAGGGAGAAAAAAATTATAGTGAGAACAATCAACCAACAAAACAGCCTGACAAGGGGTTCTCAGGATGGGATGGGACAGGGTGCTGAGTGACCTCACCTAGGCCCCTTTTCCTTGGAAACTTGGACCAGATGGTCTTTCCATGTCCCTTCCAACCTAGGCTCTTCTGTGAGTATATGAATTAATATCTGTCCTACGCTGTTTTTCCTTCCACCCACTTATATCCAGAGTGAGATCTGGGAGCAGGATGGCCCATATGCTTCTGTGAGGTTTTTTTTTTCTCCTCAGTGTGTCTGTTTCTATATATTTCTGTTAGTGAAGACAGGTTCTGTGTGTATGTGTCACACAGAAATTAAATTTGCTCTGACCCTTTATAGATCAAGCTATCTGTCTCACAACTAAGTTCCCATCCTGCTGTTGTCAGTTTTTCTCATAATATCCATAGCAACATGATTGTCTTGTCAATCAAATATTTCACAAGTTTCAAGACCCAAAAGAATTATTAAAACATCTTCCATAGCTTTCTGAAGGAAAAAAAAAAAGGCTATTTTTTTCTTCCTGTTTCTCCTGTGATGAATCTAAAATGGATATTTTTGAAAAATAGCCTCCAGAAAGAAACCACCTGCACATGGCCTGTAAAGCCCAGGAAGATGGAGCATTCACCAAGACCACTGGGAATTTCAGTCTATGTTAATTTTTTTTCATGTGTTTTAGAATTCATGTCTTGTTTCTAATTTGAATTTATATGTTTCTTGCTTCTGGGCTCTGTTTCTTGTTATGTCTTTCTCTACTAAATTAAAGATCTCTTTACTACCTGGTATTTCTCCCTGTGGAGATATTTAAACCATAATAGAGTCACCTCTTGGTTGTCCTTTTTTAAGACAAACAGCCCAAGTTCTTTATGTGTGATTAAATAAGTCTTTGAGCACATGAAAAACCTAATAACTGAAAACAACAACAAAAAAATTCTTCTTCTGCCGGCCTCAAATACCCAAAAAAATTACATGGCTACTCAAAAGGGAGTACTTACAAGAAAATATAATAATCTATACAACACTAACGAGTTAGACTACAAATGCTGCAGTTATCCCAATACGATGGTTCTTTAGAAGAGAGCTAAGAGGGGAGATATGAAATAAAGATGAAAATTTTGTATTTAGCCTCTTGGTAATTAAAAATAAGTTGAGCAGCCTCTGTTCAGAGAAAAGGATGCAGCCATTGCTGAAAGAGTTGGTGTAGAAGGGCTCAAGCATCTCTGTGAGTCAAGGGGAGCCCATAAAGAGAACAAAGCAGGGTGTGCAAAACTAGGGGGACTTCAGTAACGAGGACTTGAAAGTAACATGAAAAGAAATATCATAACTTAACAATCATTCTGGGATTAGAAGTAATTGTCAATGAAAGCTGTGGAATTGTCATCAGAGGGGTTATTCCAGCCTTGTTATGAGCTTTTGAGATAAAACGGTGTGCTGGAAAACTACAGGGAATGATTGGGAAACCTACACGGTCCCATTTGAAGCCAGGAATCCATAATTAGATATTTTAAGCCACACAGAGGAAGCTTCCTTCATTTGGATATAAATAGAGGGATGATGGTGAAGCATCTAATGAGTGTCATTAAGCCACACTAAAGTCAGTGTTCCCTATGATGTGCAACTTTTTTTTTTTTTGTCTTTAATTAAAGCCCAGCAAATCAGGACCAAATTTGGACAATTAGACTTGGAAGTAACTGCAGGCCCATCTTCCCATTGTAAACTGGGCATATTGGATTGAATCAGAAAATATTTCTGACCATGACCCAATGGTGGGAGGAGCAGCAGCTGCCTCTCCCCTGGGCAGTGCATCACTGATAGCTGTAAATCACTGGAATTCAATCAATCAATCAATCAATCAGATGCTGGAGATCAGCATAATTCTAGATCCCTGGTGCTGTAAAATAATATATTGGTGAATGAATGTCAGGAAAGGGGACATTGCTGGTTGGAAACTCAGCTTTATTTTGAAGAGAGGAAAGGCACTTCTTGCTCTGAGGAGAGGATTCTCAAAGCTGATGCCTCTCTGCCCTCATCAATTAGGTCACTAACTCATGGACTTATCAGTTTGTTTTTCTCCATGCTGAACATGTAATTCACCCACCTGGTCTGTGCTCCAGGGCAGGACACCCCCAACAGAGAAATTTCTGAGACAGAAATGTGCTGGGCTGTCTGTGGGTGTTAGGACCTGAAGAGCACTGACAACTGAGAGAATGAAGCTGGAATTCCAGATTGCCAGAGGCTCTGCAGGTCTGTGCTCAGTGTTTAACAACATTTCTCTCCTTGTTTATCCTTCAGGATGATGTTACAAGATTAAGGGGTAATTTGTCTTTACTTTGAATCAGGGCTTTGTTCAGTCTCTTGTCCTCTATGATTACAATACTGGGAACTCTGAACAAATCACAACCAATTAAAAAAACAGTAGAAACACAAACCTAGAACCATTTATCTAATGTCTTAAAATGGGACTTGGCTTCCTGAATGTGTGATTAATTTTTTTTTTTAAACTGAAGACACATATGGTCATTTTTCATTAGATGTAAGCAGTAAATAATAAACACAGGTAAGATCCAGAAGGGAAGAAATTATAGAATATGGGATATAAATGCAGGTTGTTCTTTCATCATGGATAAGGATGTCTTCCAACATCATGTTACATTAATATATTTGGGATTTTTAATCTAGTTAATAATGGCTTAAAAAATGGGAAATTCGTGTGCCCATTCAAGACACACCTGAAAGGAATTCTAAAAAAAGCCCCAAATTTGTGTTTCTTGTGGAACACATCCCTTTCAGCAGGGGTTCACAGCACAGTGGTCTCCCACAGTGGAGGCCTGAGCACTGAGGTAGATAATGAACATCCACAGATCTCCTGTCACGTTCTTGGATCCAGACAAGGCACAGCAAGGATGGGGGCTATTTTCCTGTAAGTGGATAAATTTCTATTTGGACAACTTAGGGTCAAATATTTATCTGGCTGTGAACGTTTTGTTCACCAAAAATGAGCAATTAATTTTCTTGTTACAGGCAAGGGATTCTGCAGCTTAGACAATAATATTTTTTTTAACATAATTAGGTCTTTCACAACACCATGTATCATTTTTGAAGACCTGAGGGTGAGATGGATAGAGAAACGCCTCTAATTTTTTTTCTTTCCTAGAATTTAATTCATAATTAACTTACTGCTATATCTGGTCATTCCCCTTCAGCCACATTTCCCTCCAAAGGCTGCAGCCACAGCAGTGGATGTTGTTTTAAAGACTACCTGAACATTTCTACTTTTTTATCCCAGTGACCGAAAAAAACATTCAGTAGTTCTTCAGCTCTTGCTGTTTCCTTGTCATATCTTGCATCCCCATCAATTTTATAACAGAGGAGGAAAATCAATTTATTATTGTTATTAATTATAATGTTTGCTTTTGCTATTGCAAAATCATAATTTTTATGAGACATTTTCAGAAGAACCAGAAGAAGCCTAATCTAAAGTCAACAGTGCTTCTAATCTCACCAATGTTCTTATCCAAGATAAAATAACTTGCCTGAAAACAGAAGAAATAATCCACTTTAAAACTTCAGAAATGTTGGTTTCAAGCGCTTCAAGAGCAGGTTCTATGTCTTTGATTTTTTACCACAGCTAAGCCCAAAATTAGTAATTCCAGCTATCTTTTTATCCTTACAGAAATCCTCCCACAGTCTACATTCCAGAAATTTGTCATGTTTCATGATAAACCTGCTCTCCTTCCTACAAAACATCAGGAAAAAATAATGTGGATCAATGCATAGTGGGGTCACAGAGTAAGGGGAATCTGACAAAATCTAACAGCCCTGAAACAAATTAGAACTTTTATAAAAAATTATTTTTTTTGGTAATTAATGTGTCTGCAGCTGTAGTTATGGCAATTAGTTCAGCTTAGCACAGGTCTCTAATTTCCTACATCAATAAATGTTAGGTCAGGGCAGGATCACTACCAAGTGTAGTCATTGTTTACAGCATATTCATCTTCATAAGTGCCTGGCTATAAACAGAACACCTTCCCACTGAGGTTTGCATAAAAATATCCATCAGCATGCCTTGGAAATGCTGGGAAATACTGGAGGGAGGGAGAAAAGGCAATAGATCTTCTGCAAAATTATAAGCCAAAATGTCAGTGTAAGGAAGACATTTATTTTCCTGTACTACTTAAGTACCTACATGAAATAGAAATTTTGTGCTCTTGTCCAAGCCAAGTGAGAAATGCTTTCTGAGGCATCAGGAGCTGGATTTAAAGGATCCTCGGGGGGTCCTGAAAACTCAGGATATTCCATGATTTTCTGTGATTTCCTAAGGCTACAAAGTGAGATTAAATCTGGGAGATGTGTGAAGAGGGAATGAGAGAAACAAGGATTTCATAGGAACACAGAGGTGAAGACAGGACTGAAAATCAGGTGTTCACCTACAAAGCACAAAGGGACACAATAAATTGATCTCAGTTCTTTGAGGAGATCTATTAGGGAGGGAGGAATCTGAGGGAACTCTCACTTTGCACTCCTAAGGAAAGACCTTAAGGAAAAAACATTCCTCGACTGTAACAGGATACTGACTCTACCACTATTCCCTAGGAAGGAATAACAAGGATAAATCTACTCCAGCATGAGCAAAACTGATATTGAGGGCAGTAAAACACCAAATGCATTAATCTCTGCCATGAAGTTTGTGCTCCTCAACAGTGGCAGCACTAATGAAGCAAACCCAAGGAAGAACCTTGAGCATCATTTCATGGGACAACTGACATAGTACATTGGTACTTTATTTTTAATTACACTACCTGGATTAAAAGTAAATTTTAAAATGTGTAGGAAGCTCTCAGATATTTTTTATGGGATGGGAAGACTATCCAGTATTTAGGGAGGCAGTTGTTTACAACAAATAAATCTTAGAGTACATTTCTTTGAGTAGATGGTTTAGCAGACCTGGCGCATCACAAACTGGTCCTGACTTCCACAGTTTTGCTGTTTGCTCTCAAAGAGAGGAGTTCTGCTTCAGTTAACAACTTTCTAAAGCACCTAAAGAAACCCTAAAAAATGTGTGAGACACACTAGAAGACCATCATCTTCTATCTCCCCTTGAATTCATTAGATTTGGGCAACCAAACACATTCATTGTGTTTCAGTAGGTTAGTAGGTTTGTAGGTTTGTATTCCATATGTCTGTATTAGGAAAGTTGTTCATTACCAGAAGAGTCTCCAGAAAAAAGGAAACAAAAAAACACTTATAAACATACAGTTTCCTCTTTCTCCTCCCCAAATGAGCAAAAAACCTGTTAAGATGACATTTTCGATAATATATTATGGCAGGTAAATTAGGCAAAGAGTTAATTAAAATCTGAGAGTTAATTAATGAGATCCACTGCACGTTAAAGATCATTACTCCATCTGAAAAGAGTAATTAGAGAGCAGTTGCTGGTGTGTTTTATTCTCCTGGGTGTTTTGCTGACATGCCACATAAGTCATTCGATGTTGAGAAAATAATCTGCTGATCTCCATATTTACTGTGATTATTAGATAATTGTGGAAAGTTAAGCTGTAGCAGGGAGAATCCTCATTCCACCAGATTTCCTCTGAACTCCTTATTCATCTGTCTATTTATCTGTCCTCTTAAGTCCCTTAATTAAGTCATTAGTGATAATAATAATTTCCAATCTCCATTTTAACCGGTTGCTTTCACCTAAAAAGCTCCTATTCTTTAACTCACTTTGGACAATAGAGCTGGAAGTTCAAGAAATCTGCTCTGTTGTGCTGCTGGCACTGCTGGCCATGGGCAAACTTGGCTCACTCCAATTCCCTACCAGTTGTCAAATGAGACTGAGCTTGTGTCAACTTGTGTGATGGTTGGGATGTCAGTCAGCAGCAGTGCTAATCACTCACACAGATAACCCTGAGAAAACCCTTAAATATTCAGTGGATAAGTCGTCTTGTCATCTTCTAAGTAGCAGACCTCGAAAATTTCCAGAATTTCATCAGCATTGATTGGAATTGTTGCTGCTGAAAAATGCACATTCGGTTGTCATTGTTCTCTCTGGTTGGTTTAATTCATTGTGGATTTTTTCATCATAGATTGGTTTGGGTTGGAAGGGGCCATAAGGATCACACAGTTCCAGTTCTCTGCCATGTGAAGGGAATTTTCCAATATATCAGGTGCTCAGAGCCCCATCCAGCCTGGCCTTGGGCACTTCCAGGGACAAGGAATTCCCAGCTCTGGGAAACCTGTGCCAGTGCCTGACCACCCTCACAGCAAAAAATTTCTTCCTAATATTCAGTCTAAATCCAGCCTCTTTCAGCTAAAATTCATTTCACTTTGTGCTGTCACTGAAGAGATGTTTTTGGGGAAGCCTTTGAGAAATCAGTTTGTGTTTGTCTTCACACACAGCACCTCACTCGCACATCCTTTAGTTTTTGCCTGATTGTTATTTTTGCTGCCTTTATTCATAAATGCCCTGGAAGAACATTTCTTGCTTCAGTTTAAGCTTGATATTTCATGTCCTGCCATCCCTATCCAAGTGAAGTGTTCCTCTTCCCCTATAGGATCCCTTCATCAGCCCACATTTCAAAATCACATTTTTCTACATCTCTCCTCCACCTCTACACCCCATCCCTCTTCCCAGCCTTACTCTGTCCTTCACCTCCAGCCCTTGCAAGCTGTTACCTTTCTAAATCTGTCCTGCACTTCTGAATTTCCCAGATGTTTTCCATCTAGCAGTACCCCGGGTCAGGATCCATTGGCTGCAGGACTCTGAAATTGCTCATTTCGTGTTTAGCTTCATTAGATAAGCTCAAGGTTTCTGCTATGAAGGAGGTGGATGCTTTCTCCAAGTTTTTTTGGTTTTTTTTTTTCTGAAGCTAAAGATCTCTTCAGAAATCAAGTTAAGAATCCACAGAGACCAGACCTGTGTGATATCTTACAATGACATTTGAAGTGAGGAGAAGCTGAAAAAAACCCAAGAAGTGTATTTTGGCTCTATGGAGTAAACTCCAGAACACTCTCCTCTCTTTTACTTTTAAAAAATTTTTTTTCTTTTCTCTCATACAAGAGCTAATATTTTAAAATGATTGCTTTCTTCTCTGTAGACCACTTATTTCCTAATTTTTAAAAAATGGTAGACCCCCTGTAAACTTTCAGCTGGCAATGCAGTGTTCTGAAGAGCCAATGTAAGTGTCCTGTCAGCTGCTGTGTTTCTTCTGTGGCTTTTCAAGGATTTTTTAGACTGAATTTGCAAGATGTTGCTCCATGCAGCCCTTTTATCTCCCAGAAACTCATTGTTTGTAATTTCAAAACTTTTCCTGTGTGCTGCACCTATAGTGACAAAAAGCCTTTTTCCACATGTGGTGAAGATGTTAATATTCTTCCCCTGTCATTCAAGAATCATTATTTAGCTCATGGAAACAAAATGGAATATATTTTATATGGGTATAATACCAAACTCTGATGGTTTTTGTCTTGATATTTTTGTCTGACAAACTTTTTTTTCCATGTCTCAGAATTTGGTTTCCATTTTTCCAAAGGAAGTTCAGATTTTACTCTTCTTCTGCTTCAGGAAGCTGAGAGCTTGATTTATTTCAGGAAAGAGAAGATCTAATAAAACACACCAGAAGGGCAGAAACAGTAATATTTACTGATTAGTAAACATGTGCAGGTCTCAGTGTAGCTGATGGCTCCACTGAACTGGAATCCTCCTTTCATCCCTCACTATCTGCCTACCTCCTCCCTGGATACATGTGATGATAAGTCTTTATTAAAATGTCAGGCCATTCTGGGAATTAATTAATAAAAAAAGAACTCTGAAATTGGCACAACACTAGATGTTAGAAATTCTTATTAATCCACAAACTATACCCACACAGCAGGATGACAGCTCTTCCCAAATGCAATAGGCAGAGATGTGACACAGACAAATGGTTCAGAGAATCAGAGAATGGTTTGGGCTAGAAGGGACCTTTAAAGATCACCCAGTCCTGACATTCTGCCACATCTTGAGCACTATAATATCCCAAGTTTTTTCCCAGTGTCAGTGTCCTTGCCCAAGCAATTTTTTCATTTTGTTCAGGAAGTTTTTACCAGCCATGCTTCCTTCAATGCCCATTTTCTTGCACGTTGGAATGGAGAGTTCTTGTCCTCTATGAAAAATTGTTTGAGTACCCCTGGGGGTACCTCCCCAGTTCAACTCACATCTTGTCCCAGGATAGCTGAGAAGCAGCCAGGACTGGAATTTAACCCCAGAAAAGCAGATTTCCCCAGTTTTCCCACAGGGAGCAGACAGACCCCTTAAATTAAAAAGCTTTATTGTTCAAGTGATTTAGTATTTCAGGTTGTTCTGAGGATTTAGGACTGCATGAAAGTTGATTTGCAATCAATTAGAGCTAAGAAAGGAAGAAATTGCTCCCAAACATGATTGTGCAATTCTGTATTATTATTCCATATTATACCATTCTCATGTACACAATTAGATTTCAGTGAATATGGATGATTACCTTTCAGCCTGAGCTATCAGCCTAATTCCTAAACTGTAAAGCATCAGATAAAATATGGGTTTTTTCTATCAGATCACTTAAAAATAAACATTTTAGTGACTTACAACATCACTATTAGATCAATTATGCTTGTGATTATATGGTGAGGTATTATTAAAGAGCACTTAAAATCAAGATTCTGTTTTGTTGCTGAAGGGTATCAGAGACCATGGAGACACCTCTGGATTTGGAAGTTCCTTCATGGCAAGGCACCACAGGCTGAAATACTGTAATACTATTCTAGAGGAGAATAGCTCAATTCTTGCTCTGTCCTTGTAATACCAGGGATTTATCCCCACAGTGTCCCCTTTCCTAGGGTCCAGCCACCTGATTTAAGGACACTCTGATAAATCATATGCCTAAGTTAAGTAAAAAAAAAAATTGTGTTAACAATAACAGAAGTTTTCAAGAGTAGGGATCCAGATTTCATTCAGCTCATGTGGGCCAGGTTCTGATTTATCATAGAAATTTTTCCTAAAAAGTGGGTCAAGGCAAAGTCCTGCAAAGGAATTTTTTAGACTTTTTCCTTTTTTTTAATATTTATTAATTATTAATTAATTTATTTGATTTTAACCTCTCTAACTTGAGCATGGGATTTTTTTATTGATCCAACACACCTCATAAATCATCAATTGCTCTCAACCATCTCTTAAAAAACTCCAAATTATTTCTCTTCAAAGTAAACATTTTACCTTCCAAATGCACCTGCTTCTCTTTTTAAGCCTGTTTTCCCATTTCACCTCTCTCTTTCTTAACTGGTAGATGGCTGAAGGCATGAATTAGTTATAATTTTCTCATCTCTTGCATCTTTATTTATCAAAAGGAGACACAGCTCTTCCCAAGTGCAGTGGTTTGTAAACAGTGCCAATTACACTCCTGTTCTGCTCCAAGCTGGGACAGAGCAGAGAGAGGCAGAGGGAGGTGCTCCCTTACAAATGGGACTCACTGAGTTATGCACGCCAAGACTCTGAAAAGCCTTATCAAACTAAGTCAGTGAGGGGAAAAAAGCACACAGCTAATTATCAGGCAGCAGTAGTAAATAAAAAAAAAAAAAAAAAAGTGTTTAAAATCCAGATAATTAAGCCTTGGTCTAGGAACAGGGGGATTCTTCCCTGCACGTTCAAGTCTTTTTAAACCTGAATTTGAAGGCAAAAAGTAGTGTTGCTAAAGTTACTTTTATTGTTTTGCCCTCTGGTGAAGAAGAAGAAATCACAGCAAAATTGCTTGATTGTTTCATAAGAGGAAATCAAACAGATAACAAAGGGCAACCTGCCATGTTGATTGTCTGACAACTTTTTAATGAGCAGTTCTAGCAAACATATTGGGAGAATTAAACAAAATGTTTTCTTGTGTGTGATATCCCGGAGTCATCTGGATGCAATCCTGTGCAATGTGTTCTAGGGTGACCCTGCTGGAGCAGAGAGTTTGGATCAGATGAGCCACAGTGGTCCCCTTCAACCTGACCCATTCTGTGGTTCTGTGTGGGACTTTGATCCGAGAAAACATCGGCTTTAAACTGAGAATAGATTTAAAATAATCAAGAAGAAACTCTTCCCTGTGAGGGTGATGAGGCCCTGGCATGGATTGCACAGAGAAGCTGTGGCTGCCCCATCCCTGAGTATTCCAGGCCAGGTTGGATGGGGCTTGGAGCAACCTGGGACAGTGGAAGATGTCCCTGCCCATGGCAGAGGGTTGGAACAGAATTATATTTAACAATGATCTTCCAACTTAAACCATTTACAGGTTTCTATGATTTCTAATGTAAAAGACTTTAGAAAACCCCAGTTTGCATACCAAGGTAAATATGTTCCTAACTCACTCAAATAAGTTTAAATATTCTCAAGAATGACTGGCTGTGAGAAGGGATATGTGAATGTTGATAGTTTCATTCCACCCTTTCTCTCTGGATGGCTGTGGGAGACCATGAGGAGGAGCCACCTGCTCATGAGGGACGGAAAAGTCCAGAAAAGAGAAAGTGATCAATGTTTGCAGGAGAAATTCTTTCTTTTCAATTTATCAAAGCTATCAGTTTCCTTAGTCTGGATTTGCAGGAATACATTGGACCTCTGCATCCACCACACAGCCCAACAGAACACACATTTTAACATGAAACATGTTCACATTGAAACATGTTGTGTTCATGATGATAACATCTCTGCAATGTGATAATATCTGATGCATTTTGGTAGCAACAGTTGATTTTCTCCTGTGTTTCTGATTTCTTCTCCAGGAGATTGTGTGACTGTTATGAAATGCTGAGGTGCTGGAGTGTGTCCAGGGAAGGGAATGGAGTTGGGAAAGGGGCTGGAGCATGAGCCCGGTGAGGAGCAGCTGAGGGAGCTGGGGGCTCAGCCTGCAGGAAAGGAGGCTCAAGGGTGACCTTATCACTCTCTACAAATCCCTGACATGAGGTTGTAGCCAGGCCCAGGAAATAAATGGTAGAACAAGAGGAAACAGCCTCTTTCTGAGGTTTCTTTTCTCCTTTTTCTTTTCATTCTCAAATCAGAAAAGGACGAGCTTAGCTCTGATCCTTTTCTTTATTTCATCAAGCAAAACCCCTGAAAATATTCTGAATTCTGCAGAAGTAAATAGTCTTAAATACAAAACAACTTACTGCTGCCAAGACAACTTTAAAGACAAATAAAAGTTCTTTACTGACAAGACAAATATAGACTAAGGCAGGTAGAATTCAATGGAAAGAATGTGAATGTAAAGCATTACAAGGCGTGGTTCCAGAAGGTCCTCTTTTTTAGTCTGAATTCACTTTATTTCACACTCCTGGATTTGGCTTTGCCCCAAAATCAAGTCTGTGGCTGTGTCTATACCTCTGTGAAATTCAAGCTCCCTGTCCAAGATCAAAACCACAAGCCTTGTATCCAGATTTCCAACAATGGAACAATATTTATGGCACAAGAACTGGTATTAATAACCTGTATATTTCTCCTCTGTTCTCCTCCTTTCTCATCATCTCATTCCATTTCAAGATGCTGTTGATTGTCCATTTCAATCTTTGAAAGGTGCTGCTGCTGAACTTTACACTGATAAAACACAAAGTTTTAAGAAGGAAAAGAGAAGTGAGGAGGTGGGGAAGGAACAAAGAGGACTCCTAGGTTTCCTGCTAAACATGGAATAAATTCTGTGAAATTATTATTTTAATTATATTTTTTGTCTATCTGTACTACAATGACAGCCATGTTAAGGAAAGGAGGGAAGAAAAAGGACAATTTGTTCTTCCACTGTCCAGGCTTAGTTCATGCACAGGAGGTAAAAAGCTGGAATTTAGTTTCCCATCGAATCAATGGTTTCCCCAAATTTCCCCAAAAGGGAACACATAGCAGCAATTTTAATTTGCAGCCCTGCTGCAGAGCACATACTAATCTTTAAGGACACAGTGCTCTGTACACAATTAATTTGCTGGTCATTAGGGAAAAACAAACACAAAGAAACTGAAAACCTCTTAGAATACATGTTTTTCATCTCAATACAGACAGAAAAGGAGAAATTCCTGCTTGCACACTCTATCTGGGCTGTTTTTAGCACTGCTTGAAGTGGTTCGTGTCTGGTCTTAACTGCTGCCCCCAATTCCTGGAGGGTGAGATCTCATGTGTCAGGTGAAGGTTTAAGCAATCTGGAAACCAAGTGTTAAGCACTTTTTAAAGTTCAAGAATGGGTTGAGTACTTGTGTAGTCATAATCCCAGAGAAAATCCTTCTGCTGGAAATGATCTCTTATCACTGCTCCAGCTAAAGCACAAAGGTTTTGTCACAGCAGACTCTTATCAGCTTTGAGGGGAACTCAGCTCCTGTTCTTTGTGTACGCTCAGCATCTTCCCAGAGGGATTCACTGTTAAAAAAATAATCACCACTGAGGTGGACTCTTTATACTCCATGATAACACATTATATATGAGATGGAACCACCAGCTAGATGGAGGCATCCAAATCTCTGTTTCAAAGAGTAAATAACAATTCTGTGCTACATAGAACAAAGGAGCTACATGTGGGAAAACAATATTCAAAGAGCCAACATAAAAATAATGAAGCCAGGGAAAATGAAATTAGAAGATGAAGCAAAACCAGAGGGAAATATAGCAAGGAACTATAAAAGGGATGGGAGATCACAGTTAAAATAAAATAGACTGCAATTTAAAAATAGTTTAAAGCTCCTAGAAAGTTGTGAGAGAAAAACATTATGATGCTAGAAAAAAAAAGAGAAGTGATAGCACAACATGGGAACTATGGGCATAAAATTAATGTATTAAAAGTTATGATGTGCTTACACTCTGCAGAGAAAAAGGCCCATTTAAAAAGTGATAACACAGAGAATCTTCCCATCTCTATCAAGGTCATGGACCAAAAACTGCATTCTACATGTAATTGTAAGTGGGATAATGAAGGTGCCAGGCATTATTTAAAACTCCTCCTTCCACCTTCTATGAAGGTATCCTAGAGCACACTGTCTATCCCACTGCCCAGCAGAACTATCAGTTGTTAAAGATGATTGATTTGGTGGAAATAAAAGGAAAGCACAAATCTGAGCAAACAAGTGGATGCAGAGCTCATGTGGGATGAGGAATCCCTGGCAGCTACCCTGGAACAACCAGCTGTGCATGAACATGGAAATGGTCACTGAGATAATTATCATGCTCTTTGCCTCCAGCTTTATTGTCATGATTTCTTCCACTGGACAAATTGTAAAAGTCAATCCAGCCATGCTCTTTGTGCTGTGGCAGCTCTCCAGATAGCTCTGAGTAACACATGAGAGTAGCAGAGAGGTGGAGAACTGAAAATATCTGTGCTTTGCTCTGCCTCTTTTCTATCTCCCTCTTAGCAGATGCTCCTTTTTGTGTCCCATGTTTGCACATTTATCCAGGAGAGCTCGGATGGCTCCCACTGGATTTCCTCTTTGCAGAGTTGAGGAATGCTCCTTCCAGCTGGATGGAAAGTACTTTGGCAAGAGGCTGCTCCTCAAGAGAAAAATCTGGAAACTTTTCCTGTCCTGTTAGTACTTATGAAGACTTAAATAGTAAATACTAAGTCCTTAGTGCTTCTAAGTGTAAGACTCATCAAAGAGTATCCCTGGAAGGCAGGAACTCAAGTGCTGAATTCAAATTTCAAGAGTTCCTGAGTCTCTCCTGCACATTCTAAACAGATTTTCATGGACCTTTTTCAGCTCAGGCTCAGGGAGAATTTAGGTGGTGACGACCGTAATAGATGTCTTGACACTTCTTGCAATTCTGAAAAGCTCCATTCAGAGTGGGATGGTAAAATATCATAAACTGATTTTGTAAGATGTTTGACATGCAGTAACAGGGCTGTTTCTGTAAACAGCACGAAGAAATCTGGGAAGATGACTGTGTCAGTCAAGCAGTTTTCTTTTAGGAATGTTGCAGTCAAACAGTGATAAGGATGGGGAATATATAAATCATGTCACGGATTACTAATGGACTTTCTTGTCATAAACAACCACCTAAATAAAGTTTATCAGCATAGTCTTCCAAGTTCAATCTCTTATATACCACTGGCAATCAACAACCAAAAATGTAATGACTGAGCACTGGCTAGAGAAGGGGAGCATGTGGGAAATCTAATCTGCTTAAAAATGACAAGTCAGACTGATAAGAGTGAATCAGAATCTTCTCAAACACATCAAAGCCAAATTCACCATATTAAATTTAATCTTTACTGTGGTGGTTCCTGTGACCACGAATCGCTAGCTCAGGACCCATGTTGCTTTCAACATTGTCTGTGTCTTCTTCTCATTTGTCATTTTGACAATGACTTAAATTAGGTTAAATGTGAACTAATGTACAAGAAGTGCAGGAAATCATTAGGTACTAAGTGTTTCTGGTGTACAGAAATAATTTAAAGAGCAGCAGTGTATGTGCCAACATAATTAACAAAGTAATGCCATAATGCCAGTTAGTACTTTCCTCGAGTGAGAATTTTATGCTGCTCCATTTCAGTGTGGAAAATCTAATTTACAGTGTGACTGCAATGAGCAACAATAAAGCTCTTGTTTGTTTACAAATAAATCTTCTAAGGAAATGAAATGCTTGGGAAATTACAGGTAATGCATTTCCATTTTTGACTGCAAAATGTGGGCTGTGATTTCAAGATTTCCACCTTATAAAAATAGCACTCATAGTAGAGCAAGAGTTACTCAGCTACAACAAAAACTGAGGCATCAACTCGCCAGCAGGACTTGGGACAGCAAGAGATTGTTAGAAAATACTGAATGGCCACTGTTCTGTAGGAGTGGGAGGTCGTGGTCCGTGACAGGGTTCAGGAGGTAAAGGCACTTCTGGGAAAACGTGTATTTATCACCTAGACACACACACATTTCACTTGGCAAAAAACCTCCCTAAATAAGAGGATAGCAAAACCTTCCAAATACAGAACAGCAGAGGAAACCTCCCTTCCCTTCCCTTCCCTTCCCTTCCCTTCCCTTCCCTTCCCTTCCCTT
>VXBR01005664.1:123336-139363 GCA_013400215.1 Cisticola juncidis | reverse complement strand
CTTCCCTTCCCTTCCCTTCCCTTCCCTTCCCTTCCCCTCCCCTCCTCTTCCCTCCCCTCCATACTCTTATTTCATGTAAATTTGCACTATTAATTCACAGGATGTCTGGAGCTACCATAACCTTTAAAAGCAATGCTGGTTTTTCAGACCACTTGAATATTTTTGGTCCAACAGTTTTACCACAGCATTCAAAGGCTATCTCACCCTAACTAAAGCAATGCCTTAAATAAAGTTGTTGGGTTTTGTTTTTTGGGTTTTTTTTTGTTTGTTTGTTTTTAAATTAAAGCCTGAAGGGAATCATCTTTTTCCAGTTGGTGCAGGCCTGCTAAAAATGTACTTAAAGTGAACAGTGGATTTCTGCTGAAACTTGGGTTGGCTTGACCAAGAGAAATCTCCAGCCTCTGTCATCCCAGCATTTGATCTCTAAAACATTTTAAATGTCTTTAATCTCACAGCAGCCATAAGAACCAGAACACTTATATCCCTATTTGATCCTTAAAATATCACTTTCATGCATATAAAGGCAACACAGAAAATGATGAGGATACTTGTATAACAGGCATGGGATTGTTAAGGCTGGGAAAGACCTCTAGGATGATTGTGTTCAACCATTAACCAGCACTAAGCAATGTGATTCAGTGTTCACCACAAAGTCACATCCACAGACCTTTTGAACACTTCCAGGGATGGTGACTCCACCACTTCCCAAGGCAATGTTCCCCTGTTCAAACACCTGAAAGTGAAAGGCTGAACTCTCCTAAATGACTTGCCCCAGGACACGGCATTTTTGGGTGCAGGAAAATCCCATTTTTTGGAACATCTCTATCTCATTTTAACCACAGAACCAGCCTTCGTACAGCCTTCAAAAGGGTGTTGAATTAGCACATGGAATGACTCAATAAAATAATTGCTTCTTTGATTTCTGTTGTGGCTCTGGGAAGATTCCTTATATAATACACTTTACCTGTATATTGCATTTATGCAGAAATCACCATTGTAGGAATCTCAGAGTGACAGTACCAATACCTGTGGAGCTTTCTTAAAGGAACATTAAAAAATTCATCTCAAGTCCTTTGAAAAACAGATAATCCTATTTAATATGCCCAGAGACAGCAGAGCTCTGCCTGCAGTTAAATCTAAGGCTGTGTCTACACTTGCTGGTTTTTCCTTTCCTCTTTTTTTTTTCCAAAGCCAACTGCTAAATCCAGAGAGGAAACATCTCACAATGCTTACATCTATGACCATGAGAAAGAAGAATCCCATTTATCATGGAAGTATATATCATTTGATGCATTTGGAATTTCTTGCCAATGTTTCAAATCAGGATAATTAGGAAACATTAAAAAAAAAAAAAAAGGCAATAAGAGGAAGAAAAAAAGAAAGTCGAAGAAGAAAGGCCCTGAAAAGGAAATGACATTGCAAATTGCCTTTTAAACTTTGCTGGTTTTGTTGTACAAAACAAAAATGCATCTAACATACACTGTCTTAGGAGCTCCTTCATCCCATCAACACATTTATCACTAGATCACTCTGTTTGGGATTTGGGACAATGACTGAAAGTAGGGAGAGAGAACATAGACTGCCAAAGGGAAGGAAAAAATGCTATTTTCTGTCTCTTTCACAAAATCTAGGTAAGACTGTGTTGCCTAGACTTGTTTAGGAGGCAGATGAGGAAGCAGGTCCAGTTCCAGGTTGCACACACTCCCTGCACTTGCTGTCTCCTGAGGGATGGTTGCAGATGCAGGTTGCTGCTATATCAAATCAACCACAAATTTCCTTTATTTGTATTAAAAGACAGCCTGATTTACCCCAGACAGACTTCCTGCTTTCATGAATGGCCTCCAAGCCACCTACAGAGACAGAGTGCCCCAAAGAACACAGCTTATCCATGAGCACCTGAGGGCAGGAGTGGTATCCAATTTCCTTTTAGTCTCGCCTAAAGGTTGTTACACTTGATATCCCTCTGCATCAGCACAGGCTGCTGGAGACCAATGCCTTGGGTTGCAATGCAAGATGTAACCAGCTGTGTGTGTTCTATTACCAGCTTAAAACCAGGTGGGGCAGGGTTCTTTATCTCTTCCAGGACTCATCCTCCCTCCTCTTCTGTTCATGGGCCATCGAGGCTCATTGCATGGCTGATACAATTTCATCATCCATTGGGAATGCTCCACCCAGGGGGAGGAGCCAAGCATTCCTGCCTGGATAAAACCTGAGATTCAGAACACCAGGACAGCCTGTTTGCACTGGATTCCCAGAGGAGGAGCAGACCCATCTCAACTCCACTGGACCTTCAGAAGGCAACTACACCCTTCTACAGGATCATCTCTGCTCCAGCAGAACCACATCTGTCACTCCAGGAGGACTTGACTGGACTGTACCCAACACCCTGACCAACAGGGTGTCAGGTTGCATTCTGACTATGTCAGTGTTTTCTTTTTGTTTATTTGCTTTTTTCTACTACTGCATTTTTATTTTAATTTTCCTAGTAAAGAACTGTTATTCCTATTCCCATATGTTTGCCTGAGAGCCCCTTAATTTCAAAATTATAATAATTCAGAGGGAGGGGGTTTACATTCTCCATTTCCTGCCTTCGTTAGCAGACACCTGTCGGGAGACGGTCTAGGGGAGGACTCTGACAATGAGGAAGGGACTGGAGCACCTCTCTTACAAGGAAAGGCTGAGGGACCTGGGCCTGTTCAGCCTTGAGAAGAGAAAACTGAGAGGGGACCTCATCCCTGTCAGTGTCTGCAGGGAGAGCTCAGAGCAGGGACCAGGCTCTGCTTGGGGTGCCCAGCAATGGGACAGGAGGAACGGGCAGGAACTGATGCCCAGGAAGTTCCACCTGGACATGGGGAAGAACTTCTGTAATGTGCACTGAAGTGATTGTCTGGGGTGTGGGGTCTCCCTCCCTGGAGATATTCCAGAGCCATCTGGGCACAATCCTGTGCCAAGAGCTCTGGGATGGCCCTGCTGGAGCGGGGAGGTGGCACCAGGTGACCCCACTGTGGTCACTTCCAGCCTGAACCATTCTGTGTGTCTGTGATTTTCCAAAGGTTGTCTTGAGAAAGCATTTTTTGCTCACAGTGTGGAAGCAAATCGTGCTGAGTTACAGGCACACTTTAAAAAGTAATGGATACATAGGAAACTACATAGAGCTGATTAAATTGTAGGAAAAATTCAGACACAACCACTTTTGCTAAGGTCAAGTAAAGTGTCCTTGTGCTGTGTATCAACAGATGAAGTGGAACACTTTCCTAACATGAGGCAAATACAGCTGCAGAGCTCTTGGTAGAGCTGGACTGAAGTTTTTAATATTTTACAGTATCTAAAGCAACATATTTAGAACAGTAGATCTATATTTTTATACCCATCAGTGCAAGAATAAGATGCATTTCTTTTGCCTAGCATGTATATATCTCTTCAATATTACCCTGTACAGTGGTCATTTTTTTTCTTGATGGCATAGACATAGAATATTTGAGGATAAGGACAGTATTTTAATCAGAATAACATTCCTGCCTATCAGATTCTGGTCTTACATAAACATAATTGTCTTGCATAAGTTGCTGATGTGAGTAGGAACTGTTATTATATGAAAATTGAATGCGAGTCCTTGCAGTTATATCAATTACTTACAATTCTTAATTACTGTTATTGCAACCTTTATTTCTTGTTATAGCACCACGGGTGTACACAGCACACACAAAAATTTGGTTTTAAGCCTTTTCTGAGTAGCTGGTGATGTAAAGCACTCTGTTGTCTTCTCAGATGTCGGACAGGTTAATTCTTGATTTTCCTCACTAAGTTGCTGCAAAACCTGGCACTGCTTCTCTCCTTAGGAGCATTGCCATGAAGAAAGGGAATTAAGGAGTCCTTAGGAATTAAGAATAGACCTCAGCATACACATGGAATCAATAGCACTCTATAAATTCACCCTAGGAAATAATTTCATGCTCTGCACTTATTACTGTTGCAGAAACTGTGCACTGGGTATTGCTTTAAGCCCATCTGTAATGCTCAAAGGGCAAAGCTCACAGGTTTCTGACCTAAATCTGTTTGAGCAGTGGTGGTCAGTGAAATCAGGATTCAGATGGGCTCTGCCTCAACTGGACCAGCTCAGGGAGCTGCTTCTGCTTGCGGTGGATAAATTCTGCCTTTTACAGAAGATACCTGGGGAAATTTAGCAGTTCCTGCAAAAGGAGATCGTGAAACATCCCTGCTCCAACCTGTTCCTCGCAGGCAGTTCATCTCATGGCCTGAAACCCTTGGAGGAACCTTGCTGCCTGCAGACTCCACGTCTTAATTTATCGTCAATACTTCCTAAATCGATACTAATGAGCTAAAGAAGTTGTCAGGGAAAGAAACAAGCAAACTCTGGTCTCTGCATCAGTGCCAAGATAAAATGGTGATGTGGATGTTAAGGAAAACAGATCTAGGTGGATATATAGAGGGAATTAAACACATAATTTAAGAAGAAACATTATTGGAGGAAAAGAAAAAATCATTGAGACCTACTGCTCATTATTTCTGGTTCATTAAAAAGTAATTGCTACATTTTACTCTTCTAATGGCTGAAGATTTTAAAGCACTCTACAAGCATTATCAAACCAACTTTTCCAGCATCCCAAGCAGAAAGTTGAGGCTTACTATGTGCACTATGTGAGTGGAGAAACTAGTAATCGTTACTATTTGAAGATAATTTCCAATGTCCTGGGAACCAAAAACACCTTCTAGTTCTTTACTTCCCTAGAAATGGAATTTTTATGTGGGAGAATTCTTTGTAATTTTTTTTTTCTGAAAAATTTTGGCTTAGACAAATAATCCAGAGCCATCAGCCACTCCTGCCAGAAGTTACAGAATAATTAAAAAATTTTTCCCTTAGACATTTTCAGGCTTTGACAACAAGACACTGAAAACTTACAAAAATTGAGATTGACATGTGTCAGTGTTTTACTGAGAAATTAAATTAATTGTCAAAGTTCAGATATAAAATACTTAATTACTCCCATGGAGGTCCTAGGTCAGCCTTGGCACAAGTTGTGCACAAGCAGCAGCAAGACCCTGAGTAGTGGTTGCACTGAAGAGGCCAGAACGTTTTTCTTAGAATGCTGTACTTTAAAGAACAAAAACAAACTGCCACATGTTGAAGCAAAGATAATCAGAAAAAAAAAATTATTTCTATCTTCCAGCTAAGAGCAGCAGAGGGGAATCTTAGCTCATATTCAGCATCCCTTTAGGTATTAGAAGAGAAATAAGATACTCTATGAGGGTATCCTAAGCAATTTTTTTTAAATGATAGTTTTTATTAACCAAATCTGTGATTGGGGAAGATACTATCTATGAATAATGAAAGATTTCCTTTTGTATTCAATTTCGAGATACCTTGTGATAAAATGAATGTTGTTTGTGAAATAATAATAAAAATATGCTGACACCATACATCAACCAGAACCAATCTTCTACTTTCCCAGGCATTACTGTAAGAAAATTAATTCTCTGCACCCAGGAACAAGCCCTGTATCTCAAAGGAAATTGATTAACTGTGTTTCAGCTTCTGTGTAATTAGGAATAATAGTTCCCATTCTTTTGGGTGAGTTGCAGAAGCAGGACTGAGGAGTTTGCAGTGTCTCTTGGTGAGATTCTGTTGAGGCCTTGTTGCCTCATTGCCTTGTACTTCTTTGTTGTGTGAAATCTCATGAAGTAAAGCTGCATTTCTTTGTCTGGGATTTTTTGAAAGTACTTGACCTTCATCAGCCTTGGCAATTTCCCTGGCTGTGACATGCATTGAGAGGACATGGACCTGTTGGCTGGAGCACCTCTCCTACAAGGAAAGGCTGAGAGAATTGGGATTGCTCAGCCTGGAAAAGAAAGGCTTTGTGGTAACCCAATTGTGGCCTTTAAGTACCTCAAGGGAGCCTGCAAGAAAGATGGAGAGAGACTATTTAGGAGCCTGAAGTTACAGAAATAGGGGAAATTACTTCAAACTGAAAGAGAGTAGATTTAGATTAGATATTAGGAAGAAATTCATTCCTGTGAGGAGGGTGAAGCCCTGGCACAAATTTTTCCAGAGAGGTTATGGGTGGCCAGTCCCTGGAAGTGCTCAAGTCCAGGTTGGACAGGGCTTGGAGCATCCTGGGACAGTGGAAGGTGTCCCTGCCATGGCAGGGGTGTTGAAACTGGATGATATTCAAGGTCCCTGGCAACCCAAACCATTCCATGATTCTATGATCCTGTCATGGAAGAGACTTTTTGTCTTGGTCATCAAGGCATGGTCAGAAGGCACAACCCTGAGAAACAGCACAGAGCTCCTTCCTCCTGCCTGCTCTGTGCCTGCAGCTCCCAAGCAGAGATCCCATGGATGTGGAAATTCCAGCACCTGATCACCTCTAACCCCACGTTCATGGGGCAGGAGAAGGAGTGGCACCACGCTGACAGTGCAGACATTCTGGCTCATCTAAGATGGAAAAATGGGGCTGTGTTCTCACTTTGGCAGCCCCAGAAATTTATTTTGGTTTCTGGCGCTTGGGTGCCTGAATATGAGATGGATGCTGAGGGATCACATTTACCCGAATCTTTTTTCCAGCTTTATCTCCACCCCAATGTTTACACTTGATACCAGATGTGGGACTTCTCCCAGATGTGAGACACTGAGCAAACAATCTAGGCTGGTTCTTCAGGTGAAGTTTCACAAACCCCTGTGTCATGTGCTCACTTCATCCTTTCCATCTATGTATTTATGAAAAATAATCAAATTTTGACCACCATAATTATTGTTTTATAAACTCAGGGAGCTTTCCCTCTCTACATCTGTTTTTGAGCAAAAAAAAAATTCATCATTCTAGAAAAGAAAGTGTAGCTTTGAGGAACACAGAGTAACAAAAATCTATGGGAAACCCATGAATTTCAGACAATATTGAGATCGTAAATCTTCACTAAACCACTCACTTAGCTAGTGAATTCCAGCATGAGCTTGGGGAGTTTGGTCTGGGCCTTTATATTTTAGTTTCTTTGTAATGTGTTAAAGTACATTTATGGGATTTCTTAAATCCACAAAGGCCTTCTGTGTAGTAGTGGAATTGTATCACTTCAAGGCATACTTTCTATGCTGTTTGCACTGTTTTACAACCCATTTTGTTTTGAGGATCTCTTATCATTTTCCACTAGAGGTTGTATGCCTCTAAAGACGTCTTAAATAAAGACCGTCGCATGTCTTAAATATAGCCCATGACAAAACAGAAACTGGAACTCAAAATACCCTGCATTTTTTAGTGTTATCCCCAGTATTCATCTTTAGACAGGGACTCTTGGAATCCATGAGCCAAAATCTGAAAAAATTGCTTGAAAACCATGGCTAATTGATAGATTTTTCGTTAGAGAAAAACTTGATATTCATGGTTTTACTCTTGTTTTTATAAGGGATTTTAAATATGCAAATTTAATAAGGATTAGTTATTATAGTAGCAATAAAAAAATAACCTGAGGGGTGAACTAATTGCTGTGCAGAATTTTCTTACAAGAGACAGAAGAGGGAAAGGTGTTGATCTCTTCAGTGATAACATGTGAGGGAAGGGTTAAAAGATGTGTTAGTGGAAGTTCAGATTGAATATTAGGATTAAGGTCTTCACTGAGAACTTGGTCAAGCACTGGAACAAGCTCCATGGGAATGTGGTCATGACTTCCAGCCTGCCAGTGTTCAAGAACTGTTTGGGCAACACTCTTGGATACAGAATTTAACTTCCCACTTGTGTGGTAACAGGAGTTGGACTCCTTGATCCTTCTGAGTCCCTTCCAATTCAGGATATTCTGCGAAAAATTGTGTGAGATTTTTACCCTCAGGGACTACATCTGTTTCTGTTGTGAAACTATAACTCTGTTATGTCCTTTAAAACCTTTGGTATTTTGTCACTTATCATTTGGACTGAGCTCTCCTGCAAATCAGGAATCAGCAGGTCTGCACAACAATTCCTTCCCAGAGCCTTCTCTTCATTCATAAAACTGCTGTAGGATGGCAGGGGTGATTATGCCTGATGCTGATGTCTAAACAAGAAAAGCCAGCAGCAGGTCAGAGATGAGAGATAACTGAGAGCAGCTTTCTAGATGCATCTGTGCTGTAATTTGTCTCACTTTCCATCTGAAGTCAAATCAGCCCTGTCTCTGACCTGAGCATCTCCATCTGGGGATTTAGATCACAGAGAGATGAAAAGCAGAGAGCTTAGGTTCTAACAGCTTTAACAGAAAATGAGACTGGAATTAGACCTTGGGAAATTAAACTGGAATCAGACCTGGGTTTTATACACAACACACCTCAAAAAACATCAAATGAGGCCAAAAATCTGGTAATACTGCCAGGTTGCTGGGAACTGAACACTTCTCAAAAATGCCATTAATATTTGGGATGTGACTGTCACTTAGAGTTCGGGCAGCAAAGATATTCAGTAGTGGAATGAACAAATTTCCTGAGATTTACTGGTTTGGGTTGAAAAGGTTTTCCACAGAGATTTCTTAGGCTGTGATGAATAAAAGCCCATTAGGTTTCTCCTGGTGTCTGGGAGAGATCGACTGGTGTTGTGCAGTGTAATGGAAAGCTGGCTAATCAATACTGGGCTATTTTTCAGTTTAACTTTATTAATTGTGCATACTGTGTTCATTTGTGTCTGAAAGAGAAATAAACAGGTGTGAACATCGATTCCTGCTAAATAACAACATTATGAAGGAACATTATTTAGGCATATCTCAGCTCCTCGCCATTGTTCTAGAGAGGTAGAATTATGTAGAGGCATCTTCTGCTCATTACCCATGAAAATGAAGACTCACTAACCATGACATCCATCATGTCCTAGCACCACGGCAGTATTTCCATGTATCCATGATGTCTGAGTGATTGAGACAGGTAGCAGGGTGGAAAATTAGGCCATACCTCAGTGGGCAGTCATTGGTTCCTGGCTGTAGGCACAGAGAAACACTTCCCCCCTCCCAATCCATGGAAAATGAGCCCTGCAGCTTAAAAGTGATGATCTCCTTGTCTCCAGAGGGCAGAGGGATAGAGTGGGGAGAGCAGCACCTGCTCAGAGACTCCTTCCAGCTCTTTCTTAGTGCTTGTGAGAAATAAGCAGAAAGTCTTTATTTGCAAACATCTCCCTCCTACACCCCTGCCTGAATCCATCATATCCAAACCAGAGACAAAAGCAGGTGCCACAACTCATCCTCCTGCCTCCAGTTACAGCCAGGGAAAACTCCTGAAAATATCCTTTTGACCAGTGAGGTTTGGAAAGTCAAATTTCCTGCTTTCCATGAGAGTTTTGTGCACCTGAACCCCACATCAACCACTGGTAAGAGATGGGATTTTGCATCACTATAACCTCTGGCAGCTGCTCCATCCCGAGGTATCTCCAGCCTGCTGCCACCTCCCTGTGCACCAGATGGGTCCTGGTCATTATCCCCAGTCTGGCACTGCCTCTCTATCAGTCAAAGACACACAGCAGATCCATTATATCACAGCTTTTAGGATGTGAACTATTTACATGTCTTGAAAAGAACATCTAAGCTTCTCCATCTTTCCATCTTGTTTCCTTGGGGGTGTAATGTGTGTCCAAATTAATTTATGTAAGGAGGATTCATAATGTCTGGGGAAACGAGCCTGATAATAAATAGTAGTAATAATGGTAAATTGCAAACTGATAACAAAAAATTAATAGTAAATCATGTCTAATAAGGTGGATGTTTCTCTAATGTGCATTGCCTTTGCTATCTTGACTTCAGTTGAGGTGTGCTGCTGGGAATTCATCCCACAGGTTGTATGGAAGGTGGTAGAAATGCAAGGTAACATTATAACCTGGCAATAACAAAGCAGAGATGCAAGACAGGGAGCACCTTCTGCAAAACAAAACCCTGCTGCCTTCAGAAGCTGTGGTGAGGATCCTTGACCTTGTGGTACATCAAACCTGCTTAAAACACTTAGTCCCTCATATCTTTCCTTGCTTCAATAAAAAATAAAGCAAAATCAGTTTGTGGCTTCATGCAAACACCCCGTGGGGAAGAGGAAATGGGGTAGACACCACACAGGAATAAGAAATGCTCTTGGTCTCAACATGCCAGTGACCAAGAGAAGGCAAAGGGATGAAGAGACAGAGCAGGACAGGAGGGGGCTGAGGCACGGGTGGCTGAGTTGCCCTGTTCCCAACAGGCAGCCTGTGATGTTGAGCTGCAGTTGGGAGTTTTATGCTCTCTGGGATTTTGCAGCCTCGTGCCCCAGCCTTGGCCGTGGCTGTGGCACTGCAGCAGGGGCCAGAGAAAGCCACAGATTTCACTGAAGTCATCAGAGACCCTAAACAATGCTCTGGGTTTTCTGGCAGGCTTCTCACAAACAGTGTTCAGGCTCCCTTCAGGCACTGAACAACTTTCAGAGTCAGGATAATCCTGAAATTTTCCCATACATTAGC
The DNA here is from genome assembly GCA_013400215.1 of Cisticola juncidis. Taxonomy (NCBI): domain Eukaryota; kingdom Metazoa; phylum Chordata; class Aves; order Passeriformes; family Cisticolidae; genus Cisticola; species Cisticola juncidis. Next base: position 128,924 of record VXBR01005664.1, on the reverse strand, counting down.
ACAATTCCCATACATTCTGCCAGCTTTCCCTGCTGTGACATTAACACAAAAGTCACATCCTGTGCTGCTCTCACCTTTGTTAAACTGATAATTTATGCAACACCTTGCTGTAGTTGTAGCCAACATTGCTGTAGGACCCCAGGATGTTTCAGGTGGGTTGGGAAATTCAGTGTTTTGCTATCTCTGCCAGCAATTTTAAGTCCTGCAATTCAGAGCCTCTTGTGACTGACAATATTCAGACCAAGAGAAGAACTAATTAGTCTGAGGTAGATTGGGAGTCTTTCTGCTGAATTCAGAAGGCTTTGGGATCAATCAGCTGGGCTTTGTGCTGCCAGGAATAAGAGACTCTTGCCCTGGGCTGATGTGACAGACTATTTCAGCTCCACGTATGAGTCATAGCATTAAAATTCCTCTCTTTTTAATGACATACAGGTTCATTTGACAGCCATTTCTCATTGTTTTTCTGCTAAAATTTCTTTGTCAGGCTCTTTTGAAAAGACAGGTATCCAAAACACATATTTTAAAACCAAGCTCTATGAAATCCTCATATTAATAACTGTCTACCACTTGAAAAATTAAGCTCTCATTTCCTGGGACCTCTCCCAACTACAATCATGGCCAGCACTCTTCTTCTTCCCTCTCAGAGGGCAGTTTCAAGTACATTCATTATTTAATTTTCTGATTTTCCCAGGAGAGAAAGAGGTCATAGATTATTATTATTACCATCCCTAAATTTAAAATGTGTAAATAAAGGCATAGCAACATCAAGTGAATTGCTTAGCAAGGCTAAGATTAAACAACAGCTAGGACACCATCTCTCCAGAAAAAGAGGTAAAATCAATGATTGCAGGTAAAAATCAGTAATTCAGCACTTCAGACCCTGTGCAGGATGAGATGGGAGCCCACTCAACAAATTATTTATGAAAGTCTTTTGATTGTTTATTCCTAGAAGGAAATTATGAGATGTCAATTGTCCCAGGCACTGTACGAAATCAGTCGGTAGAGAAATTGTGATCAAAACTGAAAAGGGGAGATCATGGCAACATGAGAAGGAAATGGGACAAGTAAGGAGCAATCCCAGGGATTTTTAACCTTCCCCGGGCATAAAGTATTGGCTGAAGCATGCAATCTTTCCTTTTAAAATTAAGATAATAATAATCAACAGTAGTGATTAAATTGCTATTTCTTCACTGGTGTCATCTTCAAATGCAGTACTGCCTTGGGAGTGCTGCATTTGAAGATTAATTGTCTAAAAGTGATGTTTAATTTACTCACAATGACTGAGTCTAAATTCTGTCTAACACATCTCTGGGTTTGTGTTATGGCATGTCCAGAGAGCCTTTTCTCTTGGTTTCCAGGTCAGCTCATCTCTTACCCAGGTATGGGGGTTTCTAGACCCCCTAAAGGAAGGTCTTGGTGAGATGGGACTGCTTGGCCCTGTTTCCAATCCCCACAGAATTTGGCTACATCCAAAACACAGCCACAGCATCCTGGGAGCACTACTAACCCAGTTGTGATGTTGATCAGTGCCCTGCCTTTGATGAGTTATATTTAAAGCCTGAGGTGCTTTGAGAAACTCAGCCAGCTTCTTGCTAGTCAGCCTTTTCTTCCTCCTTTCCTTTCGAGTTTTGCTGAAAGATGCAGGCAAGTGAGAAGAATTATTTTAAAAGGACAGCCATCAATGAGCAAGAAACCAACAGAGCATGAACATGCAGAAAGAGAGACATCAAAATACTGTGAGATCAAAGAAAAGAGAAATGTGGGGCACATCACCTTTATTATGAGTGTTAATCCAGCAAACTCTCCTTTTTCAACACTGTTATTGTCTGCTTGAGAGGTGTAGGCTTAGGGCAAGTTACATTTCTGTATGTACCAGCCTTGCCACAAAGTGCATTTTCATGGTTGACTGAGAAAGGGGAAAGAGATTTTCCCAGTTCTGTTCTCCAGACTCGTTTGAACAATCCAGTGTGAACTTTTTCACAGAGTTTATTTGCATTGCTGTTACTGCAGCTCCTTTTAGTTTAATGCCACAGTCTCCATTGCTGAAGTGTCTGATCCCACAGAATCAAGGATTACCTAAGTCATATGACATGATATAATTTATATTTTATAGAAAAGCCAGAGCTAAAGCATAGATAAATCACTGATATACAAATGGAAAACTTGAACTCTTGCACACTTTGAAAGACAACCTCTATTCCACTGAAGGGGAAGTTCAAACCCAAAAGTTGCTGAAAGTTTCTCAAGGATGTACTATAGAGTCGTTGAATGGCTTGAGTTCGAGTGGATCCCAAAGATCCTCCAGTTCCAAACTCCTATCCAAGAAGGGACATTTTCCCCCAGATCAGTTTCTCCAAGCCCCATCTGCCTTTGATCTTGAACACTTCTAAGGATGGAGAGTCCACAATTTCTTCATATGACCAATTCCAGTGCTTCCCCACCCTCACAACAAAGAATTCCTCCCTATAACTGATATTAATCTTCCCTCCTTCCACCTGAAAACCTTCCTTATCCCAGAGATCTGTTTAGGTTTGTTCATCACCATTTCCCCTTTGATATACAGGCTATGGTGCTTAGTTTCAAACTTCTTGGCTTTTGGATAACTAACATTAATTAAATCAGTTATACTTCAATATGGATTGGGGTTCTGTTCCAACTTTGCCACATATTCTATCATGTCCCACAGCCCCCTACTTTCTCAAGCCCTCTGCTTTAGGATAGGGATATTTTGTGTTGTCTGTTTACTGGGGCAATGTTTATTTCCTTTTTGGCCTTTCAAAAAGAACTTTTTTTCTTGGAAATCCTGTGTTTCATTGTGGGCTATAGGCAGGTACAGTAACATTAACAAATTAAAAGATTAGCAAATATCCTTAAAATATTTTGACCAGAGGGCTGGCATTTTCCTCTCTAGCCTTAAATTTCCAAACACAGCCTTAAAATCCAAAACTTTCTTGGCATTTTTTCCTTTTGTCATTTCCTTTTTTACAGAAAATTCTGAAGGGGAGAGAAAATGCAGCATTTGTAGGCTAAAATAAATTAGCTTAGATAGTGTTTGCTTCAGGTTTCTTAATGTTCATTCAGCCAACGTAAAGATTTATGATTTGAATAAAAAGAAATAAAATTTAAAAAAAAGGAGAAGAAAAGAAAAACCCTGAAGTTGCATTTTTATAGATTTGCATATTGTTTTTTTGAAGGAAGATTCACACTAGGCAACAAAGACTGAATAAATCATTAGGTAGAGACAGAGGAACACTTTCAAAGAAATGATTTGCAGTAGAACTACTGTAAAACATTACCCACGGCAAATGTTGGATCAGCATTATATATGGAGCTGCCACTTAGGAATTTTATGGGCTTCTTGGGAGGTTGCTCGTGAAGAGAGCTGTGGTCCCTCCAGCACAGGGCTGTGAACCAGGAGGTCTGGACTCTATTTTCAGCAATGTCAATGCCCTCACAATGTCAGCTAAATAAATTACTCCATTTCTCTCTTTGTCCTTGCAAAACTAAAGGTGAACAATTCATACACATGAACTTGGAATCTTATTTAGGAATATGCTACAAGATCTTCAGGTGCTACAAAAATGGAAAATGCAGTTTCTATTATGGATTTTATAGTATTTCTGAGACAGAAAGTTGGAAATAATTTAGGATTATGCATGCTACATGGCAAGACTAGTCCAGTTTTACTGGGCACAAAATTACATTTATTTTTGTAGTGGAACAGTCTATCAGAGGGTATAAAAATCTGTGGTTTGGTTTATAAGCAGGTTATATGGATAACATTGTTTAGGTATTGCTTGTGTTGTTTTTTTTTTCTCTTAAGCTCTATGGAAACCAACAGCAAGAAACTTACTCCAGACTGATATTTTTATTCCCCTTTCCATTTGTTTTTATTTTCAAGGGAAGTTTTAAGAAAAAAAAAATTAAAATATGAGGTAATTTTAACCCTTGACTTGATAATTTCTCATCCACCTAGACTGGAGTAATGAAGGAACCTGCAACTTACATGTACTGAAGCTCTGAGGGAATTCCCTCAGCAAGTCTAAGTAAATTGGATATTGGTTTTATAAGATTGGTTTTATTTTTGTAGCAGTCATCTCTCAGATGTCCGTAGCAGCACTAAAAGAGATTGGAGTCCCTTTTCACCTTGGGAGCACATTATTATTTGCAACCTTTCATCACTTATGTGAGTTAGGTGAGATATTTCCCTAGCTTCAAAAACTGAGTTTAGGTTAGAAGTCTGGCTCTGCCTCTGGCCAGGAACCATTATTAGATTATTTTCTTAATTACAGGATTTTTAAACAGGTAATTGTATATTTTACAAATGTGAGGCTGTTTTGCTCCTTAATTAACCTTTAATTTTATTGTCCATAGCTCTCAATCAAAGATTATAGGATCAAAGAATGTCCAAGACAATGCTTGACTGCTGTGTGCATTTAATAGTTTATACATTTTACATGTTATGTTTCCTAACTCTGGGGAGTCATGGGTGTAGGATAGACCCCTAAACACCTTCTGCTCTTGCACAGATCAGCAAGAATTTCTCCCAGAAGGGTTTTTTTGGCTTTATCTCATCATCCTGTAAACAGTGACACTGGAGGGGACTTGAAAATTCCCTCCTTGCTGTCAAACAATTGGAGGTCAAACACAAGCCCAGCACTTCTGGCTTTTCCATAACAGAAAATGTTTCAGTGGGTTTTTTTAGCTAAAATGTTTAAATACAAATGAGCTAGGCAAGGCTTCAGATGGTTCCACTGCAACACTACTAAGTCAGGAGAGGCTTCTGTAGGAGGGGGCATTTGAGAATTTCCTCATGTCAGCTGCATAGCTGAGTGCTGTCACCATGCTCCACAAGTCTCTTGTAGCTCCATATGCCCAAGTGCTAAAGCATGCCCGTGCCCTTATGTTTTTATGTAGGTCAAATCTTTGCCTTGCCATCACTGGCAACAGCTCTTTAAACCAAAGAGAAATGGCCTCTTTGTGATCAGTGTTATTACAATGAATTTCAGGAGAAATTATAATAATGGAGCACTTAAAAGTAAAGAGCCAGCACTTGAGCTAGCTAGCTATTAATTATAAATGCCAATCTCTATCAGGAGTTCCTTTTTATGTAAAAGCGGCCTGCTCTGAGTACTTATTTTAGTGTTAATTAGAGGGAAGTGAAGATGAGCATTCATTACAAGGTCTGCTGGCCCCTGGTGCTTTTCCCTGGGGTGCACTGGTGGTGCCCCTGGCATGAGCAGATGCATTTAAGACATTGAGGTTTTGTCCGAGGTGACAGTGAAGATTTCTAAGGGTGAGGTCTACAGAAGGTGCTTGTTCCTGTAAAAGCATTTGAAAGGGTTCAGTTGGAGCCCAGAAAGATTAAATTCTAAAATAACCACACAGTGGAGGCCACAAAAGTGATGGAGGGTCTGGAACATCTTTGTTGGGAAGAGAGACTGGGAACTGGGAATAGGAGATTCGAGGAGATTCGAGGAGATTCGAGGAGATTCGAGGAGATTCGAGGAGAGGAGATTCGAGGAGAGGAGATTCGAGGAGAGGAGATTCGAGGAGAGGAGATTCGAGGAGAGGAGATTCGAGGAGAT
>VXBR01005664.1:106177-122835 GCA_013400215.1 Cisticola juncidis | reverse complement strand
AGGAGAGGAGAGGAGAGGAGAGGAGAGGAGAGGAGAGGAGAGGAGAGGAGATGAAGAGAAGAGGAGAGGAGAGGAAAGGAGAGGAAGAGAAGAGGAGAGGAAGAGAAGAGGAGAGGAAGAGAAGAGATATCATCATTTACTGAAAATTCTAAGAAGAAAAAAAAAAAACGGAAAACATAGACCAAAGTCTTAATATATTTTGAGAGTGCATCCATGAGTCAGGAAGGAGGGAGATAATTTGAACACACTTAAAAAGAACTCTCCTTGTTGTGTCTCTGTTGCCAGAGGAGCTGTCAGGGGAATTGAAGGTCACAGATGACAGCAGCAAATCTGGTGCTCGTCCATGTCCATGGAGTCCCTGACCACTGTCCCCAGACATTCCTCAGGAGAGCCCAGCCAGCAGAGGCTGTGGTCAAGACATGGCAGAAACTCACTTTTCTTTCAGGGTCACTCCTGGCAAGGTTGTTTCTTTGTCCTGCAGGACATGAGATTTCCAAAGATCCCCTCCAAGCTCAATAGTTTCTGTCATTCTGAGTCAGTGAAAGGTGAGGGGTTACAGTGCTTGTTTCACTGATGTCTTCACAACCTGGTAGGGTTGCATTGTTTTCATCATCTCCTGCACTCATTCCAAAGGTAGATTAGATTGATTCATATGGAATAAGAAGGATGAAATTTAAAACCAGTTTTGTCTTATGTGTAGAAATACAACAGTCAGTAACCCTGATTTTAGGGCAAATCGACACTAATAAAAACCATCAGACCCATCAGACCCATCAGAGTGATCACTCATTTGGTACAGGACCCTTTTGGGAATCTTGGCCAGTTTCATGTCAGTCACTTGAAACTGTAAAAAACATCTAAAAATGTCCTAATTGTGATAACCTACAATAAAGACCTTTCAGTTCTTATGACATGTAAATCCCGTAGTGTCCAAAAGTTTTCTTCTCTTCTCTATAAATGTCATCAGATGCTCTTATTAACTACAGGAAAGTGAGATTTTACTCTAAAAATGTTGTCTACACCCAGAGTCCTGAAGACTCAAATGTGACCTTTCCTATTTCCTGAATTTTCCTAAGTATTTCTTTAGTTTTTACATGCATGAGAATGAGCCTCCTCTCTTTGCCAACTGTTGCCCTTCTGCCTCCTTTCCTGCCATTAGTGAACTAAAAGTTTGGAGAATGTAATTGTAAAAATCATGCTTTAATGTAATAGGCTCTAGTCACAAATGTCAGATTTTATTTCCGCTAGAGCCGATAATGGTTCTTGATAGAACCATTTATAATTTCTTAAGAGGGAGAAATAATTCTCTTTAACTGATTTATTCACATAAAGCCATTTACTCTTTCCCTGTATGTAGCAGATCAAACTGAATTATGTTCCCTAATTGGCTATTGATACGTGTGGGGCAATTCTAACCATGCCCACCCACATCCTCTTTTATATCCAGGGATCATCAGAGTGGGCCTGAGACCTTGGAAAATCCAGCTGGAGACCTGCTGCTATCTACTCTCATTCCCCAGCCTCTTAAAATAAAGTTGTGCCAAACAAAGGAGCTCTAAAACATACAGAGGAGTTGAAGGCAGAGTTCCCTCTTAATCCTACTGGGATATGTTCTGCTTTGGCGCATTGAGAGTTTTCAAAACCCACTGGGTGCTGACCTCTTGATTGCTGGTTCACCCTCACTAATGAAACCATTGCCTTGAGTGTCCTGACTGGGAAGACCTTTGCCAGGCAAAATAACCCCTGGCTCTAGGTCTGAAAGGAGTGGAGTGGGGCACTTTGACATCTTCCCTTTATAAATAGGCACAAAGCATGGCAGGGAGGCTTTAAAAATAGCATTCCTCTAAGAGAAAGGAAGATGAATGCTGAAAATGAAATTTTGACCCTGCTGAAGTCAATGGAAGTTTTCCCACTTCATCCAAAGCACTGATCCATTTAATGGGCTTACAATAGCTACACAAAGGTGGAGAGGGCCTTTGAAAATTATATTCAGTGCTTCAATGTGGCTGGGAAATCACTGGGTCTAGAAATCAGAGAAAATTCCACGATAGTGTCAATTATTTCAGTATCTGCGGAATTATTAAGGGGAGGGCCCAAAATGCATTCACTAATTCCTGCTTTTGTTTGTCACCCTAAACTGTAACAAACCCTTTGTATAGTCTTGGATATACACCTACATCACTATAATTTTATGCTGCTCTTGTTTTTCTGGGTGCCTTCAGAGTTTTTCTGCTGCATTTTACAAAGAAATCAATAATAAAGTTAATAGAGATGTTTTTTTGCCCCAAACTGGTTATAAAACGTCACCACCTGCGAAATTTGTAAACCCTGTGGATTTCTTGGAACAGTGCACCCCATGGTAAGCAGAAACTTTGCCTCCTGAAAAGGATGATCAGAGTAAATATGAAAACTAACTGTTTTGTTAAGGCAAGGTGGATATTCTTACCAATAGTTATTAATCTAGCTTAAATGGGTATATGCTGATTTATACCAGCTGGGGATATTACCCTTGTAATGCATACGTGTTTTTTAGAAATGTTAAAATGTTTTTTGTTGCTTCCTTTACTGTTTTACTTCATACACAGAACTGCCACAAATGTAATACACAATTATTCTCACCTGAGAAACTATTCCCACACACCCCTGTTCTTCAGACACACTTGTACCTTCAAATACCTTCTTTCCCTATGTTTTATGGGAAGATTTTGCCCTTCTCTCATTTCCTGTATAGCCCACTGTTTCTACCTTATTAAACTCAGTGATCCTCAGACAGTGTTTGCACCAGGACAGTATTTAACTCTAATAGAAATTCAGCAACAAATTCCCAGAAGCATCTTTGAAATTTATCCTTTGGCATTATAATTACTTTCTGCTCTTCATCCTACCCCGAGTGCTTTTGTTTAAAGTTGTTCTGAAGTCAGTCTCTGTGTGTGCTCCTAGCAAATGCACACAGCTCCTCATTTGCACTTTGATTTGCCAGATACTTTTTCTACCTTTCCTCCAAAAGGCTGTAAATCTGGAAAGGAAAAATACTTTTCTTTGTTTTTGATCTTTTGAAATTTGATGCCTTTTTTTTTCTTTTTTTTTTTTTTTTTTTTTTTTTTTTTTTTTTTTTTTTTTTTTTTTTTTTGGGACAGGTATAAAATGAGAGAAGAGAAAAAGGGAAGTTGAACTGGTTTGAAAGATTTCAATTAAAAATCAAAGGTTTGTCAATATAGGAATTTATACCTGTGTGGGCAAATCTATATTCCTATACTTATCTTCCCTGCCAAACTCTCTTGATTTAATAACTTGCTGTTCACACTACAACTCACATGTGCTCCACATTTCAGATGAAGGGATTAAGGATCTTATTAATGATGCAGACAAGGCTGGATATTTGTACAATTTACATGCCTGGCTTCCATTTGCAAGATTGTAATTAATTTTAGCAGCTAATTACATACACTCTATCCATGGCAGTGGAAGATTACAGATCTGTTTTGTACAATATCATTGAATCTGTCATAAGCAAATTTCAGCCTGGTCATCAGCACGATTTGCAAAAGGTTTGCTGTCTGTGGTTTAGCCACAGAAGTTCTACCTGAAGTCCAGTTAGCTCCCAAAATGTAGAATGGGAACAAAAATTATATTATTTCTTCTGTTGTGCTACCCTAACTACAGGGATATGAACTTGTAGAAATACCAGAAGTGGGGAAATGATATATCAGGCACATTCTGCAATACTTGAGATCAAATCCACACCTGCATCCCTGGAAACAGAATCACAGAGTGGTTTGGGTTTGAAGGGACATTAAACATCATCTTGTTCCAACCATGGGCCAGGACACCTTCCACTGCTTCCACTTATTGCCTGGATGGGACTTTGGCCAATTCACTTGATCTATTTTGTGCCTTATCTCAGTTTTACAGATAATGATTTCTGTCTCCCTTGTGCAGAGAGTTCTTTGGATGTTTGTGGGGTCTTTTGGGTTAAGAATTTAGATGGTTCAACCTCCACTGTAAGGAAACACTGAGAGAGTTGGAGTTGTTCAGCCTGGAGAAGAGAAGGCTCCAGGGAGACCTCAGGGCCCCTTCCAGTGCCTAAAGGGGGTCCAAGAAAAACTGGGAGGGATTCTTCATCAGGAAGAGAAGTGTAGGATGAAGGGTTGTTGTTTTAAACAGAATAAGGGTAAGGGTATTTAAGATATTAGGAAGAATATTTATTTCCTGTGAAGGTGGTGAGGCCCTGCAGCAGGATTCCCAGGGAAGTTGAGGATGTCCCAATCCTGGAAATGTTCAAGGCCAGAAAATGGTTAAGACCCACACTGCCTTTCCAGTTACCTAGAAAATCAGACAAGACTGAATCTGGACTTTTTTTGGGCTGCACTAAGGAACTGCTTGCAAATATGTGTAGACTGAAAATGTGGAGGGTAGAAATAAGACAAAGCAGAACAGTGGCATATAATGAAATTATTCCTATTAAAAATGTAAGATGGTTATCAGGAAAAGATGTATATGTAACACACCAAATTCTGTAAATGTTCCTTTTACATGAGATGGTGGAAGTTCTACAATTTACCTCGAGAAGCAAAGCACTAAAAATCTGATTTTTTAAATGACTTATTAAATGTTGCTTTTCAAAACTATTTACTGTGAGGAACTACAAACTGGCTGCAACTCAAACTGAGTTCTGTGGCTCAAAGAAATATCTATTGAATAAAAAAAAAGTGATTAAATGAGAAATAATAGGCCTATAAACATTGAAACATTTGAGATACTTCTGATATTTTCCCCAGATTTAAAAAAATCTAATATGTAAAAGGATTAGGAGGTTCAAAAGAGGGAATTCTGTAAGTAATTTCTGGAGAATGGGGAAGTATTAAAAAATGTTAAAGACTTCTATGAACAACACAGCTGCCAAACCCTGCACAGCCAACCATTTCTTAAATGCACTCATCAGAAACTTTTCTGAGTTCCTGGTAAGAACATTAACATCAGAAAATAAATAAGAACAATACTCTGAAATTCATGAATAGGCTGTAATTTGTATTGTGAAATACAAGGTCAAGTCAAGATTGAAAAGGGGCATTTTATTGGTTCTGAAAATGAACAGAATTGAAAAGAATCTAGACCATGAATGTTGATTGAAGAAAGAAAAAGCCTTAACCCCACACCATAAGTATCTTTGCAAATGAAATTTGAGAGCAAGCAATGAAAAAAGGCAGAAGATTTCACAGTCAGAACAAATAGTTTTCAATTCTTTTGGGTCTCATGAATTTCATGATAGGATACTTAGGCTGAAAACTGAGGTAACTGCAGATTTCTTCATAGACATTTCTGAGAACTTATGAAATGCAAATGAATTCCTTGACAACTGGCAGAATGAAATCTTAATATTTATCTTTAAAACTCAGAGAGAAAAGAAACTCTAAACCAGTCAGCTTAACTTCAGTTCCTGGCACAACACAATAACAAATTATCAAACTATCTGTAAACACTTGGAAGATAACAAAAGGATGAGTTAAAACCAAAATAGATTTGTCAATACAAAATTCTCTAAGCCCTCTAAAATCATACTGTGAGAGTGTAAAAGCCTCACAGATATAAAAAAGCAATAGACATCCTCTGTATTAGATTTAGAAAGTGTTTGACACTTCTGGTATTTTTATCATGAACAGGATCTAAACTGAATGACTGTGATGTAGATGCATAACTGGTAGAAATACCATGTTCACAGTGTGATTATCAGATCACTGTGACAGGAATCCCCTACTGAACTGGCAGGGACTTATCAGTCTTCAGAGCACAGTGAATCAGAACAGAGAGTAGAAGATATTCTTATCTGATTTATTGGTGTCGCTGTGATGGGTGGGGCTACCAGGAGAGCAGGGTGCAGGACAAGATTAGCACAAACTCCACAAAATTATCTTGACAAAGTGGACTGAAGAAATTATTACACTGCAATTCAGTTAGGGCAAATGCATATTTTAATCTAAAGGGTTGAATGATTTTTTTTTTTTTTTTTTTTTTTTTTTTTTTTTTTTTTTTTTTTTTTTTTTTGTAGATACAGATGAGAAATGCAGGCTAGACAGCCTCTGCAGCAGAGGATCTAGACTATCATGGGTTCACAAGAGGTTTGGAGCCACACAGTTAAATCAAAAGACCCCATCCAGAGTTCTCCATCCACCTCTGGGGTCCCCAGCATGGGAAGATCAGTCTGTCGGAGCAGAGGAGGCCACCAGGATGATTGGAGGGGTGGAGCATCTCTCCTACAAGGAAAGGCAGAGAAAATTGTGACTTTTCCTCCTAGAAGAAAGAAGGGATGACCTAACTGAAACCTTCCAGTACCTGAAGGGAGCTGAGAAGAAATCTGGAGAGGGACTTTTCACAAATGTATGGAGTGAGGACAAGAGGAAATGGCTTTAAAATCAGAGTAGGTTCACGTTAACTACCAGGAGGAAATTCTTCCCTGTGAGGGTGGTGAGGCCATGGCACAGGGTACCCAGAGAAGCTGTGGCTGCCCCATCCCTGGAAGTGTTCAAGGCCAGGTTGGACAAGGCTTGGAGTAATCTGGGACAGTGCCCATGGCAGAGGGTTGGAACAAAATGATCTTTAAGGTCCTTTCCAACCCAAACCACTCTGTGATTCTGTGATTCCATGAAAAGACAAGAACTATGAAGAAATATTTCAAGGAGCATGAAGTGCTCTGTGTTCTGTCAGACACGTGAAACAACATTTCAGTTTTGGCCACAACTGGTAGGGAAAACTCCCTTTCTGCTCTGATATTAAGTGTTTAGATGCCATGCATAGAGGTTTTCATGTTCTCTTAATTTCTGTTTCTATTCTGTTCAAAGGACAGTTGAACAACACAGTTCAAATTCCACAGCTCAGATTCTATGACTAGGGAGATTTCTCCAATGAAACATCAGGGGGATTATCAAATTCTATATGGGAGATTTAGATTAAACATTAGAGTTCCAGTTCAGTGAATTGTATGGCATTTATCACCACTCACACAGTGTGACACTTCCTATGGTGTTTTGTCTGGCCTCACTCCATTTGAGAAGAGTGTGAGTCTTCTCTGTCATGTCTGTCTGCCCATGTGGACATTTGGACACCTCAGGATCTCCCAAATGGTGCTGAATGCCTGAACTCCAGTAACTGAGCTGACATACCCTCACAGATAAATTTTAACAAGCACTAAAGGGGAAAAAAAAGGAAATTTCCTGTGGAGGGTGAAGGTGCACAGAATATTTCACAGAGGTGAAGCACGGATTTCATGGCTGGGTGTGCCCAGAGATGGGGCCAGGCAGACATTTGGTCACAGCTTTTTCTAAGAGAGCTTATGCTGCCTTGTGGCTGGAAGGAGGGCTCATTGGCAGGGTTTCTTATAGCCTTGCTCTCGGTGTTTTTGTGGGCAGTGCTAAAGATTTATGTTGCTTCCTCTCTTGCTTTGGGAATGAGCTAGAGAACGTCAGACTGTTCACTTGCCAGCTGAAATGTGACTGAGTGTAAGGTCTGTGCTGTGCCATTCATGCTTGTTCTTTTTTGTTTTCCCCTCAGTGGTGTCTCATTGTGCCAGTCTCTGTTTGGGTTGTCTGAGGATGTGTGAACTCTTCTCAACAAAAAGGCAATGAATAGTTACGTGTTCACTTTGTCATCTGCATTCTTCTCTGAGTATCTGCCTGCTCCTTGCAGCTCTGTGGCTCCTATTCTGTCTCTCCATGCCTGTGCATAACTCTCATCTTCTTGCTCTACCTATCTTAATCTACTTTTCATTTCTTACAATGATCATCCTTCTTTTTTCACATTTATCAAAATAACTTATAAAATCATCACCATCAGTACATCTTCCCTTGCACAAAAATAAATTCTCAGTGCCCAAGGCTAAGCAAGACCCATCTGCAGACTCTGACCTGCTGAAATGAGTCCAGAAGAGGCCATCAAGTTGATGACAGGGTTGGGGATCCTCTCCCATGGAGACAGGCTGTGAGAGTTAGGGAAGGTCAGCCTGGAGAAGAGCAGGATTGAGGGATAATTTAGAGCTCCTTCCAGGGCCTAAAGAGGGCTTAAAGGAAGAATGGAGAGGCCTTTCAACAAGGATATGGAATGACAGGACAAAGGGGGATGACCTTAAACTGAAGGAGGGTAGAGTTAGATTGGATATTAGGAATAAAATCTTCCCTGTGAGTGTGGTGAGACCCTGGCACAGGTTGCTCAGAGAGGTTGTATATTCCCAGCTCCTGAAAGAGTTTAAGGCCGGGCTGGACAGGCTTGGAAAAACCTGGTCTAGAGGGAGATGTCCCTGCCCACGGCAGGGGGTTGGAACTGGATGATCCTTGAAGTCTTTTCCAACCCAAACCATTCTGAGTTGTGCACATGAACACAGAACTCTCTTCTCTCTTTGGTTATGGTCTCATCTTTCACAACCCCTGACATGATCTACAATCCATGCCAGTTTTGTGTAAACACATCAGTTACTCCAATAAACAAGAAACCTTTGGTTTGTGCAATAGTTACAGCTTAGAAATGTCAAATGAGGTGGTTTCTTTGTTGTGACTTAGGAATTTTTGAGATTTCTGGGTTCAAAAATATGTTAAAACAACTTTTCACTAGAGATTTACTTACAAAGCAGGTCGACCACATGCCCAAACCACAATCCTTTAAAATTGTCTTTCTCATTTACACTCTTATCTGAGATTTTTAAGACACGGATACTGCATTAGGAAGATCCATCAACAAATGAAAAAATCTGAACAAACTGAAAAGATGAGATAAATACTTTGCAGATAGTGTACGGATGCTTCAGTTAGATGAGTGAAATGATCACTGAGTAATCAAAACTTTTAATTCCCTTGTTGCACCATCATACTTCACCAGTAAGTGAGAACAGAGTTTTAGCTCATGAAAGTCGTCTCTGGTCTCTCTGTTTCCCTTGCATTAAATGTATTGCTCATAAAAAAAATCATGCATGTTGTAATAGAGGATTTTCTGTTGTTTTCCCAGGAAATATAGAGGTGGCAGCAGCATCAGTGTCACCCCTCCTTCCCCACAGTCTGCCCAGTCTGTCAGCCCCTCTAAGCAGGAAAGCATGACCATGGTGATGAGAAGAACCCCACCAGGAAACCAGCCAAAATCCACACTACACAAGGAGTGATAATCACACAAAATGAGAGGGGATCAAACCCAAACCTTTAAAGATCCAGTTCATTTGGTACTGACCTCCTCTGTCCTTTTACTGTGGCAATCCTGATCAACTGGAAGAGGATCAGGTCCCACTGAAGCTGTAAGTGTGACATGTGCCTGAAAGAACTGGCAAAAAAAGGAAAGAAACCCACAAAATATTAATCATCTGTCAGTCAAACTCTGCATCTCCTACGTCTCCCTCGGTTCTTGCCTCAAGAAGCTTTACTGCTGAAATCATAACATTAATTATTACTAAGGATTTTCAGTGTAATACTCCAATCTTAATGTTTGAACAAAAAACCTTTAGTGTTCTGAATGCATATTTAAACCAGTAAAGCATAAATTTTTAAAGTAATACCCACAGCAGATGACAAATGTGTCTTGTTGTTGTAATAACTTCAGATCTCTGAATTAAGGATTGTGGTTTGAAGGAACAACAATAATACTTCACATACAGAGAGGCTTTTCATCTACAAGGAAATAAAGTTGCCTTTCATGGCCCAAGCACACACACGCAGGTGTAATTGCAAATACTTAGTTTGATTCAGTGGTCATTGAAGTAAATTGAGGTTACTGGTGCTTCTGCAATACTGACAACTCCAAGTTCTCAGCCAGCAAACTGCTTGGAGCTGCATGAATGGATGTGTGTGAGCAAGCTGGAAAGGGAAAGGGATGGAAGCAAAGGATGTGCTCCTCTAACCTACACTTAGCAGAGGTGTCATCAAAGTGTTTGATGATAATCTGGAAGCACAGAGGTAATTTCATGTCTACTTCCTGATAGGACTTGGAAAGTTTAATATGAATTTTTAAGCCAGAGATTAGAAGAGGTTTGTCCCAAACCCACCCTTGTTTGTTTTCAGGCTGGGATGTCTGACACAGTAAATTTCCCCAAAGTCTCACCTGATGGCTTCTTTCCTGTGCAATGTCAGACTGAGCTGTATTTTGGGATTTCATCAGTGTTTGGTGTCTTACTCAGACATTCCACACAAGGTGAACTGAGTTTAGAGTAAAGGAATTCACTTTCCTACACTGCCATGCTTCTTTACCATGTAATTTACTTGTGACTTTTTCCATGGCAATAAACCCACCTGGAGACAGTGAAAACTGACCTGGATGTTTTTCTGCATCACCTGCTCTAGGTGAACTTCCCTTGAGCAGATGATCTCCAGAGGTCCCTTCCAGCCCTAATTATTCAGTGACTCTGTAATTGCTTATTGGTTTGATATTTCAAGCACAATTTTCAGCTGTTGATCAAACCCCTCCTTTCTCATTTAATATCTTACTTTATTTGAGAAAAAATATCTGACATTAAATGTCAAGCAGACATTGTAGGATATTCTTCTTTAATACCACTTATATTTGACTTTTCATCATCTATAATCTCACTTACCTTCCCTGTTCTGCAGTATCAAGGCAGCACTGATGAAGAGATAGATACTGATTCTCATCTAAAATAAAAAAAGAACTTGGAAAGTTTATTGGATGAGCATGATCTGAGATCTCCAATATATGAAAGGTATGTAAAGCTGGTGTTTTGTTTTTTTTTTTTCTATTTCATTGATTTACCGAAGTGAGACTTAGACATTTTCAACAGGGCCATTTGTGTAGTAGGGTGGATTTTCACCAGGAACACTTTCACACTAGTCCATGATATGACAAACTAAGTAGTGATAAAGTCATAAAAAAGCTTTGATGCATTTTCAGAGATATGTTTTTGCTGAAGGTCTGGTTTTTGTAGACTGGAGGTAATTCTATTTGAATGCAGACAATACAAAACCAGCCAAACACATCCTACAGTTTTTTGCTGTGTGAGAAAAGGAGGAATTGTGGCTCAAGAAGTCATGTGAAAAACTATTCCAAAAGCACAACTGAGTGCAATTTCATAAAGATTTTTGTCCTTTTAGCTCCATATAGCTTCAGCAGAGTCTGATGTGAAGAAACAAACAGAAGACTTGAAACAGAAGCAGCCCTGGTTTGACAGTCACATTGCAAGAAGTTTAAGTCTGTAAAATCATGAGGCAGTGGGACCTGGGGACAAGGTTTAGTGCTGAACAGGGTGGGTTTGCTGTGTTGATGGTTGGACTTGATAATCTTATAGGTCTTTTTTCAAGCTCAAGGATTCTATGAGTCTCTGAATACAAAAGAAATAAAAGTTGAACTTTCCCTGTTCATGTGTTAAACAGCCCTTATTTTCTGTAATGAAAGGAAGTAATTTTTCTAAGGGTTCTTTAGTTACCCCAAATTTGAGCCAAACTTGCACACAGGGGTAGCATCAGGCTGGAATCCTCAGATAAGAGACTTAGCAACACTGATGAATTCCCCTCACCTAACTCCAGATATCTACAGCAAGGCATCTGCTTCAGAGATGGTTCTTCAGCTCTTAAAATAGTCAGTAAAAAGCTGGTCAATAGAATTTATATTGAGCTGAAAGCAGGTGCCTATTTAAGGAGATGAATCACATCCTGAAGTCATTGACTACACAAATGAGCTCTCTACTACCTTTGACAGGAACCCAGAGTGATTTCCTCAGATGTGCACTGTAGATAGCGACTCCTGAAGATCATAATTTAGGATATTTTACAGTTACACTGATTTCTCATTAGAGCTCTTTCTTCCAGTCTAAGCTCTTACAAAACCCATCCAGGCTGCAGATAGGAGCTCACATCTCCCCCATGCACAGGATATGAATGAATAATTATTACCTCATACACAGAGGAAATTTGGTGTGTAAAATACATGTTGGAAAAGTCAATGCAGTTGCATCCATTTATCCCTGCACCAAGTAAAAGAACTCTTGTCCAATATTATTATTCAGCAAATGCATCCTGTAGCCAGTGCAGACATCAAGATTACCTTGTAAAGCAGCTCTGTTAAAACAGAACTTTTTCTGACCAGTCATTAAGTCAGCACTAACTCCCCTTCAGTCAATAGGGGCACAACAGTGTAAAATTTATAGGGAGATGAAAGTTACAAGAATAAACTTCTCTTGTGTTTTGTAAATCCAAGGTCCCTTTTTTTCTTGTAAAAGGGGAGCACAAGCAAACTGATAACGGAGTGAATAAAAAGGATCTGATTTTATGTGTTCCTGCAGTCTATCAGGATGGGATTTTGTGTTGTCCTGCAGTCTATCAAGTCCAGGTAGAAGTGAACAAAACTGTATTTATATAGAATATTTTGTTGATATTGCATAACTTGAGCAAAAGTGATGAATCAAACCCACACATATTTCCTCCATACTGCAAATTTACACCAGCTGCAACAGGGTTTTTGGCAGCAACATTTTATAGTGATTTAGTTACTATTTATAGACACAAAATCTATTTTTGTCATCTTTACCTCTGTTTGAAATTAATTTAATGTATTATTTTTCAACTGAATGTCTGCAATCAATAATGTGCATCCTGCATATACATTATTAAAATGTGCCTGTGAAGGATGTTGAATGGGAGTAGTAAAGGCAAAGTGTTCCATTTCAGTCCATGAACCATTCTCCAAAAGTTGTCCTGCTTCCCTTAGCTCCTTTCCAAAACAGAAATATTAAATTGCTCTTATGTACACTTGATCCATAATTTTGGTTTTCTGATGAATACTTATAAATTTCCTTTTGGCCTTTCTTTGAATTAATGAAGAAGATATATTATCTTTTTTTACTGACAGTAATTGATGATAAACATGTGTGACTTTACTCACTCCAGTAAAACAACTGTGAGGATTTAATGGGTAAATTAATTGTTCTGTGCAATGAGATGTGAGTGCAGTAACTTTGTTAGGTAGAAACCATTTATGAAGAAATTCTTTATTGTGAAGATGTGGAAACAATGGAACAAGAGAAGCTGTGGCTGCCTCATCTCTGGAAGTGTTTAAGTCCAGACTGGACAGGACTTGGAAAAAACTGGCCTAGTGAAAGGTGTCCCTGCCCATGGCAGGAAGTGGAACAAGATTATTTTTAAGGTCCCTTCCAACGAAACCATTCTATGATTCTATGATTTTGTGATGACTAAACAGCAGGTGGAATGTTAAGTCCTAGAAAGGACAGTGTTGAAAAGAGGGGAAAAAGAATTGAAAACATTTTAAGTTGCATCTAAGCTTGAAATGATAGTTGGCTCGCATCCTAGAATTCCTGAATATCTCTTTTCAAGTCTACAATAGGCTTTGGTTGCTAAGGGCTATGACAAACAGGTAAAACTGAGAAAATGCCAAATGAGCAAAATCCTGCATAAAGCAAAAAATTAAGAAAGTAATGGGTAGCTGCAGATAATGTGAAAACAACTGAAATTCTGGTGAAAGAATGAAATACAAAAGAGTCAAATCCCACCAGTGGAAGCAGACAAAGTAAACACTGACTGTGTATGAACACAACACAATACCAGGACATAAGAAAAGTCAGGGTTGGTCAGAACAGGATTCACCTTGCTCAGTATTGCCCTGTTCTCTCCTGGAATAGATTAAATTTTCTTTGTAGAAGCTGGTGCAGTGCTGTGCTTTGGATTTAGGATGATCCACATTGATGATTTTGTTGTTGTTTAGTGCTTACACTAAGTCAAGGACTCCTCACTCAGACTGCTCTGCCAGCGAGGAGCCTGGGGAAGGACAAAACCCTGGGAGGGGGCACAGGTGGGACATTTGATCCAAAATGAAATTAAATATCTTATGGCATCATGCTGAACAATAAAACTCAGAGGAGCTGACCAGTGAGTGGCAACTTCTGCTCAGGAACTGGCTGGCCCTCAGTCAGAGGGTGGAGAGAAATTCTGCATCACTTCTTTGTTCATCTTTTTATTCTTATTATGGTTTGCCTTTTTTTTTCCTGTCCTATTAAGCTGCTTTAATTCAATCTACAATGTTCTTCCTGATTCTCTCCCCATCCCACTGGAGGGGTGTGAGTGAATAACTGTGGAATTTAGCTGCCTGCCAGGTTGACCACGAGGGTCCTGTCTTCAACAGTACCAGCTTCCCAGAGACAGAGGGTAAAACAAGACATTTAATAAGTGAACTTTATGTGTACCACTCCAAAGGAGAGTCTTGAGCATTTAACTCACTCAGGGTAGGATTCAGTGAAAGATTTAGATGTAAGACCTCATGACAGGTTGTCCATTTTGTGACCATTTTAAGTCCATCTTGGGTGTAGCCCAGGTCAGGCTCTTGTCCTGCCCAAGGTGTACCCTTAAAGGCCCAAGGTGTACCCTTAAAGGCCTTTCAATAAATATCTACTTTATTCTCCAGCTCTGTCCAGTCTCTGTTCCAGGTCAGCCTTCCCAAAGCATCACATGGACCTGAGCTCCCCTGAGTGTCACAGGAGCTCTGACATCTCCTCTGCCTGCAGAAAATTGTCAGCAAAGTTCTAAATTTAGAATCATAGAACCATAGGTTGGAAGAGACTTTAGAAGTTTTCTAATTCCACCTGCCTGCCATGGGCCAGACCAGGTTGCTCAAAGCCCCATCCAGCCTGTCTTGACCATCCCCAGGACTGGGGAGCCCATAGTGTGTCTTCACCTATGGCCCACTCACATATTTAGTAGTTAACGAGCATGGACCATGTATATGCTCATTAATGAGAAATAATGGGAAATAGGGTTCATGTTTTTCCACTAAGAAGGTTAAATCTTTGTGGTGTCTGTGCCTCTTTGAATCACCATTGCTTGCCTGATTTCAGGCGTGCAGGTTCATCCTAGGAACAATAGCTCTAGTCTGAAAAAAACTCCCCTACATGATCTTTAGATTGGCTATTGAAAAAAAATATGTTCATTGAAAGAGTGGTTGGGCATTGGCACAGGCTGCCCAAGGCAGTGGTGGAATCACCACCCCTGGAAGTTCCAGAATGTGTGTAAATGTGGGACTTGAGGATAAAGCTTAGTGGTGAACTTGAAGGTGCTGGTTTAATGGTTGGACTTGAAGATCTGAGAGGTTTTTCCCAATCTTAATGATTCCATGATTTGGGTTTTTTAGCAGGTAGTAAGCAGGAAGCAATTTGTCATTCATTTTCAATAAGGTCCCAGTATTGGGGGGAACACTCTGTAGGCTTGTGTGCTGGTTTGAAAGCAAAACCAGTGAGACTCCAAGACAGAGATACAATTTAATAGAGGGAGAACAAACAACAAGAAAGATAAAAATAAAATAAAAATAAAGTAAGACAAATGCAGTAATACAAAGGACCACAGACAGAGTCAGAATGCAAACCTGACACCCTGTTGGAAGCAGCCTGCAGTGAGTCCTCCTGGAGTGACAAATGTGCCGCTGTTGGAGTAGAGATGATCCTCAAGAAAGTTCCTAGTTGTCCTCTGGGAATCCAGTGGGAACAGCTCCATTGGTGTTTGGGATTGCTGTTTTATCCCATGGAAAGGCTTTGGCTCCTCCCACTGGGTGGAGCATCTCCCAATGGGATGAGGTGATGTTATCAGTGCTGTGAGAGCCTTCAATGGCCCATTCACAGGGGATGTCCCTGGGAGGAGGATGGGTGGAGGAAGAGATAAGGAGGCCCTGCCTTAGCTGGTGTTATCAGGTGTCCATTAACAGAAGGCATCTGCCCTCTTCCCCCCGTAGAGTTACAAGAGATAAAGAACAACATCTCCCAACCGGCTTCAAGAGAGGAAAATAGAATACACATTTTTGGTTACATTTTTCAACCCAGGACAGCTTGGCCACTTTCTTAGGGGATGAGATCACCATTTTTCATGAGACATCAATCTTTTTGCATTTTTCTCCCAGAAAACTTCCAACTTCCCTGTCCAGGAGAATACACTGCTGTTTGAAAGCAGGACAGCTTTCAGTCCAGGGTGCCAGCTCATGCCACTGAATCTGGGCTTGGTGAGCATTTGGTGTCTTGTCGAGTTCCCTCAAGGGAAGGGGAGAACTGCCTGCAGTGTGAGATGCATCTCTGCTCTAGAGACCTATTTTAGGATGGGATATAGGAATCAAGAGCTCACACATGCTTTGATTTTAACAACTGAGCCTGTCTGTTTATCCTAGGACTATCATTATGGTCTCTGCTTTATTACATTAACTCAGCAAAAGCACACACATGTGTCAAGTGCTTCAGTGAATAGACTTAAGCACATGATTAACTTTAAGAGTGTGCTTAAGTACTTTGCTAAATCAGGACTTCTATGTTTTCCCCTCTCAGTACATCTGGTCGATTTGCATATATTTTCCATATAAAGAAGTTCATTTTCAGAGCAAAATGAAACTATTTCCTTGCTTGCACATTCGGTGCTACTGCTGTTGTAGCTAACTTAGACAAATTTAGTGCCTCTTCCCTTCCCACAAGTTTCCAGCTGGTTGTTCCAACAACTGTAGGCATTGTGCTGGAATGACTCAGATGGGCAACTTCTTGAACTGGATTAAGGAAATATTTAATATGCCAAGTGATCATTCAGTCATATAATCAGCATGGTTTGGATTGGAAAGGACCTTATAGATCATCACCTTCCACCAGACCAGGTTGCTACAAGCCCTTTCCAGCCTGGACTTGAAGACTTCCAGGGATGAGGCAT
>VXBR01005664.1:0-106018 GCA_013400215.1 Cisticola juncidis | reverse complement strand
GAGGCATCAAAAAAAAAAAAAAAAAAAATTCTCTGGACAACCTGTGCCAGGGCCTCCTCACCCTCACAGGGAAGAATTTGTTCCTAATATCTGATCTAACTCTACCCTCCTTCATTTTAATGTCATTTCCCCTTTTCCTATCACTTCATGCCCTTGTGAAAAGTCCCTCTGCAGCTCTGTTTCATCCCCCTTTCAATAAATATTTATTCATATATACTGTAAGTGTAATTTTGTTGAGTTGTTTTATTCTGGATTAGTGTATGTGCTGTACAACCTGGCTGCACAAACAGTCAATAAAACAGATATAGGAACATGATCAGATTTGGAAGCTGTTTAAACTGTCATCAGCCAAAGAAATGTACAAGAAACTATTAATCTGCAATGTTGGGGGCTATGATAAATTCAGAAGACACTGCACTTTATATTGCTTGCAGGACTTTTTTCCTAAAAAATCTCTATTTAGATGTTTCAGTGAAAATGGAAAAATCAATAGGTTCATTTTCAGCCATGTCGCTAAACCAACTGAAAGCAAAATACCATGCAAAACAACTTGTAATTATTGTCATTGTTTGAAATTACCTAGAATGAGAATGAAGCATGAGAAAAGCCTTGCTTAAAGCCAAATTAACTCTAAGGTTAAAAAAATATATTTTCTGGTTTGGATGAGCCAGTTTTCCCATAATAATAATCTCCTTGTGCCAGCAAAGACAGAAGAGCAAGCAATGAGCACTGTTAAAGGTTAGTTTTGATCCCAGGACATACGTGACAATACAAAAACATTAATCACTGCAGAAAAAGAGGAGCACTCAGTACCAGGACAGCTCCTCCTCTGCATTCTGATGAGTCTGTTGGATCAACAAAATATTCTGGGATTGAGACATTTTGGGAGAGCTGGACGTGTTTAAGGACCTGGCATTCTCTGTTATCTTTGTAGGAATAAAAGGACAATATGCAGCTCTGAGTAGTTTTAGTCCCTTGAACTATAGTTTTGTCCACTCATAAACTGTTAAAACACAACCTAGCGGAAAAATGTGTGCTGCTTTTAATAAGACTATTTATCTCTGTGGAATTTATTCACTGTCAAAAAAAGAATTAATAAGATTAAATATGAGGATGACAAGAAAAAATTGTTGTCCAGTTTTATTATTGAGTTCTAGTAATTAGTGTGTGGTCTAATGGCTTGTTACTGCTTAATGTTATACTTTTCTACCAATTAAAAACCAAGAGCTTCTTCCTCTGTGACACATGAACTTATTCTACGGCCTCATGTAGACGAGACTTGAATCTCAAAATATTTATATACAACTATTATGTTTCAGTTCTATTGAATTATATATATTTAATTATTAATTTAATTGTTTAATTTAATATATTTTCATTCTGGAAAATAATTGGAAGGACATTTATAAACACGATTCTCTCAGGAATCCGTGTTATGGACTAGGAAATGTGTTTCTCCATTCATTGTCCCAGATATTTAGCTGAATTTGACTTGTATTCTTACGTTGGAAAAGGCACTTAGGCCAAAAATGTAAAACCTGAGTATCTTCTCAGAAATTTGTGTTCCAGAGTCAGCCCTTTAAGTTTTCATTTAAAGCATTCTGTGTCTCAGAAATTCTGAGTGATTTTATCTCCCCCCAAAAGTTGACAGAACATTTAGTACCTGGCTGGGAAAACACAGCTTTGCACATAATTAACAGATTACAGCAAGTAAAACCTGGGAGTATTCCCATCTACTTATAATTGCTCTCAGCTGAATGTGATGCAGATGATTTTAGCTGTTATTTTTAATCAATGTTCTTAAGGATCAGTTATTGTATTGTAATACATGTCAGAGCTTGATCTGCAGTTTGAGACTTTCGTACCCAATGCTGTGCAATGGAACACAAAATTCCTGCACTCATAACTCAGAGTCTAAAGAGAAATTATGCCTGAAAAAGGAGGCAGACCGATTAAACAGTATATCCTTTCTGTGTGCTTTCCAAGCAAGTAGATAAGCAGGTAATGGACAAAGTAGCTTAAGCCTTAATTACTGTCTATAAACCCATTTTAGACAAAGCCTATGAAAGAAAATCCTGAAAGGTTTTTCTGCTCTTTTCCTCAAACAAGGCTTTGATAGCTCATGATACAGAAAAAAAAAATTGATTTGAACAGAAATAATCTGGCTTCTTTACCTGAGAGTGTGGTCAAGTGGATTACTCATTGTTACAAAATTAACATTTATGAGCCATTGCCTATAATAAGCCAGGGTTTAGGTATAAACAGCTGCCTTGGTTTATCAGTTACCATAGTTTGATACTTATGGGCAACCATTGTTCACATTTGCAAACTGAAGGAAAATAAATTACAAACAAAGCTGGATATTATCCCTATTAATGTATCTTAGGAGATGATTAAGCTCGCAGTGCTATTGCCTAAATCTCCCTGAATTTTTCCTTTTTGTTTGCACAGCATGCAGAATTTATCCCCTTTGCTGGTTTAATTACCTCTGGTTATGTTTACACTGACATCATTATGAGATGATTGAAGAATAAAAAGCAGTGTCAATTACTTCCAAAGACAATGAAGTTAATCCACGTTGATAATGGAAAAGGTGATTGAAAGATGGATTGTTCAGGAAAACAATTAGCACAGGCACCTTGAGCCCTAAATGGGTTATCTTTTTGCAAATCCTTGAGTCATAGGAAGCAAACCAAGTTAACACATCGTTGTTTAGTTCAGCTCAATTAGAGGCCAAAGTAATTGGGAAGAATGCGCTTTCCATGAAGCAACATGCAAGGCAAGCTGATATGAACCTCCAACTGTGCCTCTCACCATGAGCAGAGAAAGAATCAGAGGAGCCCAGATCTGGAATCATGGAATCACAGAATCACTGAGGCTGGAAAAGACCTCTAGCTGGAAAAGACCTCTAGCTGGAAAAGACCTCTATGTCCAATCATTAATTAAACATTGTCAGGTCCACCACCAAACCATGCCCCAAAGTGCTGCATCCACACTTTAATTGAACACTTCCAGGGGTGTTACTCCAGCATTTCTCTGGGCAGCCTGTTCCAGTGTTTGACCATCCTTGCAGTGAAATTTTTTTCCTAATATCCATTCTAAACATCCCCTGGGGCAACTTGAAGCCATTTCCTCTCGTCCTGTTGTTTGTTACCTGGAAGAAGAACTGTGGAAAAGGAGGCAAAACCCTGACCTTGTGTGAACCAGATGAGTTAAAATTGGTGAGTTTTCATTCTTCCCACAAAGCAGAATTCCTTTGATTTTCTCTGAGATTTTCTGATGGCTTGAAAGTGGGATGCAACTGTGGGACCTCTTCTTTTATAGCAGAAAAACCATCAAAGTGTTCTTTAGTGAAGTATGAAATATATGAGTAATGAAATATGAGTAAAGTACTAAAAGAAGGGTTGTCAGATGGAACATCCCATGCCACTGTGCATCTTGGCCAGATGCAGAGCAGGCAGATCAGGGAGGCAAGGCAGGTGCAAAGGGAAGAGATGGTGACACTCATTCCTGGTTCAGAAAAACACACTGCTCCAAAATTAAACAGGGATGTTTAGCAGAAGCTGCACATTCATAGAGGTAAGAATATTTACCTGACCAGTGTTATCTTTATCTTCTTGCCTTGTGGCTTTTCCTGTTATTTTTATACCTGATGGACTGGTAGGAAAATATTTAGGAATATTTTAATGCTCAGATGAAACGTGTAGCTGTCTCAGGCAAAATGAAAAGGGGATTCCAGGGCAGGGCAACAAAGTGGTGAAGAATCTTGAGAAAAAATCTTAGGAGGAGGGACTGAGGGAGCTGGAATTGTTTAGCCTGGAGAAAAAGGAGTCTCAGGGAAGAACTTATACCTCTCTAAATAGCCCTGTAAGGTGGTTGGAGCCAGGTGGGATTCACCCTCTTCTACCAGGAAATTATTGGCAGGACAGAAGGAAATGCCTCAAGCTGTGCTAGGGAAGGTTCAGGTTGGACATCAGGAAGAATTTCTCCTTAAAAAGGGTGGTCAGGCATTGGAAGGGGCTGCCCAGGGAGGGGGTGGAGTCCCCATCCCTGGAGGGGTTCAGGAAACAACTGGATGTGGCACTCAGTGCTCTGGTTTAGTTCACAAAGGTGGTGGTTGGTCAAAGTTTTGACGCAGTGATCTTCTCCAACCTAAATGGCTCTGTGATTCTGTGAAAATAATAGACCTAAGCTAATTTAATTTCATCACATTTATGTAGATGAATATTCCTGCCTTAAGGACTACTTGGTTTTTAATTTGCTGCAAACAATCAGGCTGTCCATCATCCTTCCACTTGTCTGGGAAAACACTGTAATTCTGAAGAAATTTAATTTCAGAGAGCATTAGGCTGCTCAACATACTTATGTCTGCTCATCAAGTTACACAGCACTGCAGGAGGTTGCTATTTAATTCTGAATATTCCTTTCCTTTGTATAGATGAGTGAGGAGAGACAAACACAGCCTGCCACCAGAATCCTGTGCTTACAGGATTCTTCCTCGGGTTGTGTACTGCAGGTTTGTAACACAAGTGGAGGAAACTTCAGAGGAGGGACAGCACTGAAGACAGAAGGTGTGAATTACCACAGAAGTCAAAGATTCTTCCTCTTCAAAGAATTGGTATCCACAGGGTCTGGTGGAAACTGACACAACAGAGAAACACAACAGAAACAGAAAATTAATAAAATGCAATACAAGCACCTCAGGCTGTGGTGTGGAGGGGACCTGGGAAGTGTGAGTCCAAGAGCTCCAGATATTCAGCTATTCATGTCACCAGGGTTAATCATAAATCTTGGGCTAATTATGGAAACTAACACCTCTACAAAGCACTATTCAGTTCAACAGGGACAGACTATTTCACTTAAACATCTTTACAATTTATCTCACTACTAACTTGCAGGGTTTTTTTGGGTTTTTTTTTTGTTTTTTGAGACTTATCCCTCATTTTTGGAAGTTTCATCTCCTGACACCTAATTTCAGTCTTTCCTTCACAGAGGAAAAATTATACTTCATCACCTTACACTGTGAAATGAAAGCAACAGTTTAAAGTGTTTCTCAGCATGTATTTGAAAAGTCACAAATACATCTGGTTTTCCCAAGAAAAATTTTGCACAAGTGTTCCCCCCCTCTCATGTTATTACACAGAGTTTGTTTAAAAGGTGAGATGCCCAAAGAGGGATTAGGCAGAAAAATACTGATGCCAGAATTTGAGTCCCATTGAGTATTTCAGAGATGGTAAATCTCGAGCTCAAGTACATTCCATAATTAATAAATTTGTAATTACCACTCACAGTGCTGCAAGAGTGGAGCTAAAGTTAAGAGGATGCACTTTGATGAACATAAACCTCCAGTTCAGCACAGAGCACAGAATTTCAGACAGCCAAGGAGAGGCATAAATCAAGAACAGAAGACATAATTATTCCCTGAAATAAACAAATAAACAAGATCAGTACGAGACCTCTTTGCCAAATTAGAACTGGAAATACTGACAGAACTGGAACGAGGTAAACGTCTCTACAGACTAATACAACCCCAATCTCTGTACTTTCTGCATTTTAGCTACAAAATAAAACCAGGACTTAGTTACATTAAAAGAGTTTGCCATATATTTTATACCATGCATTAAGGAAATTTTTCACTGGAGGTTTTTAACAGCGTATTAAGAAGTACTGAAATCACTCATATCAACTGGCCGTGGTGTAATTGAGCTCTATAAAGATTATTGAAATACATTTGCAACTATAAGAAGTCGTATAAATAATAAGGTGTAATAAATCTTCTTTTTGCTTCTCACTCGAGGAGAAACAAACTTTTTGGTGTTTGCTTCTGCATTTTTGCCAGCCAAAATCATCAGCACAAAGAGAAAACATGTTGTCTTTTTCTCTTTATTTCATTCCTTTGCTAAAGGAACGTAAGAACGGGTTTTTTGTGCTTTCAAAATTCTCCATTTCCTGCCTGCTCCTTAATAGAATTTGTTCCTTTGCATTTTGTTTTGAGGGGAATGTCCACAGGGTACACTCACTACACAAGGAAGGTTTTTTAGGTTTTTTGAGTGATGTTGGAGATATTTCTTTAGTTTGTTTGCTTGGTTTTTTTGGTGGTGGCTTTGATGCTCTTGAAAAAGATCATGATCCAGATTCAGACCTGAAGGAAACTTGATCTGTCAAGGTATTCACCAGCAGATATTTTCATTTTGAGGCTGACAAGGCTGTGAAAGTTGTGACCATGGTCTTGGCAGGAGACTCTTGACTTCCCAAGGGACAGACTCTTCTTTTCCCCTCACTCATGGCAAGGGCACCCAGTAACCTGATGTATTGTGGTGCCAAAATATTTCCATAAATGACCCAAGTATCACCTGTAAATTACAATTACACCAGACAAACACACACACACAGTATCAGAGGTTCTTACATCCACAAATAAAATGTCACAGTGGCCATGAGAATTCAATACCCCACCTAATGTGCTCCTGCAGTCCAGTGTATTTCATTCACCAGGTAATATATTACCCAATTTGTAACCAATCTGTCATGCACATGGATCAATACAAATCATGAAAACACACATACATTACACACTTCCCATAATTGAATTTCGTGCTCCATGGACTCTCATTACCCTGCCACAAACTGCTTCAAATGAATACCTCTTATTACCTTCAAGGTAAACACATCAGGGACACCAGGCAGGTGCTGCACAACTTTTATATAAAACCCAGTATCAACTTTTAGGAATGCAATGTGGGAAACCTAACTCCAAAATCCAAAATGTATAAGGGATTTCTCCATGTATCCTGAATATCATGGAGGAAATGAACAAGCAGGTAATTTAAACCAAAATAGTCTCCAGTTTTTGTGGTCTAGAGGAACATAAGGACTTGCATGATGTCCCTTGATGCCACTTTGAGCCACACCTGACTGTGTCACATCCCTGTGATTGTGATCACATAGATTTCAGTGCACGTTAACATAGATTGATGTTATTCCTATCAGGCTGTCCTTGTAGATCTTGGTTGGGAAGGAAATAGCTGTTCCTAAACTGTCTCTGTCACAGGTTGGGACCATGTCCATCAAAAATGCCTGGCATTTTGGCCAGATGAAAAGAGCTCAGAGCAACTCCTGAGCTCTGAGTATAAAGTTTCATATTTTTGCAGTTAAGTGAGAATATCACAGTGGGATTTTAGGCATGTATATGGATTTATTGAGAGTAAAAACCATCCAGTTCTCTTTAACAGTAATTCAGATTTGAATTAACTTCCTTAATTCTGACTGCATTTTCATTGGAATTGTAGTTCTCTAAAATGTGATGTCTCTTTAGCTGCAAGTCAAAGGTGAGAGTAGATTTTAAAGAGAGCACTTTTTCCTCACCTCCTTTCACACACAGAGAACCGGCTCAGGTAAGTGAAGGAAGCTCCCACCCATTTTGAGGATCTCTTGTGCACTCAGACATTCTGACTAAGGAGCACATCTCATATCAAAAGTGTCATGTGTGTGCTGGCAATTGAGAATGAAGCTGTAATCTTCTCTTTAGTTCTGGAAGAGCTTAGCTACTCTATATACATGACAGGCATTTCCAGGTATCTTGTATATTCATGCTTTTTATCAAGTCTTGTTGCAGCTTTTCTCTTGATTACAGGGCTTTTATTTTTGTGTTTATTTAGTTATTGCCTTAAAAAATGCAAACTGTACTTAAAAATCAGAGATATCAAAGCTCCTTCTGACAGGTTTACATGCAACATCTTTCAAAAAATGATTACGCAGCATTTGTGTGCATGTGGTTAGAAGCTGGTGCACAACACTGGATTGACAAGTGTGGAAATTGAATTTTTCTATCTGAAACACAATGAAGAGAAAGCAGCAACAGCTGAGGTCTGTATGTTACCCTTATGGTGGTGTCTGGGGTTTTAAAATGACATTTTTGAGCTCTGCACAAATTTTGTCCCCAGTCCTTACACTTCTTTAAGGCCATTTTTAAGTTCATCCCTTGGTTTTGCAGGTTCTCCTACTCCATAGCAGGACATAGAAAGAAAGATCAGACCTATCCACCCCAATTAAATTTTACTCCTTTTAATTTTTCCTTGGAAGTGCTCTGTTGGAGAACTTGAAAAATAAAATCTTGCCTCTTCCTTGTTACTGTAATTGTCCCAGCCTGTCATTGGGATGGTCATTTACCAATCCCATTCTGGAGTCCTTTTCTCTGTATTCTGTGAAAATTAAAGGCAGCAGCATCTTATCTGCTGCTTTCAAAGGTTCCCAAGGACTATTACAATCAGATTTTTTTTTTTTTTTAAATCCTAGAATGCCTTTTCAGTCTGGCAGAAGATAACTCATCTGCTTGGCAGAGCTCTACATCTCTGGGGAGGCAGTCATAAGAGCCTGCCTAAAGCATCTTCTTTATTTACGTTTAAATCTTATTTTTGTTTAATCTGCCATGACGACCATTCAGGAAGAAAACAAAATTCAGGAATTATCCCTAACTGCATTTTCTTAATGGTCCAGTAATGCTAAGAGCAATGAGACATTAATGTAAAGAGATGAAAACTCTATTTGCTGTAGTTATTTTAGTCATTCACATATTTGCTGTAGAATTCTTTACTGGTAATAGTCTAAGATATTTTAGAAAATTTAACAACATTTAGAGGAAATCTTAGTTGTCTCCTGCAGTCACTTAAACTAAATATGTCTAAAAGGGCCTTCGGTTCAGGAGGCACAATATTGGAATAACATGGAAAAAGTAACTCATCTTCTTTTAGTAAACAAGTTGGGACATCTGGGAACCACTCTTCTAAATTAATTATTTTGAAAATCAAACCAAATCTAATTGTTGATCAAAACATATTTTTGTTAGCATCAAGAATTATGAGGTCCTTCTCAGTATGTTCTTGGAAGCCTTGTGCCTGTTTCCTGTCCCATTCATTTATGACTGGATGCTCTCTTATTCACTTGCACAAATCCCAGATGAATCCTATGACAATGCAAATATTGCTTGGACCTTTGGAGATCTGCAGTCCAGCCTCCTGCACATCAAACCAATGTTCCCAGCAGTGGATCAGGTCAATTACCACTTTGCCTCACCAAATCCTAAAATCCTCTGTACTGGTTTGGAAACAAAACCAGTGAGACTCCAAGTCAGAAATACAATTTAATAGAGAGAGAAAACACAAAAAACAAAAAGGGTGAAAATAAAATGAAATAAGATAAATGCAATAGTACAAGGACCACTGACAGAGTCAGAATGCAAACCTGACACCCTGTTGCTCAGGGTGTTGGAGCAGCCTGCAGTGAGTCGTCCCAGAGTGACAGATGTGGCTCTGTTGGAGTAGAGATGATCCTCAAGAAAGGGTCCAGTCCTCCTCTGGGAATCCAGTGGGAACAGCTCCCTTGGTGTTTGGGATTGCAGGTTTTATCCTGGTGGAAAGGATTTGGCTCCTCCCACTGGGTGGAGCATCTCCCAATGGGATGAGGTGATGTTCTCAGTCCTGTGAGAGCCTTCAATGGCCCATTCACAGGGGATGTCCCTGGAAGGAGGATGGGGGCAGGAAGAGATAAGGAGGCCCTGCCTTATCTGGTGTTATCAGGTGTCCATTAACAGAAAGCATCACCCTCTCTCCCCCCCTAGAGTTACAAGAGATAAAGAATAACATCTCCCAACCAGCTTCAACAGATGAAAATAAAATACACATTTTTGGTTGCATTTTTCAACCCAAGACATCCTCCATGGCCAAGATCTCACCAATTTCTGGATGATCTGTTCCAGTACTGCACTCATTTTCTAATGTTTTGTCTTCACTTTTTTTTTTACCCTAAAATAAAACCTGGATCTGTCAAGCCCATCCTGAACTCCTCACTAAATCAGAATTATCTTGTACAAGACTGCATCTCTTGAGAAGGAAATTCAGTGCAAACTTTAGCTATAATCACCCAGAACTCACTGTGTGTTGAATGCTCATTCAAGAAGTGGGAGACAGGAATTTTAGGATGTCCTTGGCATCAGGTGTTTAAAACTCGCTCTCTAACATCCTAAGAGAATGGTTTGCCCTCCAGGCTAAAGAATGTTCTTGCCATTCAAAACATTTCCAAGCAGTTTATTTGGCTGAGCTGGTTATTGGAGGTCAGAAATAGACAAATAAATAGCAAATGCTGAATATGATTAATCCTAAAAAAAAAAGGAAACATACCTAGAAAAGTGCCAAAGAGTGTCCTGCCACCAGAACTTCAGACTGATTTCAGATTGATCCTGTTTTGTTGGGGATTTTGTTTGTTTGTTTGTTTGCTTTGTTTTTTTGGTTTTTTTAATAGTAGCAGACCAAGTTCAAATGCAAATGATCTCTGCTTTTTTATTACCTACACAAGGAGTCAAGCAGTCAAGTCACTATAGCCACAGCCAAAGTGAAAAGTCGAATCTCTGATGTGATTTACAGCTTAAAACTCATGATAAAGGTGCTGCAGCCCTTCTAAAATTGATTGTGTGTCTCGGAGAGAAAGTAGCACCTCATTTGTCCTTGTTCATTTCAATAAACTGAGAATTAGTCCCACAATTTGGGCTCAAATTTCAATGTGTTAACCCATCATGCTTATGGCAGGAGTGGTTTGAGGGTATATTGGAACAGATCTGATCAGATTACTTTGAAATTTCCATTATAACCCCGTGAAACAGCTACATATTCATTTTGCTTTGCTTCCCAACCCCCTGGCTGCAGGCAGCAGAGAGCAGGGGGACTTCTAATGCAGTCAGGCTGACTGAATGAACTGGAAAAAGACAAAGTGTTCTTAGGATTCAGGAGGTGTTTTTTGTGTGTGGTGACCTTGGCAGACCCAAGGGTGCTTGCATGGGGCTGTGTTTGGATGAGGAACTTCTTAGGCAGATCCAGAGTAAATGGTAATTTTACAAATCATATTTAATGATAGAATCATAGAATGGTTTGGGTTGGAAAGGGCCTTAAAGTTAATCTCATTCTAACCCTCCTGCCACGAATAGGGAGTCCTTCCACTGGAATCAGGTGCCCCACTGAGAGCAACATGGCATTGCACCCCTAAGATTGTTCTGCTGAGACTTAAATGAGACAATAGGATTTTTTATTTTTTATTTTTTAAAATTTCTTTTCTTTCCTTACACAAAGAAAAAAATTCTTCACTCTTTGCAAGAACAGTATAAATGAATTTGGTCACCTGGCCAGACCCAGGTATTTCCAGTTTTCCCTGCCTAAATTATCTTTAAAACATCAAATGGATCTTATGTTCTTTGGTCTCAGTCTTTTGAGAAATATTGCACCACAACAAGAAAAAGCCAGAAGAAGCCTCACATTAAGGTCATAGGTGAAAAGCAAAGACCTGGAGCTATAATCTTTAAGCTCCCCACCTTTAATAAAGACTCATGATTAGCTCAGCTGTCTGGACAGTTGGCAGAATTACCTCCACAGCCTAAGGAAAATCTATGAGTTTCAGAAAAACACCCCAATCAAGCCCAAATTGGGAAATATGTGTGTAGTTCTAGAGTAAGATAGGTAGCAATAGCTCAGACAACCACAAAAGGAAAAGTCAGTGTTTTGATACACTAGTTAATTTGCTTTCTTAAAGAGTTTTTTAAAAATTATTTATTTAAGGCAATTAAGTCGTTATTAAAGTGACCTGATTCATATGTGTATTAAGCATTTTTATTTGTTTTATGTTACATTCTTGTGTATTTCTTATCGAACAATGGGGAACAAACTGTTTCTAAATAAAGTGACTGAAAGGGCCACCATAATCCTAGAACCACAGAATCATTTATACTGGAAAAGACATTTAAGATCAACTCCAACCTTTAATCCAGCACCATCTGGTTTTCACCACTAAACTATTTCCTCAAGTGCCACATCCACACATTTTTTGAACACATCTAGGAGTGGTGACTCCATTGTCACCTGTCATGGTCACTTGCTCTGTTCCAAAGGTTTACAACCCTTTCTATGATTTTTTTTTATTTATTTACTAATATCACATTTAAAACTCCACTGGTACAACTTGAGGCCATTTTTCTCTTCCTATCACTGGTTTTCTGGGAGAAGAGATTGATCCCCCAGTTGGCTCCCACTGAGCCTTTTCCATTGCGTTTCTGAAGACTAATCTTTGAAGAGGTACAAACTAAAAATTCAAGCACTAATACAACAGAAAACACCTGGTCTTTGAAAAATACGTGATTTCAAAAATAACATTGCTTCTTGGTGCATGTGGATTTAAGAAAGACTTAAAAAACAGCTGTTAATAACCATGTATCCTTTTCTCTTTCCTGAATATTTCAAATGTCATCAGCATTGTGAAATGTTTCTCCTCAGCATCG
Source organism: Cisticola juncidis (assembly GCA_013400215.1). Classification (NCBI taxonomy): domain Eukaryota; kingdom Metazoa; phylum Chordata; class Aves; order Passeriformes; family Cisticolidae; genus Cisticola; species Cisticola juncidis. Next base: position 93,702 of record VXBR01005664.1, on the reverse strand, counting down.
CCAAAAGGTGGAACATTAACTGATCAACAAGCAATTAATTTCTCATATAAAACTTTTCCAGTCTTCATTGGATGTCCTGCATGGGGCCTGACATAAATTACGAGCTTTAGGCTGGAGAAATTGCCATTGTCCTCAAATCCAGAACCAATTATTGCAGGCAACTGCCTCATAAGGCCCTGTTGATAACTCCTCATTTTCTGTCTCAAGGCAGTCAGATCTTTCCCTTCCATGTCCCTGGGCAGAGACTATCCTAGAATTAACATGGACTAAATGTTACACGAGCTGAGAACAGCAAAATCCCTCCTGACACACAATCCTGACACGAGTCCTTGCTTCTGCATTTACTATTCATTGACTTCTTGACATGAGCAGATTCCTGATCTTTTGAAGATCCCGTGGAATATGGGAACAGATGCTTCTAATCCCCTTTTCCAAGCCCTCCATGAACAAACCAGTTCAAAACAACCACCAAGTTCACTGTGTCAACCTCTGGGACATGTTGAAGAGTGCAACAGAAAACTTTAAAGAAAACTAAGTCCATACTTTCATGAAGACATCCACTTTTGGTCACTGCTCCATAAAGTGAGAGAAGGGAACTTAAAAAAAGAAAAAACATGAATTTGTACTTCCCACAGGCACAGCAAGAGGCTGTCTTTGTCTCCATTCCTTTTTGTGGTATTTAAGTGGTTAAAGAGGTACCAAATATTCTAATTAAGAGGGTTTTTTCGGTTCACACTAAAGGAATTTGAACTATCCATGGTGCTAGGGCTTCATTCAATACTCATGTTGTCCTGTTATATAGAAACATTGAAGCCCAGAATGCTTTGGGGGGAAAGAGACCTTGAAGAACATTTCATCTTTCAGAGTCAAGGAGCACCTTCCTCCTGGGCAGGTTACTCAGAGCCCCACGTGGTGAATTTGGTTAATTGCTTTTAGAAACAAAAAAACCCCCCATATGTATTTTCAGGTCTGCTGTCTCAATGATCATGCAGTAGTTGAGACTATAATTGCAAAAATGAAATTTTCTCAAAAAAAAAAAAACAAAAACACACAGTTTTAGTAAAAGGCATGTTGAGGGATTTGTTTTGGTTCTACCTGTTTTGTTGCAGGAGAAGGAAATGTAAGTAATCGTTTTGGGGCTGAAGTGTCAAGCACATACAAAAGCATTTCTCAGTCCTCATGATATCACATTTTATTATGTGAAAAATTCCCAGCTCGCTCTGGGGATGCAGCAGGATCAGGTAGAGAGGAAGATGTTTCTGGGATTCACTGCAGCCTTTGAGGGAGGTAAAGTTTATTAGGAAAGGAACCATGAGAAATCTGGCAGTGGCTTTGTCTCTAAGACAAATTGTGGTTTACTGCTTGGGGTTTTTTTTCTGACAGATTCAGTTGTGGTCAAGGCAAGGAGTTGGACTTGATGATCCCTGAGGGTTCTGTGGAGCTGAGCTTATGCTGTGATTCTGTGACTCCATGAATGTAGGAGATCCTATGAAGGCAAGGATTATTCTATAATATTCTATAATAAGTAACTCCTTCCAAGATACCTATTCCTTACATGTTTCTCATTTTATTCCTTCTGCATTCCTTATTTTGTGGGTGCTGAACTCTTAAGTTGTGCATGGCAGAATGATCCCAAAAGCTCAGACTTCCATGGAGTTGTGCTCTAACTCTGATCCATTCCTCTCTCCTGAAGGCTGATGGTCAGGAGAGCCTTAAATTAACAAATTACCTCAGAGGTGTGAAACTGGAAATCTCATGAATCCACAATTCCTTAGCAAAGTATTTACTTTGTGGATACTGGTGGATCAAGACCCCCATGATGAAGTTTTTCTATCTCTGCTCCAGATTACAGTTTTCACTCTCAACCTCCCCACCAGCAATTGGAATTAACAGTTATTTCTCTCATTCATTTTAACTAGAAAATTCATGTGGAAGAAGCAGAAAAATTATGTTATTTTAATAACTTCAGGCTCAGAGAAAACATACTTAAAAAACCCCACTAAAAAACCAGATAATTTTGGAGACATGAGACATTTTTTGTAAATAGAGTAGAAAACTACTACAGGGGATTTGACATTATCAACACTACAAATATGATGAGAGTCCAATCCTGAAAGATGCTGAGTCTATGGGAATATGCAACATTTGGCAGCTCTCAGGAAGCTCTCAATAACTCTTAGATTCAGGCATAAAGTGCTGTGATCCTGAGCCGCCCATTAAAGATGCACTAAATGTTTCCACTAAGGGAAGTCCCAATTATGTGATTTTATATAGAAAAAGGGAAAGTTAATGAATGGAAATGTAACAGCTCTGACACTGCTGAAGCACTGAGCTGTCATCCTCATAACTTTCCCAGGGAGATAAATATGCTCTTTCCAGCTCCTCAGAAGTTATTATCACATCTGATTTACAAGCAGTATAAAGGCAGAGAAGGGGGAAAATTAGTGGCAATTTTTGGAGGTTTTCATAATGAAAATTTTAAAAGCTTTTCTTAAATGAGCAGTAGGGAAATACCACGTTTTTCTTAAAGAAAAAAATACTCCATGGATTATTAACTAGTTTGTATCTAATAAAATAATCATGTTGGCTAACATGCCAGAATACCACATTAGAAACCTCCTGTATGTAAAAACATTTTTTAAATCTTAAACATTTGAGGTTCACAACTGTCCTGCAGAACACACTGAAACCAATCAGCTTTTAAACCTCCTTTTTGCAAAAGGCACCAAGATGCACTAGAGGGGGCTCAGATCAGAGGCTGCATTTTAGATAAATCCTTACTGTGGTATGTGTAATCCATACAATTTTTATATCCATATTAGACTGAAAAGATTCACTTTCTGGAGGCTCCAGTGTGTTTGAATTGTGTGTTGAAGAACTTATTTAAGTTAGAAAACAAATTTTTATATTATTGGAGTGTATTAGATTAATGCTACTTATGCTGTCTGTTGTTCCCACCATCTGTCTCTGCTCACTTCACTCTATTTTTCTATTCCTGGTAGCAGACACAGAAGAGCTCCCCTGTTTGCCTCCACAGCTTTTTGTTGTCACAGTGGCAGCAGCTGGCACTGTCCCCTGACAGCACAGCCCTGTTGAGCTACAGGTTGCAGATTCACATCCTAAGGATTGTCCTGCTCAAATACAGCAAGGAAGGATGGATGAAAAAGTGACTATGGGAGGACAGGAGAATTTGACATAATCCTCAGCTTGTCTTCATTGAGAATCAAACCTGAGTTTGTTGCTGTCAAACTCTGCATACAAACAGATAAATCTTCACATCTCTGTGCATCTTCTGGTTTTATCATCATTTTGAGAGTGTCAGTAATGATGCAGATGAATGCCAAGCCATAGCAGGAGACAAGAGGCAATTCATTAAGCCCCAGGCAGATAAAATCTGTGCCCATTCAAGGCAGGCAAATCCTCAGTGCTGTGTTTTGAGGTGGGTGCCTGCAGTGTGGGTTTGTCCCAGCCTAAGCTGGGTTCAAGTCACTCTGGAGTCCTGACACAGTCCAAACAGCAGTGAAACTCAGCTCAAAACAAGATGCTTATGTTAATTTGGAAGAGTCAGATCCTTGTTTCCATTGACTCTACTGGCTAAAAAGTCTACTGCCTGTTAAATATGAGAACCTAAACCCTCAACTAATATGGAGATGGATGGATTGTGCACTTCCAAAAGAAGAGCCCATTTTAGTTCATTTATGAGGGACCAAACTGTACCCTACAGAAGACCTTGGTATTTCCATCTGTATGAGCTTCAATGGCTTAATTGTGTGAGTTCAGCTGATTTGTTTGATCTTCTGGAGAAACTCAGGGATTTCAGCTTCCTCTTCTAGAAATTTCCCTCCCAGCTCAGGTTCTTGGGTCACTTGATAGTGACAGCTTTATGTCCTTTAACTTTCTCTGGGAGAGTGGCAGGTGGGGGGGGCAGAAGAGAGAAGATCTGGAGTAAAAAAAAGTAGTTTGCTTTGTCCTATATTGTGCAGAGACCTCAAACCAGAAAACTGAAGTGTTCAGGGTTTTTTTTTGCCCCTGATATCTCCTGAAACATTCCAACAGCCTTCAGCAGAGTGACCTGTTTGCAATACTTTGATTTTGCAGACTCAGCAGCAGAAATGGAGCACAACCTGGGAAAGGAGATGCACAACTACTCTATATTTCCAATTATTATTTTTAGGCATTGAGCCTTGGCACAAAAAGAGAGAAACAATTACCAGTACATAAAGAAGTCAAATGTTCAGCATCCCAGTGTTTGGTGAGTAACAAAGCCAGCATGCTTGGCAGGGAAATATGTTTGTGGATCAGATCAGGCTCTTGAAGCACATAAAATATCTCTCACACCATCATTGTTTGAAGTGCCTGTGTTTGACACAGATGGGAAAGAGTTCAGAAAGGAACTCTCAGTGAAAGAAGATAATCCAGAGTGCTTTGCAGTAGGAAAGAAACAACAGGACTGCTTGTTGCTGTATTTGTTAAATCCATTACAGATGAAACAGTGCGGATCAAAAGGGGTAAAAAAAAAGCCCTAAACGAAGAAAAATCAAGAAAAGTCAAGGTATGCTTTCAGGTATTTTGAATTAATATTTCACAGTACAATATTCATGAATATAAAATGTTACCTTTTAATGTTAAATAAAATACCCAATAAACAAACATGACTGATAAAAATTAATATTCAGTTAAAACTAATAAATGAAACTATACATTAACAAAATTGCTGTCATAGATAAAGAAAAAAAAGTGGTTTATATGGAAAAAAAATCTGACATCTGCCCTTGGTCTTGTTTCTACTCTGCTTGAGAGAGGTTGAGATAACAACAGCTAAAGTCTTGTTTTCCTTAAGGAAATTATATAGCAATTAATAATTTCATAATCAATCATATTTTACTCTATGAAAATACATTCTTGTTGAAAAAAGCTTTCAATAATCCATGTGAGTATTTAAAAAGATGAAATTACCTCAGAAGCAATTATTAACTAGCACTTTGTCTCTACCAAATATTTGTCTCTTCAGGACAAGCTTTTGTTGCCCATTATTTGACTATTTAATAATCTTCATGTATTCATCCTCTACAGTCTGCAATGAGGTAAAAGAATGGTCTTCCTCTTAAAGATAGGGGAATTAAGGCAAAGCAAATGCAAGAGCATTTCATGACAGGAAGGAATTTTTTAAACTCTCTGTAATTCTCACTTTCTGTTTAAATTGCAAATCTAACCTTCAGCTTGGAACTGGATTTAACTGTCTTGTTGAACCACCTTATCTCTAGATAATGTTATTTTAATGGGCAGGAATCCAATGTATATATTTTGAAAACTGTGGAGTAGATTGTAGAAACTAGAGCACAGATATCACATTCAGAGCATGTAAAATTCAGTAAATATCACAAGAAAGCTGACTGCTTCAGTTTTTATACTGCATTACTTTACATTTCATGAGGAGCTATCCCTACCCAGACTTCATGCAAGCCGTGAGCCTTAACCACATTACTGAATATACAATAGATAAAAAGCAGCGTTGGGGTTTTTATTTCATTCAAGCAAAATAAATAAATAAATGAAACTGCTTTATCTGTGAATAAAAATTTATCCTTTGGGATACAGTGTGGTTTTCACATACTTATGGCATCAGCCTGAAGGCAAAATGCCGGAATGTGGAGGATTTTGCCTCACAGGAGTTGTTTTACAGCCTGTCAGTCTGACCTCAGTGTTGGAGAAGATCACCTGGAGCATGTGGCTTGTGCAGAAGCTCCAGGGGACACGGGGCTCTCAAGGCAGGTCCTGTTTGCCCATCCTGATCCCATTTTATGAGAAGGTGACCCCAGGGATGAGGGAAAGGCTGGAGATGTCCATGTGGATTTTAGTCAAGCTTTTGTCACTGTTCATCCCAACATTGTCAAGGATAAACTGTTTGATCAGGGCTTGGGTGTGTGCTCTGTTAATTGGGTAAAAAACAGGCTGAGCAGCCAGGTTGGGAGAGAGGTGGGGAAAGGAGTTAAATCCATTAAATCCATTAACTCCATAATCCAGGTACCAGTGGTGTCCCCCAAGGTTGATAATGGGGGTCAGCCCTGTTTAATATTTTTACAAATGATGTGGATGAGGGAATCAGCGAGTGGTGGGGTCACCAAGTTTGGATGGATTTAAAAAACATTTAAAAATGTGGCACTTTGGGACATATTTTAGTGGGAATGCTTGTGTACATGACCCTAAAAGTCTTTTACAAGCAAAACAATTATATTACTTGATGTTTCTATGAGCTTTTTAACACATTTTTGGAAAGGTCCAGCCAGCCTTGTGGTCTGAGACTTTACCACTGCAGCACTCAGGCAGTCCCAGCCACTCAATTAAGGAGATATTTTCTCTGTCCCAAAGAGAGTTTCTGTCTAAGCCCTGAGGGTTCTGCATAGGCACTCCTTGAACAGCAGTGGCTGTGTGCACCTTCCAGGAAAGGGGAGGCACTGTGGGAATACAGAACAGGCAGCAACAGCTCTTAGCAGGGTGGAACTCAGTCATTAATTGTTCCCTCAGCCCTGTGTTACACCGGGGAGACCCAGATGAACTAAATGTGACCTGCAGAACTAAATCATGTGGGAAGACAGATGTGTTCTCTGATGAATGAGGTCTTCTCCCTGAAAGGAATAAACTGTTTCCTAACATTATGTTGCAGATGCTAATGCATCTTGCACAGCGATGGGAAGCGATTTGCAGACTCGCTGCATAATTCCTTGTTCCCTGATGTTGCTATTCAATTCTTTATTATTGGGATAATTTATTATTTGCAGCTAAAGCCCTTTCTGTTAAAAACCTCCAGCCTACACTGTAAGAAATTGTTTCCTAACTGATCAATTTGGGGATTTCCTCCAATTAAAGTAAAATGGAAAAATATATCACGGCCAAAATTAACATATTCTTTCTTGCCTATGTAATGGTTGATATGTGGGGCTGCAATTTTTCAGATGGGTCTCCAAGAGTGGAACTGTACTGAAATAGGTCCATATAGACAAAAGAAGTTATTGAATACAATTTTTCCAGGCAGAATCTCCCAGCAAAAGTGGAGCTGGCTACCAAGGGAAATGACTCGGATTAGACAATTTCTCTTCACAGCCCATTTTGGGATTCTCCCGTTATTAGTTCTGACAAACCTTTTTTCTCCCCAGCTCCAGGGAAATTCAAAATTAAGGGCTGCTGCTTTGTTTGGTACATTCAGGGAATTGTACCCTTTAAATATGCGTTAGTGTTCATACATAATGTCAAACCAAAAAATGAGAAAGAAAATGAACTGGTCCTGGAGGGACTTCTGCAGATCCTGGTTTTTCCAACCACTGCTGATAACAGCAGATACTCACATGATCAATGCTGGTGGGTTAACTAGGAGGGCTGCACCAAATCACAAGTATTTCCAGTCACAGATATTTTTCAGACTGTAGTTCCATAATCCACTAGAAATTTTGTCAACTTTGCATTTTATTTATTTGGAATATAACTGGAAACCCAGTTTGATTCAGTCTGGCAAGACTATTTACAAGGGCATGTAGTGACAGGACAAAGGGGAATGAGTTCCAGCTGAAAGAGAGTAGATTAAGATCAGATATTTACTGTGAGGGTGGTGAGACACTGTTACAGGCTGTCCAGAGAAGCTGTGGCTGCCCCATTCCTGGAAGTGTCCAAGGCCAGGTTGGATGGGGCTTGGAGCAGCCTGGGACAGTGGAAGGTGCCCCTGTCCATGACAAGGGGTTGGAACTGGGTGATCTTTGAGGTCTCTTCTTACCCAAACAATGATTCTTGGAAAAGCAGAACTGATTTCAGTCCCCTGCCAGTGCTGTGTACTCCCACACCTTCCAACCCAGTGTTTGGTCATTGCAATAGAAAATTTGCCAGATAAGACAAGGAAAGCCAGGATCTGAGTCCGTGCTCTGGGTGAACAAACTCTCACAGAAACTTTGGGCAAAGACACTGAACAACAGTCTCAGGCTGCACATACACCCTTAAACAATCAACTTTAGTTAGCCATGGAAATTTTGACAGATGAATCTTTGAATCATAGACTGGTTTGGATAAGAAGGGGCCTAAAATTCATCTAGTTTCAACCCTACAGCCATAGGCAGGGACATTTCCCACTAGACCAGGTTGCTCAAAGTGCATTTACCCTCTTGACAAGTTTGGTCAGTTTTTATTGTGAGACACTAGATGCTTTTTAAATGATTTATCTCATCTGCCTCAAGTGATGTACAAATTAGTCTGAGCAATTTATCAACATTTCCAGTCTATGTGATGGAGAGAGATAAATAACTACAGAAATCTCTGTAGAAAAGAGGAGGGCAAAGTAGGTTAATAGAATTTCTTTAATAATTGTAGAAGTGTTTGGGGGAAAAAAAGGGAATATTTGTGAAGAAATGTATTTTTCCCTCTTTTTCCTTGAGCTGTGCATGGATTCCTTAACCTGTGCTCACACAGAACTACTGGATGTGACCACATATTTATTTAGCCAGTGACTGGATTAAGTAGATTTTTTTTCATTTCAGGGAAGGTTAAGATTGGATATTACAAAAAACACAACAAGACACAAAAGCTCTCAGCAACCTGGAGGTGCTTAGTGAGATGTGGGTGTAGATTACATCTTGGGGCTGCCTCTAAGATTTTCATTGAAAATTAATAATTCTCATCAGCTGGTTGGAAAGATATGGGCTAGAGTGCTTATGTGGCACAGGTATCTTCAGTGAACTCACCCAGCTGACAGCAAGTATAAATCCAGGTTTAATTGAAATGAGATTCATTAAATCAGAGAATCACAGAACCATGGAATTGTCTGGAGAGGGATCTTAAAGATCATCTTGTTTCAAGGTCCCTACTTTGAGCAGGAGCACCTTCCACTATCTCAGGTTGCTCCAAGCCCCATCCAACCTGGCCTTGAATACTTCCAGGGATGGGGCCGCCACAGTTTCTCTGGGAAAAGTGTTGAACTCAAATAATCTTCCTACTTATTCCTTCTTGGACAACACCACTGAGCTGCTGAAACCTCCCTCAGGCTCCCAGGAAGAAAACCTAGCCCAGAACTATTGCCTAAATAGTGGATCTCCTCTCATATGGCATTAAACTGCTGAAAGCAATCCTAGAAATCCCTATAAATGTGTGTTTCTGTTAAACACAATTTTCAGTTCTGTTTTCTGCTTCTCTGTCTCTTGGTTAAAATCTTCCTGACAAATCTGCCAGTCCCAGTCTTCTCAGGGGATCAGTCCCAGAGCCACATTTAATGCAAAAGCTGGAGGGAGAGGAAGGAAATGCCTTTTCTCACTTTGGGATACTGAGAAGCCCAAGGAGTTGGTTTTGCTAAGTGTCAGAGGACTGCAAAGGAAGAGAAGAAATTTCACAAGGATACAGAAAGGATCCCTTTGGTCAGTCCTTGAAATGTCTGGCAGGTTTTTTATCAATATTCTTGAAATCACCCAAGGATAGGGATTGTCTTTACAATCCTGAGGGGAAACCATCTCTTCCAAAGCCTCACTCTCCTGTCTATCAAAAAGTTTGACATAAATCTACAGAACATTCCCTTCTGGGAAGTGTGTGTGTGTTGCTTTCTACATATGTTGAAAACATAACAGTTTATTCCCTTTCTCTCTCTTCAGCAAATCTGAAGATTATTTGATTACCTTTGACTAATTACATAGCTCAGACTATTACTGAATTTTGCATCTTAAAAGACCTCTGATTTTCACCTTGCTAAGCACACGCAGAGCTCATCTGTGACACTTTGCAATCCCATTGTGGGTATATTCATCCTTCCTGACAGAACTTCTGCTTTCTTAAAACCATTTTTCACACTTTCATTTGCCACGCCAGAACACAGAGAGGAGGGGTCAGATTAGGTGGTACAACTTAGCTTGATCCTCTTATTATTTTAATTTCTATTATTTTTACTATTTGAGTTTCAAACAAGTCCCTGCCCACCAGTGCTTCTGATTCTCTTGAGTCTTATCTGGACTCAGAGGGGGACCCTGGCTTCATCCAGCTGAGACTGGAGCTGTCTGTTGGGTGAGAAAAACCAGAAATAAGTCAAGATTTAATCTCTTTTTTATGCTGATGTATCACATACATTGAAGATACAGAGAACATTTCCTACTTGGAGCAGTTTTTACCACCAGGAAGATTTATGGCCCCTCTGCCCTGAGTTGTTGAAGCCACTGACTCCTTGTCCAAAGGAAGTGGAGAGGATATGGATACATGGATATTAGTTTTGGGAATAGTAAAATATCAATCTTTCTACAGGCCTGAGTGGTTTTTGTCCTTCTTCTTTAAACACTTTTTGAGTGTTGATAAAGAAATCTTTGTTGTGAGTATCCTTCTACCTTTGAAGCTGAATTTTCATCTTTAGAATAGCTGGAAACTGCAGTTTGGCCAAGACTTAATTCTAATTATTTTTTTCTGAGAAAAAATATTTGGGTTACTTTGGTTTTTTTACAAATGGAGACCAAGAATCCAAACAGCAAAAGGTAAACATCATCTCTTTCTTTATCTCTTTAGAGATACTGTTGGAACCTAGGAATACCAGTGCAATAGGGGGCTCACTTTTAACTGGTGATATGTATCAGGCCATTCAGAACTTTTGCTATAAGAAACCCACAACTTCACAATTTTATTTGTAGAAACTAAAATAAATAAATAATTTAGAGGTATATTTTCAAATGTTTTAAGGATACATGTGGTTTTGCTTTGGTTTGGTTCTTTGGTTGTTTTTTTTTTTTACGTTGCATTGAATTGCCATTCAGAATTAAACTCAACTGGAGGTTAAGAAAAGGACGTGTAGGTGTCCTTTATGATGAATAAAGTTACAAAAGATAATAAATAAAACATGGCATCACTAACCACTGAGACATCTGGGGCTTTTATCTGCACTGTAATAAAATACTTAACCAGTGAACATATGTGATACTTGAAAAAATGACCTTTGCCAAGCAACAAGATTTTTTTTCTCCCTTCTCTAGAAAAAGCTCACAAAATACTATAGAATCTTACATTGTTGGTCGGTTTATTACCTCTCCTTTTGTTGTTTCTTACAACCTAATGCAACAGTGATGAAATACTTTGGGGGGACAGCCCCAGAGGCTCTGCTTAACTACACACCTGTGAAAACATCCCCAGGGCACCAGACAAACCAATGGGCTCCAGATGTGCCCTGCAGGGTCCTCACCAGATATTTACTTCATCAGAACAGGAACTTTGCTGTATGTTGAAGAATGTGGGAGGAGAGGTAAAGCTCTAACAATTTACAGAAATACTTTTGAGTTGCAGCAGGAGCTGTGTGTTTTGGCTTATAAGTTGTTTAGACTTTGCACCATGAACAGCTGGTGGGGAGTCACTCCAGTAGTCCTGGTGAGAGACCCANATGATAATAAAAGCCACCAGGATTGAGCTCATAATGATCGAATCATAGAATTATATAATCATAGAATATTTTGAGTTGGAAGTGGAAGGGATTGTAAAGATCATCCCATTCCACCCCCCTGCCATGGACAGGGACACCTTCCACTAGACCAGGTTGCTCAGAGCTCCCTCCAGCCTGGCCTGGAACACTTCCAGGGATGGAGCATCCACAGCTCCTCTGGGCATTATCCACAGGTTTATTAAAGTTGTGATCTGTTGTTTCAGTGTTCAGTTCAGTTGTTTCTGTTTCAGTGTTCATCTCTTTGCCCCCACAGCATGTTTTAAAAATACCAGGGAATGCTGAGATCAAATCCCCCAGACTCTGGGGCTCCCACCCATGCAGGTTACCTTGGGGGTGGTACCTGAAATATTTCACAGCATCCGTGAGGAATCATTCTGGGGTCTCACATTTAGGAGCTTCCTCTGCTGCTTTTGCATCTCTTGTCACAATGGTCCATGTAACAGTTTGACCTTACCCTGTCTTTTCTGTGACAGCCATTCAAACTTCATAAAAAGTGCAGCTTCATTCTTCTTTCTTCTTTTGTCAGCCGCGAAAGAGTTCAAATATCAAAATTACATCAACATATTGATGCATCAATAGTCACTCAATGTCTCCTTTTATGTGAATGGGACACTTTTTGTGCTTCTGTGGAAGTTTTTCACAACTCTGCAGACTCAGGTATTCTCCCCTTGGCCCAGATGATGTAGATGTTAAGACCAGAGAGACAATTCCACCCCTTTTTGATTCAAACAATAATCCAACACCCTAGGAGTGCCCAGGTTTTAAAAATAATCTTGATCTTCATATTTTTTCTCCCTGAAGTGCGTCTTTCTTTTCTTCATAAACCTCTAGTTTTCTTAAGGGAGGCATAAGACTGACCTCAGGCAGCAATAATTATTCTTTACCTAAATTTATGTGCCTCTAACCAGCAAAAGAAATATGACAAATGAGTATCAGTGGAAATTGTAAACCCCAGACTCCCTTGGGATTTAGCAACTTTCTTAATGAGAAAAACAATAACCATCCCATTCCTGGGAGGGTTGAAGATAAATGACTGTCTGTTGTTGATATTTTGATCTATGGGACAAATATGGTGTTTCTATTGAGAGAGAGTTTATATAAAGGCAGCTGAAACCCATAGGCTGAGTTCTTTGCAGGTAAATCCACTTGATATCACTAACAGAGAAAAGCAGAAATGTGTTTTTAAATCACTACTTTTCCCAGGCTCAAAAAGGAACACTTTTCTCCCTTCTCTTTTTTCTTTATTTCCATTTCTTTTTCTTTTCTGTTTCTTGAACTAAAGGATCACCCAATGGGTGGAACAACACCTGGAAGATCATGTAACAAAATTCACAGCTCTTTCTTAAACTGTCCTTTGGACAGCCACGTACAAAGGCTCTGAAGGCCAAAGATCTTCTTTAACATCCACAAAATGTTTTAGTAGGGAAAGAAAAAAAAAAAAAGTGCACATGTAAAGAGAAAAGTTCTAATGGATCTCAGAGACAGAATTATGGCAATATTTCACAGAATTTCCAGTAACATTCCTATTTTTTTCCCTTAGCTTTCAGACTGTATTGTCATACCCTGTGATGTAATATCATTATATTGCATTGACTGTATATCACAGTTACTTTAATTAACCCAGACAAGTAATTTTCTGTCTGATGGCAAGTTTCATGGTGTCAAAATAAAAGATGGTTTTTCTCTTGAACAGAGAATTTTGACTTTACAGATACAATTCTCTCGTGGTTTTATCCCAGCTGGAAACTCAGGCCCACAAAACCACTCTCTCACTCCCCCACTAGTGAGATGGGAGAGAGAACCAGAAGGGTAAAAGTGAGAAAACTCATGATTTGAGATGAAGACATTTTAATAGGTAAAAGCTGCACACACCAGCAAGGAAAAACAAGGAATGAATTCCCTGCTTCCCGTGGGCAGGTAGTGCTCAGACACTGTCTTGGTTTGGAAAGACAGCTGCCTGATAAGGAAGGCAGGAGCCTCCCTTGAAATTGAGAATGTAACCCCCCTCCCTCTGAATCATTATAATTTTGAAATTAAGGCACTCTCAGGCAAACATATGGGAACAGGAATAACAGTTCTTTACTAGGAAAATTAAAATTAAAATGTAGTAATACAAAAAAGCAAGAAAACAAACAGAAAGAAAACACTCGACAGTGTTAGAATACAACCTGACACGCTGTTGGTCAGGGTGTTGGTAGCAGTTCAATCAAGTCCTCCTGCAGTGACAGATGTGGTTCTGTTGCAGCAGAGATGATCCTGTAGGAGGGTGTAGTTTCCCTCTGAAGGTCCAGTGGTGGTGAGATGGGTCCACTCTTCTTCTGGGAATCCAGTACAAACAGGCTGTCCTGGTGTTCCAAATCTCAGATTTTTACCCAGGAATGGTTGGCTCCTCCCCCTGGGTGGAGCATTCCCAGTGGATGATGTAATTGTATCAGCCATGCAGTGACCCTCGATGGCCCATGAACAGAAGATATCCCCTGGAGGGAGGATGGGTCCTGGAAGAGATAAAGAACCCGGCCCCACCTGGTTTTAACAGCTGGTAATAGAACACACACTTTTGGTTACATCTTGCATTGCAACCTAAGACAGCCACTTACAGGAAAGCTGGGCTCTATTTTTGGGAAAAGAAGCATGACAAGAAAACTATCAATAGATTAAGTACAATTCTGGCAAGCAGAAGCAGGAAAACTTTCAGTAGGGTTGAGTTTGTTTGGGGTTTTTTCTCTGGGTGATGGAATTTAAGATCAAAAACTTTAAATCATATAGAATTAGCCACTTTCAAAAGAGTTAAAAAATCTGGATTAGCATCTGTGAGGACAAAGTCTCATGAATAGTAGCACACCTCTTGTCAGGCCCTGAAAAAGCATTTAAAAATTGAACAGCATGTGTCTTAAAGTTTCCAAATTCTCCAGAACTGGAAACTACAACAAACCCAACACAATGGAGAGTGTGTCATTTTGGGACCCTGCAGCTGGATTTTCACTGAACACATTGATTATGACAGCCAACAGATTAAAGAGGGAAAGCAAAGGAGCAGAGACACATTTCCACAGTGGCACACATCACATTTTTCTTGTGAACTGTATTTTTAGTGCCCTCCTATTGCATTTCACTCCCCACTTGCATCATTCCCTCCCCAAAGTTCTGATTCTTTCCCTTTTGGGGTCATTTTATCCTTAGATCCATTTAGATCTCTTCCTCCACCATCTGAACTTTACAGCATATTTTTTTTCCAGATTTTCCCTCTCTGTAGTTCAGATGTCAAGGGATTTTAGGCAGCAGGGGCTTTAACAGTTGTGCTCACTTTTGAGATAGATCTCAGGGGTTTTATAACTGTCCATTAAAATCAAGGGGGAAAGATGACTAAGAGAAAAAGAAGCATTCTATAAAAAACTTTATTTTATAAAGCTGTTACATATAAAGCAAAAACAGTAAAGTGGAACCAGCAATGGAGTTCATAAGACAAAGTAGGTCTTCATTACACATGGGCAGTGGTTGTGTGATCATGGAATAACCACTAAAACCTTTCACCAACACTGCTGATTTTTGTGGCTTACCCTCCAAATTACCTCTCTTTCTCCTGCTCTCCTGTTCCACTCCAGGGGTTTTACCTCACCTGCAATCATCCCTTCGGACCTTCTGACATGGCCCAGCCTGTTCCCCTGGCTTATATGTTTTATATTACACTTATTGTCTGTGATGGAAACCAGCAAGAGGCCGTTCTCCCACTCCCAACCTCCTGCCTCCATGTGACTGATAATTGAGTTGTGGTTGGGGAACATTAACTCTCCAAAGGCGTATGGAAATGTTTGCTCTGACTGGTGATCTGGGAGATTTTATTATCATGATTACCATCTTGCTTTTCTATTCTTAGCTCCAGTTCTTACTTTTAGTGCCTGCCGTATCTCAAGGGGGTTTGCAGAGACAGGAGTAATTTTCTGGAGGAGAATGTGGAAGTTTCCATGGGGCACAAAGTACGGAAAGGGAGCTTGGTCAAGTGAGCAACAAATCAGGATATGAATCAAGGGCTGCTAAAACTGAGAGGAACAATAACATAAACTGCAGGGGCTTTGGGTCCTCGGAGGCAAACTATATCTTATAATGCCTCAGCTTAGTGTACAGGGCAAAAATGTAAAAATATCACCTTTTTTTTTTGTGAAAAACTGTGTTTAATAATATGCAGGAGGGACTGCTGAGAGTAGGGGACCAGTGTTTTTCTCAGTACTTCTCTATAATATTTTGCCCCTTTAGTTGTAAAGTGTTTTACTGGGAGATTAAATACAATCCTTAAATCCTTTACTATCAATATAGTCTGAATCCAAACCAAACAATCCACATACCAGCAGCAAGCCTTTACTCCTGATCAAGTAGGGAATTAATGAGCTCAGAAGGAGGTGCCAGGATTGCCTCTCTTGGCCACATGTAAAGAGAAAGCCTTGATCCAAAAGGAGCATCTGTGTTCTTGCTTGCACAGATCAAACCCCTATTTATACCATCATGAATCTGGGAGAAATCCATGGGAGACTGTGAAGAGGAAAAAGATTTCAGTGCTGTGGACAGAGCTGTGGAAGGGGAAAAATGACTTTTTGAATTTTTCCAAACCTCCTCACCACTCCAGACCTCACTGGATTGTCTTCCCAATTCATCACCTCCTTTTATCCTCCCTCTTTTTGTTTTTAACTTGTATTTCTCGGAGGCCTGTCAGCATCTTCACATTCTTTCCCTGAAATTCCCTCACACTTTTGATGCCTTAAGGGCTGTAAATGAGACTGAGGATCCCAGAGGTGCCAGGCAAGTGCTCTGCCTTTTGAGGCCACCTCACAGCAATTTTTCTGTCAAAGCTGACAGAACAATGAACTTTCTGATTCAATTACAAATTTCCATTTCCCCACACCAGGAAAAAGGAAGGAAAAACCCCACGCACATTGCTCATCCCTAAAGCAGATAAAAACAAGCTCATGTACAGGCAATGAATAACTAGGTGTGAAGAATAACAACATACTAGAATTTCATGTGTAGTTTGGTTCTCGGTGTTTCTCTGTCTTTTAGTCTTTGGAAACTACAATTGCCCTTCAGAAGAGGGAAAACCTCAATGAACAGAGTAGCTGGACAAAGGCAGAAATATTCACCTCGTATAAGAAGCTGACAAAAGTGAAGTGATCCTTCCTTTCCTGTTGTTCTTCAGCTTCTAATACAAGAGAAATATTGATTTTTTTAGCCCATAGACACTTGATAGATGATGTTGATTGTGCAAGAGGGGTGGCTGACTGCCAGGATAGCCTAATACATCCTGTTTGTGTTTTAAAGCATGGTCTATTTGATGCCATTTCTCAGTAAGATCAAAAATCAGAAACTGAATTCTACTGGTATGGATCCAACATGGAATTGTTCATACCTGGAATCCACTTGACTTGGAGGAACAAAACACATTAACTGAAGAATTAGCAACAGTTTTCACTCATGTCTATCTTGCCTCAAATATGTTTTGTCTTTATATCCATATCATCTGAATTCTCTTCAGTTTGTGTTCAATTCCCTCCCCATGGATACCCCTTCTTTCTCTGAGTTATCCCAATAAATCCTTTCACACTATCCAGTACCAGAGTTTTGTGTCCATAACCCACAGATATAATTTCTCAGGTGTCATCTACAATGAAGTTCTTCACAACAAAGTTTTCTGATTTTAGTAATATATAAAGCCATTGATGAATCCTCTAAGGACTTTAGGGAATGGAGAGTGACTTTTTTTCAGTCTTTGCACTGTGCTTGCATTTTCTCCTTTGGGGACCTTAAATATTTCAGGGCATTTACAAAGGTTGACTTCTTCTGCCTTGCCTGTCTACCTCTGTGGAGTATTTTATTTGGTCTTATGTCAAATGAAGGTGCAGGCTTGGAAGGTTAGTAACACTTAAAAGCACAGGAAAGATCAATATGGGATTTGGAAAAGTGGGAAGAAGCAACCCTGATGGAACTTTATAGCCCACCAGAGAGTGTTTTTATCTTGGAGCTTTGTGAAGGGAAAATCAGTCTACACTCACCCCACCTAACTGAGGCTCTAAATTTTGAACACAGCAGCCCTTGGGAAACATAAGAATCTCCAGAGGGTAGTACAGTCTATCCCAAGATCTTTTTTTACTGACTGTAATAGGAGCTGAAAGTGGCTGTGCTCATTTTTAAATGCTTAAAGTAAGACAAGGTAAATCTGGGCTTAGCAGTGACTCCAACTTACCTGTGAAGAAAATGAGTGCTAAACCCATCCTGTAGATTGAAGAATTGCTGAGTCTGTGCTCGGAATGTGCAGGACTGGAGCATCCTGGCACAGGCTTTCTAGCACTTGGCGTTGCTGCTGAGCATGTCAGAAACACCCCAGTGGAATCATAAAGCCAGGAAACAAAAGGCAAAGGAGATCCCAAAGGACCTGCCTGATGTTTTCCTACCTGCTGCTGTCAGCACTGTCTCTTATCCCAAATTTCTGCCTTTTGCTAACTGCCTGGTGGTCAGGAATTCCAGCTCTTTTGGTACATCAACATTCTCCATGGAGTCCTTTTTTGCTTTGTTTCTTTCTTTATCTAGTGTGTGAGCAAACTGGATACTACATAGTGCCACAGTTAGACAGAGCATTGCAGTAATCCCTCCTGGGGTCTTGTTTCAGTGAACTCTGCTCTGCTCTTGTGAGACTCCTTCTGCAGTACTGTGGCCAAATCTCAGGCCCCCAATACAAGAAAAATGTGGACCAGCTGGAATGAGTCCAGAGAAGGACACTGAGTTGATCCCAGGGCTGGAACACCTCTGCTATGGATCCAGGCTGGGAGAGCAGGGGTTGTCCAGCCTGGAGAAGAGAAAGTTCTGGGGAGACACAAGAGCCCCTTCCAGTGCCTGGAGGGGATCCAAGAGAGCTGGAGATGAACTTTCCACAGGGGCACAAACAGCTGACATTCTTAAGATGAAGAAGATTAGGTTTTAGATATTAGAGAAATTCTTTATGGTGAGGGTGGTGAGGCCCTGGCACAGGTTGCCCAGAGAAGCTGTGGATGCCCCATCCCTGGAAGTGTTCAGCACCAGGCTGGAGGAGGCTCTGAGTAACCTGGGATAGGGGTAGGTGTCCCTGCCCACACAGGGGTAGGAACTAGATGACATCTAAGACTCCTTCCAGCCCAAACCATTCTGTGATTCTTTGATCCTGCTTTGATGTTTTGCAGCCAGCACCAACCAGAGTCCCCTGGGCTCTCTGGTTTGTCTCTACAGGTGTTTCCTTTCTCCTGCAGAGTTCCAGTCTGCAGGGATGTCACCACACCCAGCATGGAAGCACCTCTGCAGCTACACAAGCACACCCAGACCCTGCAGGGTCTCTAAGCTGTGTCACCTCCTGAGACACAAAGTGCAGTGGTTGTAGTGACCCATACAATGCCCAGCTTTCATTCATATCTACAAGCTGTGTGAACAAAGGATGGAAAAGGATGCTCCAGCTATGCCTGTCATGAACTTTTTGGCTTTTCCCCTTGAAATGAAAAGGAGAATTGGCACAGGGATGATTCATTACATCCTTCTGTACTCTTGTGATTCTTGAGCACAGAGAGATCCTGTTAGGCTGTCAATGGGTGAGGGAAGAATTTGCAATAGGAGATTGAAAATTCAAACAAAACATTTTGAAAAGTGATTTCAAGATGGGATGTTGAGGAATTACCCCAGGTATGACTCCCTCACCAGAGGTGAGAATTCATTTTTAGTAGTGTTTACTTCTGAATCTTCAAGTATTCCCCTTCAGGGGCAGAAGAATGTCACTTTTGACTTTTAAAATGGTCTCAGGAGACGAAGGAAGGAAGGAAGGAAGGAAGGAAGGAAGGAAGGAAGGAATTTCTAATGAAACTAACAGATGATGTCTTAAATATTTATTTTCCTACACATTTTTCCTGAAACCTCACTACGTTCCTTACTCTGTTTATATCAACCAAAACCATGTTTACCTTGGTGGTAGGTTCTAATTTAATTTTGACATGTATCTATAATTTCTAGCTATGATGGTTAGAGATTTTGGCATTGGTCATATCTCCATTGCACTGAAACAAAGATCACCAAGAAACAATGACCTATCTCATTTTCTAAATGCTGTCTGATACTCTTAAACAGGATATTCCAGTTACTGACAGCATCCAAGGATCTGGAATCTTTGTCCTTTATTGTGAAACTCAGCAGTTTCTGCTATTTCTGTGTATAATCAACAACCAAATTACTAATCATCATCATATTTTGATTCATCTGCTTTCCATGGCAAGGTAAGGTGGAGCTGGCCCAATATCCAAAGCAAACGATAAATTCTAGAACCAGTAAAACAAAGAAGAAGCCAATTAAACTTCCTTATTACATATTACTGAGCTGCCCCAGACCAATTATAACCATATTTCTTTGTGGTCTAATTAGGTTCAGCTCAGTTCCACAGTGTGGAAGCCTGTACTGAGTGAGCACGTGAGCAGCACAGCCCAGACTCCGTGTGAGGGATCATTAATATGCTCTGGGCTGCTGCCTTGGAAGAGACTGCTCCTCATTATGTGGGTTAACGCACTTAAACTAAATGGATGAATTGCAGCCACTTTTGCTGTTTCAAGTCCCCTTGGACTGACAGAACTGCAGATTAATAAGTTGTTAGAGAGTGATCTGCTGACCTGCTCCATCCTTCTTTCTTTCACTGCATCCGCTCTTGGAGGTGTGAAATGCTGAAGTGTAGAAATGTGTCAATCACTGCATTTTCAGTTCTGTGGCTTTCTCTGGTTTTTGCCTAAGAAGTTATTAAAATAAGTGAAAGAGCAAAACAAAATGCTTGACATGTCCAATAACTTCAGGTGGCTTTGGATCAAAATGCACAGGAGATAACAGGTCCCCTGCTAGCACAAAACAGCTTAGGATAGAACTGGACTCCTTTCAGCTGGATGGGGCTGTCTAAAAGTCAGCATATCACAGAATCAGAGAGTGGTTTGGGTTGGAAGGAACATTAAAGACAATCTGGTTCCAAACCCCTGCCATGGGCAGGGACATCTTCCACTAGACCAGTTTACTCCTGGCCTTGGACACTTCCAGGGATGGGGCACCCACAGCTTCTTTGGGCAGCCTGTGCTAGGGTCTCACCACCCTTATATCAAATAGTTCCTTCCTAATATCTAACCTAAATCTTCTCTCTTTATATCCTCTGTTTAATAGGGTATGAAATTAGGATGAGGTAGAAAGGGTGCATTGAGACAGACTGTCAATATCTTTTGTCAATGGAAAGAAAAAAAAGGATATGAAATTATAGTAGTAGGAGCCAAATAAAATGAGAAAAACAAAACCAAAAACAAACCCTGGGATTTTGTGGATTTTTTTTCCCCTGTTGTTAGTAGATCTTTCAGACCTGTTTTCAAGACACAACATCACCAGGAAATCCCCTCAATAGAAAAATTAGGATTGAAGACTGTGAGGTTATGAGGGAGAAAAGATCAAAGGTCCTTTTTCTATTTTCTGTCTCCTGTTTCGTTGTTTATGGCCAGTGCTGGAGATAGAATAGTGAGTGATAGGTAGCATTGAGCTGAGGCAGTAAAATTGTCCTCATGTCCTACCTTGAGCTGATGAAGGCATAGAAGGCTCCTCAAGGCTTCCTCCTGCTTGGTTCAAGCAGCTTTTTTTCCCCAGCACAGCAGAATTCACAGAATCATAGAATATCCTGAGTTGGAAGGGACCTACAAGGATCATCAAATTCCGACTCCTGGAATTGTGTATGCACTAAAATCTTTCACATGTGTCATAAAAGGAGAGAAAAGGTCTAGAAATTGTTGAAGAATTGATGGCATGTGCCATACTATGGGTTTTGAGTTCTATCTTCTTTTGAGGACTCAGCTTTGGCAAACAGTAGTTTTTAAAATCTCAGATTTGAGAAATTTCCCTGGCTCCTGCATGGTTTTTCTACAGCATCACGAGGCACCCAGACTGGTTTCTTTTCTCATGTTCCATTTATCCTTAAGGCACCAGAGGAAAAACTGCTTCCTATTCCACTCCAGACTAAGAGGATCTGACAACTTCATAATTGAACTGGGTACTTAGCTCACTATGCCTCTGACGTGCCTCTTTTTAATTGATTTTGTCAGGGTCTCTTTAACTTCTCTTCCGCTCTTGCCAGCATGCTCTTGCTCCTCATAATGTCTTTGCAAAGAGGTTTTATTAGAATTTTCCCTTGTCATATCCCATTCTCACCTATTTGTTACCAATTAACCCTCTACACCATGGTGGTTTGCAGGATCTGCCAAATTGAGCTGCCTGCTGTTGGAAATCTTTGAGCTCTGTGTCTCTGCCAGAGATGTTGTAAAGAGGAAGAAACAGTGCCTGAATTTTCTCCCAAAGCATCAGTAACAAAACCAGCTGCTTATGGCACTGTTAGATATATTTTCCATGAGGAGGGCAAAGGAAAACGTACTCATGAAGTGACTACAGAAATAGAAAACAAATCTTCACTTGCAATTACAACAAAGCTTGCAGTCAATGGCTCATTGTCCAAATGGAGATTGGTAACGAGTGGTGTCCATACTGGAGCCAGCAGGATTTAATATCATTATAAATGACACAGACAACAGGACTGAAAGCAGCCTTCTGCAGGTTTGTGAGGTTGATACACCAAAAGGAAAGGATGCTGGGCAGGGGGACTTTGACAGGCTTGGGAAATGTGAACTGTGTGAAGTTAACAATGCCAAGAGCAAGGTCCTGCTCCCCATCAGGTGAGATCCCTCAGCAGTGACTGTCATGGGCAAAACACTCAACTTAGTTTAATCTGTTACAAATGAAATCCAAGCAAGATGATAAGAAATAAACCCAAATGTCAAAACATCTTTCCCCACTCCTCTCTTCTCCCTGAGTTTGACTTCACTCCTCAGTCCTCGGTCTGCTCCCCCTCAGTGGGGCAGAGGGACAGGGCTTGCAGTCACTTCATCACCCATCTTTGCTGATCCTTCCTCAGGGGGAGGACTTCTCACACTCCTCCCCTGCTCCAGTGTGGGGTCCCTTCCACATGAGTTTTCCAGGAACTTCTCCAATGTGAGTCCTTCCCATGGGCTGCACTTCTTCCCAAACTGCTCCAGTGTGGTCCCTTCCATGGGGGACTGCCCTTCAGGAACAGGCTAAGCCCTTCTGGGCTGCTTGTGGGGACAATCAAACCTCTGGGGTGCTTCTGGGGACAATCAAACCTCTGGGCTGCTTGTGGGGACAATCAAACCTCTGGGGTGCTTCTGGGGACAATCAAACCTCTGGGCTGCTTGTGGGGACAATCAAACCTCTGGGGTGCTTCTGGGGACAATCAAACCTCTGGGCTGCTTGTGGGGACAATCAAACCTCTGGGGTGCTTCTGGGGACAATCAAACCTCTGGGCTGCTTGTGGGGACAATCAAACCTGCTCCAGTGTGGGCTCCTCTCCCCACAGGGTCACAGGTCCTGCCAGGATCCTGTGCACCCCCAGGAGCTGCAGGGGCTCAGCTGCCTCAGCTGCACCCTGGGCTGCTCCAGCACCTGGAGCAGCTCCTGCCCCTCGTCCTTCCCTGACCTGGGTGTCTGCAGAGTTGTTCCTCTCACACATTCTCACTCTGAGCACTGCTGGTGCTCCCCTGCTCAGCCTGGAGAGGAGAAGGCTCTGCACAGACCTGATGGCACCATTTCAATATATGAAGGGAGCTTATAAGACTCTACACACCCTGGTGATTAATTTCACTGGGGTGTGTAGTGACAGGACAAGAGGAAATGGTTTTAAGAGGAAGGGTAGATTTAGATTAGAGATAGGAAAAATTGTTTATGGTGAGGGTGGTGAGGCCCTGGCACAGGATGCCCAGAGAAGCTGTGACTGCCTCAGCTCTGGAAGTGTCTAAGGCCAGATTGGGATAAGGATTGGAGCAACCTGGAATAAAGGAAGATCTCTGTGGCAGGGACTTGAACTACACAATCCTTGAAGGTCCCTGCCAAACCAAACCATTTTCTAATTCTATGATTTAGCATGAATATACTGTCTTATAATGACCTCATGAATTGTTTGGGTTTTTTAATGACATTTACCATTATGACCAAGTCTATAATACACAGCAGTCTTTGTTGCTACATGATTTCCTCCTTTCTTGAAGCCAGGCAACCTCTGCACTTTCAGCAGAGAAATTCTTTACCTGGGTCATCAGTGCCAAATGATCTGCTGTGTGAGCTGGCTCGGGGAAAGCTCAGTCATACTAATGAGGTAATCACTGAGCTCCTAATGAATGGGATTAGTGACTGGGCAAGGACTGTTTGTCCTGGATCCCTTGTTCAAATGCAGCTCGAAGCTCTCAAAATATTTGCTTGCAATCAGCTACGAGCTGGGTTCATTTCAGCTCTCACTAACAAGATGAAATTATTTTCATCTCTTCAGGATTTGCCAAATGTGCTGATGGAGCCAGTCTGGAGTTTGGGGTGGAGAGGAGAGTTCTATTTCAGAAGTAAACTCTGTAGTAAGGTAAAGCTGTAGGTGTCATAATTTCTAATTTCATGCCAGCATGAAGCTTGGCTGGAGAAAAAGAAGAAGAGTATCACTGTATTCATTAGCTTTTCTTAATAGCACTTAATGAATATTTAATATACCAATCCTGTTAGGTAGATTTTATATACTTAAAGAAAATTCACCAGAAACTGTGACTTGTGTTTCTTCTCCAAACCTGACTGTGCTGATTTAAGAAGCTTCACAGTTTTGATGCTGAATGAGCTTAAGAACCTTTAAAATTTCTTTGAGCATTTTCTATGTTCAGCCTTTAGTGATGAAAGACTTTGGAAAGGGAGCATGTCACTGAAATCAATCAGCAGGGGAGAATCCAGTTTAATATTTGTTATTCTTTTCTAAAACTTCACGGTACCCAAAACCCCATCACATACAGAGGTAGCATTCTCTTTCTTTCCTTTTTTTTTTTTTTTTCTGGTGAGAAATAATTTTGTTGAAAGATTTTACTTTTCCCTTTTTCCAAAAGATTTTACTTTAAAACAATAAAAATGATATAATTTTGTTAATTCTCTTCACTAATTCTTATGGCATTTTAATTAAAACCATTTTTAAAATGCTTTATTTACTGGAGGAAAACAGCATTTATAATACATGAAACATTTAAAGATGAATGTAAATGGCACTTTATATCATGTTGTCAGGAGAAAACATTGTGGATGAAAATGGAACGAAATCACAAATGTTGGTTGCATTGAAACCTATTAAATGAAGTCTAAAGCAAGATTTGGCATTTTTCATTAGATAGCTTGCTTGTTTTTTTTTTTAAAGGCCACCAAAAAAATGTAATAGTATATTTTATTTGTCCTGCTCTTTCAGTGATGTTTCTCATGAATAAATATGGTGTTCTGTGCATAGAGTGGGATCAAATAAGCATCTAATTCATGTGTTGTAAATGGCACATGTAATTGTGGAAGTGCTTAGCTGAGATCCAGCAGAGCAAATTCTACAGCAGCAGTGCACAGTAGGGGAGTCTGAGCTAAATTAATTTTTAAACGTACAAAAACAGTAACCAAAAAAAAAAAGAACCAGACAAACATCTTGACTTTCATGGTTTTAAATGAGCAGAATTGGAGATCAGGAACATGTAAAAAGCACAAACAGTAGAGATGGATTAACAGCTACTTATCTTACAGCACATTGTATAGCAAATCTGGAGGCAAAGAAATAAAATTCCTCAGATACAGGGGACATAATTAAAATCTGTAACAAAAGGTAAAACATGCCTACAATGAAGGAGGGGGGAATAGGCAAAATTATTCACAATGATACCAACTCACAGTATAAAACTTAGTTTTTTCTTTCATACAATTAGTGCTTGTTGGCTACAGCAGGTTTAATATGAGGTGATCAGCAACGCAGACACGGAGGTGGGGCCTGAATGTGCAATGCCTTGAGGATCCATTCCACTTCCCAGGGTGACCACAGGCTCTGTAAAACCAAGAACAGCTGGTGAGCATTCACAGGATCCCCAGGGAATTTCTGATGTGGGGTTGTCACTGATGGGAGGGTGGCTGCTCCCAAAAGGCACAGTCAAAAAAGCAGATTAAGCTCAGGAAAGTGTTTTTTCACTGATTCCAGTCTAAGCTAATTGTGGAAGTGGAAGGGATGAGAAGAGTGGGACAGATTACTCATAAAGATTGTGGACTCCTCATCCCTGGAGGTGCTCAAACCATATCCAAAGGGGTTGTGAATAATCTGATCTAGGGAAAGATTCCCTGCCCATGGCAGAGAGCTTGGAATGAGATGATCTTTAAGGTCCCTTCCAACCCAAACATTTCCATGGTTCCGTGGTTCTATGACTGAGAACACAGAAAAAAACCCAAATTCATCAAGAAAATGCAGCATATAACCTGCTGTAGCAAAGAAAAGAATAAATTTTGTGTTCTCCTCAATGCCAGAAGTTCCCATACCTGGAGAAAAGTGCATTTAGTTTAATTTTTTTTTTTTTCTGCAAAATGGACAAAGAACAGAAGACAGAGTGTGACACTGGTGCACTGTGCAGGGCAGAACATAGCTGAGAAATTGCATTGTTTCCCATTTTTCCATGCAATGAAAAAATGAAAAAGCTTAGGCACTTCCTCTGACTAGGAACTCATTATAACTTGTAGATATCTACTTAAAGATCAAAAACATGTAGATCTAAACCATAAAATGTTTACACTATTCATGTAGGCAGTTAATGGCATTTAAAAAAAGGCAATTTTTGATGAAAGAGTCTGTTTCTCTTCAATCACTCTAAAAGACACTTCTTAAGAAAGACATCAGCAGCAGGATGGCACCTCCAAGATCAGCATTTGCCCTTCTGAGGTTCCACAGATTGTATGTTTGCCTTCACCACCCATGAAACAGCCCTGTGTGTTTGTAGGAAGCATCACTATGAAATACAGCAGCAGGTTTTTCTAATATTTCAGTCTAAGGAAGTTTAACAAGTTAAACTTGTTATCCAGGGTGAGGAAAGGAATGAAAAACTCGTTTGTCATTATTATTACTGAAGACATAACNTGTTATCCAGGGTGAGGAAAGGAATGAAAAACTGGTTTGTCATTATTGTTATTACTGAAGACATAATTGGTAACAACTTCTTTTCTTTTTTCTAATTCTTTTTAATACAGGTGACAGCCCTAGAAAAACTGTTTTAATTATGCTTTACTGCAAACCAACAAGGTGTTAAAATAGACCATGATCAGACACAAAGCAGCCAAATACAGACACAAACATATTTTCATTTATGCTAATTTTTAAACTGCTCATAACAAGATTGTTCAGATAATATTTTTGAAACCAGATGTCCATTGTGTGCTGTGCTGCAGATACAAAGCAGAGATGAGGGTTCCTGCATTGCATTCACATAAACACCTCAAAAAGGCAATAGAAACACTCTAATGGGACGAGTACCCTTCTGAAGATGACATTCATCCCAGCTAATTTAAGGTGTAAGCACCTCTATCTGAGTATAATGACTCCCAGGCTGCAGGTTCCTATTACAGTAATTACAGATCTAATCAATACAGCCAAAGATTTTTAGGGTTTTTAGGGTGGGGATCATTTGAATAAAGTAATCAACTCCATTTGACCTAAATTTCACTGGCTGGTATTGACTCACATTAACTGCAAAGGGTTCTTCAGGATGACTTTCTCAGATGCAGAAAGTTTCACTGTTGACATCTAAATTTAGCTGCACAAATTCAGCAGCCAAAGTCCTTTTAATGTCACAAGAGGAGTTGCTCAAGCCCCTCACGTAAGTAAAAAAGCTCTGTAAAAGGGATGGACACCACTAACCATTTAACATTTCTTTCCACTTGGGAACCATTCTCACTTTTCTGTCTATTTAATATTTCACAGCACATTTTTAAAGAGGAAAGGCTCTAAAGTGAACCTTGAATGTCTCTTCCAACCCAAACCATTTTATGGCATTATGGAATCCTATCATATTCCTGCAGGTGCCAGTCAACAACATTCACCAGAAAGTGAATTCACGACTGGGTAAAGTTACAGAATCCCAGAATGATGATTCTGGAGATGAAGCAGGGGGATCACAGCTGTGTCCAGTTGGATTTTGAATAACTCCAAAGCTGGGGGCTCCACAACTCTCAGCAACCCATTTCGCTGTTTGGTCAATCTTATATCCCCAAAAAAAAAAAGAAAAAAAAAAAGTGTTTTCATATACAAAAAAAATTGTAAATTGTATTTTTCAGGACCACTGAGAAGAGCCTGCTTCCACCTTTTCCCCCTGCCTCAGGTGTTTATAGATGGGAAGGGTCCTCCAGAGCCTCCCCTTCCCCAGGCTGCAGTCCCAGCTCTCTCAGCCCCTCCTCACAGGTCTGGGAGCTCCTGTGCAGACACAAACATTCCCACATTCCTGTATCCAGGAGAAAAAGAACCCAGCCACGTCCTCTGGAGCTTGGACAGAATTCTCCAAGCACTGGGATGAAGAGCCACAGGTTGGACATGAAACCAAACCCTACGACCAGCACAGACCACTGCTCTTCGCAGGCTCTGCAGCTACTGGGGATGCTGAATTTTGATTTGCAGGCAGAGAAAATATTTAACATTGCAAAAGCCATTTGAATGAGAAATAGGTGATCTACAGGCTTGGAATGCAACAAGAGAGATTCTCCAGACACAAACTGGCTAAAAGACACTCTGGGCCAAAAACCCAACAGACTTAATATATGTTTCAGGTTTGTTTGAAAATAAAAATGAATTAGAGTTACTGAGAGACAGTTTGAATTCTGTCATACTCTTAGGTTTTGATTAAAGATGGTTTTTACTTTTCAGGTAATAATAATTATGCATATTTTAGCAGTTGTGTTCATGGACAATACAGTCTTGTCTTAGTTGCTATACAGAGAAGTAAATAACAATCTTTAGAAAGAAAGAAATTAAAATTAATCTGGAATAAATCCTAGGTTTTTTTTTTAATGTCTTGGGAACTTTACCAGTATAAACATGTCTGGCTTGAGGCTTTGTCTATCTATATTTCTGTGAGTCACTTCTATTATTTTCATAATCATTAAAAGGAACAGTTATATTAATCTTGATTTCCTTTTTCTTCATGCATAAAGAGAGAGGGCAAATAAGAAAAGGACACCGATGCTGTAAGGGTGCTAAAATTATGCTTCTATGCAAGCTGACAGATCCCTTTACTGAGAACTGTAAAAACAGGCTGTAAAGAGCTGCTCCAGCCACGTGGTAGCTCAAAGATGCAACAGGAACCTCAGGTATGGATCCATCCTCCAGCCCTCCTCAGCTTTAGAGAAGTCTCTTTTTCCTCTTGGAGGTTTACAGTGCAGACTCTGCTCATTTATTTAGTCTGGGCTGTTCTGTCTGTGAATTAAAGAGGTGGTCTCATGGGAAGATAAATTATCCAGAGTAATAAACTAATTTGTCTCTACCTGCTGTTGCTTCAAATCAAGTGAGAACTCTGTCTGGGCAAATATGAGGATGCCCATCACACTGTGTAATAGCTGTGATAATACAACCTTTGACACCTGAAAATTTATATAGATTTAACACTTTCTCATAGATATTAATCTCAATGAACTTCTCAGTTGGGGGAGGCTCATCCAGGTAAATCACAGTCTGTTATCAACAGTAGATGACCATGATATGTGCAGAGCTTTTGGGTGGTTGAATGCTTCTCTAAAATCTGAAGTGATGACAATCATTAGAAGGTGACTGAGATGACTGAAAGTGGCCCACGAAATTACCAAGTGGAATTCTGCATCAGTGAAATGATGGAGAGATGATCCAAAGCTCATTAAAGGCCATGAAAAACTCTCACTTTCTTTATCCAGCCTTGCATCAGGCCCACAGGAGAGTCCTTGCAGCTGCTCTGCCAAGTCACAGGATGAACAGAGGGATTTTGGTGGTGAGCACTGAAAACATGGACATGGAAAGAGCTCTTCAGGGTTATTTAAAGGCTCCTTCCCAACATGTCAAACTCAGGCAGGGAGGGAGCCCGTGCCAGTGCTGGACCCTCAGCACAGGTATCCTGAGTTGCAGTTCAGAGAAAGGAAAAGTTAAGCCTTTGACTTGATTTTGCCATTTTTTGTTTAATTCCATTTAATTTTCTCCTATTTTGATTTTTTTCAGTGTTCTGGTGAACCTTTCCCCAAGGCACCACTGTCTTTTGATATTTTCAAACTGAAGCCTTCCCATATGTAAATTCACACTAATTAAATCCATGTCACAACATACTTTATTTATCTGCTTTCCTCTGGAACTGTTGCATACTTTACAGTTTCAGATGAACATTGCAAAGTAGCTTCAAATACCACAGAGCTGAAAAATGCAACATCATCTCATTCATGATGTGAATGTAGAACCTAAATTAATCTGTGAGGCTGATAGTGGAGACAGCATCTTGTAAAATGAGGATCTAAATTTTCTATTTCTGAAACCCCTGAGAGAGTATTAAAGGGAAGGCAGGAAATCTCTGGTTGTTTACATTTTTCTGGCTCCAGCTCCTTGTAACTGCTAATATTCTGATTTTCATTTCCTGACAATATGGTAAATATACTTTGCTTCATTGTTTGGGATTCAACAGATCACCAGCTTTGGATATCAGTATTAAATTTATCCTAAGTCAGATAAACTTTCACTGCAGTTGGGGTGCAATTCATGGCTTAACTCATTTGAAATTAATCTCCTCCATCTGTGGTGGCAGGGAATGGCCTCTGAAAACCCTTTCTGATCACTTTGATGAAGGTTTCAGCCTGGGCCTGATATAATGGCTTTATTATATACTTAAAATTTAATGATGTATTTTCAGGATAGAAAATAAAAATATAAGACAAGGAAAGAAAGAAGGCGGCCACAACACTAAGAAAACTGGTGGTGTTTCCTGCCTCTTTGAAGCTGAAGTTAATCAGATAGCAGATTAGTCTGAGAATAACATTACTGACATTGTAAACCTTCCAGGCCTTTGGCTGGGCCTTTTTTTAAGTGTAGTATATAATCATTAGATTTGCTTTCAGTAAAGACTGTTGTTTCATCAGTTAAAGTTCATCTCTTTAAAAAATCCTTCCCACTAATTTTCTAGGGAAGCAAATGATTTCCAGTTTTCATTACAGAATTTTAGTGCACGACTGCCCACAGCAGGAAAGCTGCTGCTCTCATTCAGCCACTCTGGTCATTTCTGCTTATACTGGAATTCTAACAGCAGCTTCTTAAAATAGGACAGACCTAACAACCCAAGAGTCTTCTGTCAGAAAAAAAAATGAGATGGCAGGGTGATGATATACCCTGTGCAATATTGCTTAATATTCACTTACACTTTTATTTCCCCTGTGCATTCTCTTAATGGCATCAATGGTTCCCATAAGCGACCTTTGATTCAACTTCACTGAAATAATTTCTTTTTTCTGTTTAGAAAGATGCCCCAGTAGAAATCCAGGTTCTTTGGAAGTCTAGAGTATTTTTGATATGAAGTTCTTGAAATCTGGCAGCTGCAGATCATTGTTAAAATAGGAGTTTTAGATAAAGATATTAATGAAAGTGCATGGGTATCTTTTTCAGAGAGCACCACAAGAGTATAGCTGTGTTTTGTGGAGAGTAGAGGTTAACCATGAAGCAAAACTAAATCAAGGAATTAGATGATACAGGGAACAAAACCAAAAAAAACAAAACCCCAGCAACAAATCCCAAACCCAAAGTCCAGGCATTGTTTGGAGGTCCAAGAAAGGTGTTGTCCATACAAGTCAGTTCCTTGGGATTCCCTACACCAAAAGAAATCCCAAATCTTTTCCATATTCATGTCTCAAGTTAGCCATGTAGGAATTTACCCCTGTGCATTTCTGTCTGACCCCCAAAGGTTTGTCTTAGCAGTGCACAATACATGGCAAAGCTTTTAAGAAACATGCAACTGGTACTCATAAACCTGGAAAGAAGGTCTGCAGCAGTTCAGAATTTGCACCTGGGAGGCAAAACTGCAGAAGATGACATAATAATGGCAAGAGATATAATAGGTGATATCACATTTCAGAAGTGAAAATTGCTAGCTGAACTTCAGGGATCATGAGAAAATTCATTTCACAAAGGTGGAATGCCCAGTGCCTGGGAGGTGACATGTAATGAATTAGAGTAATTTCGCCCAACCTGTTAAAAACAAATGCTGTTATAGAAGTAGCAGGGCCATTTGCATAAAGATTTTTAAATTACCTGATGTTGAATATGTGAAACATCGGGTAATGACATTGCAAACTCAGCTCTGATTAAATGGCAAGTGAAGAGCGAATCTCAGCAGCATTGTCTTATCACATTAAAACAAGGGGAAAATCTATTTATGTGTGAGCTGACCTCATTTTTTCTCTCATAGCCCGCTGTGCGTGGCAGAGTTCGGTATGATTGAAAAGTCATTGCATAGTTCTTTAATATGACAATGTTTAATCCAAGAAAAAGTTCCTTTTCAACCTCCAGCAATTTTTTTTTTTTTTTTGAGTGATACAGTTGATATAAGCCCTGAATGCACATTTTTGAGGTTGTGTGAGATTTAAAATTTGGGTTCTAACAAGTTCTCCCAGAAAGTTCTGACAGGAAACCTCATGAGCTACCTGAAGCATGAACTTTGCCTGTGGTATAACAAGGCAGGAAAGAGAAAGAATCAAACCCACATAATAATAAGGCCTTGCTTCCTCTCATGGTCACAAGCCACAGAAGATGCTTCCTCCAAATAAATATATACTCATTTTATCTTAATATTACTTTTCTTTTAGAAGCATTGTCACCCTATTTAGCCTGCAGAAAAGGGAAGCTGAGGGGTGACCTTATTGCTTTCTACAGCTACCAGGAAGGAAGTTAGAGTGAGGGGGGTGTCAGTCTCCTCTCCCAGGTAATAAATGACAGGAGCAAAGGAAATGGTCTTAAGTTGTGCCAGGGAAGATTTAGAGTTGAAATTAAGAGAATTTGTGTCATGGAAAGGTTTGCAAAGCAGTGGAACAGGCTGCCAATGGAAGTGGTAGAGTCGCCATCCCTGGAAATGTTAAAAAAAAACTGCATGAGGATATGCACCTCAGGGCTTGGTNTGCCAATGGAAGTGGTAGAGTCGCTATCCCTGGAAGTGTTCAAAAGAAAAGGTGTGGATAAGTGTGTGAGAACTTGGCTCAGTGGTGAACTTTGTGGTGTGGTTGTGGTAGGAGGACTGTGATGGCCCTTAAGCCACCCACAGAGAACACGTGAGAGTGTCCAGTTTTTAGGTTGGTTCAGGTTATAATGCTCTCCCCCTGGGAAATATCCCTAAGAGACTTCCCTGAGCTCATGGTGACCCAAGTGTGTCAAATCCACAAGCCTTTGCAACATTATGTTAATCTGTTATTTCTCATTGGTTTGTTCCCCAGTTCCTGGTTTTTACCCCTGCTGATTGGTTCTTTTTCAATCTTCTCCCAGGGAAAGACTGGTCCCTTTCCCAATCCCTTTCCCTATTGGCCAGGTTGTAAAACCCCAGCCCCGGCTCCCCTATATAATTCCTGCTGCTGGGAGTGGTTTGGTTCTTCCTCTTTGGAACTCCAGACAATAAATAGAGCTCCTGAGGACTGGAAGACCCCGTCCCGCGGTTCTGTCTCCTGCATCACCTGGAGTGGCAGTCGTGGCCCTGCTGCCAGGGCAGCAATCACAAAATCACAAAAATCACTCTGAGTGCCTGTGCCTGCACCACACAGAGGGTCTTTCTAAAGACGCTTCTGGCGAGGAAGGTTGGGCACTTTTCCACCTCAAGGACACTTGAACTCCATGACCTTAGAGGTCTTTTGGAATCTTAATGATTCTAAGATTCTACTTCTCAAAAAAACCCACCCATCCTTTGTCGTTTGGGATTTCCTTCACAACATCCCAAAAACAAACTAAAGAAATTTATCTGGAATCGTCTTTTTCTGAGGAGTGAAACTCAGAACAGTGAGGCTCGAGCTACAGAGGACGGCTATGACTTTATTTTATTGCCTTGACAAAAAAGGTTAAAATTTCCAGCAATGTGTGAACTAAATCTAAGTGACTGAATGACCAAGAAAATGCCACTCATTATTCTTCATCCGTGGGTTCACTTTGCAATTTAAGCTGCAGTAGCTTTGCTCAGCTGCAGGATGGTTCTGTGAGAGAGGCCACATCTCTGGTTTGAGTAGCCACTGCCCTTCCCTAGCAGGGCAGGGCTCCCTGACTCACATTTGGCAACTCCTGTAGTGTGGAGGGAGGAAGGAGAGAGAAAAGCAGCTTCATGAATATGTGGAATTATTCTGGGAAGCACTCAGGATAATGTAAAAACGAGAGACATAAAACACTGGCCAGCTAAGACACTAAGAGAGATGAGATAGCAGACCTGGCAACTCATCCATTTGCACCAGTGTGGCAAATCTTGTGGGTTTTTTGGGAACAAGCAGAGTTACTGGCATTTGACTTTCATCTTGGATTAAGCATCAGGAGAAAAATGCTGACTTATGTTAAAATGTGTCTGGTTGCAGGACAGATTCAAGGAGATGGATGCTTAAGCACTGGAGTACACAGCCAAGGCTGCCAAGGATGCAAATCTCTCAGTGCCCATCCTGTGCCTCGTTACTATTCCACCATCCCTGAGAACCTGCCATGGGGAAATACCAGGCTTTCACCTTGCAGCTGCTTTTAACTACAGAGCAAGCAAATCACAGCTGTAAAAGGTGACAGAAACCCTTAAATTCTCATTCACGTGTTACTGGAAATAAAGCTTAAAAAAGCCCACAGAAGAGACACAAAATGGTTGGCATTAAACTACTCCAGCTAAGGGAGCAGGAACTGTGTGCTCGTGTTCTGCTGGTGGAAGAATAACGTGGTTTGTGCAGAACTAGAGAAAATGAGAGCTGAAAATGTTCCCTATCAGGGAGGAAAAACCTGCTTGCATAGCAAGAGTTGCTGTCTCACACAATGATGGGTGTTTTTACAGCACCAGCAATGCATATTTAAAAACAAGAAGTACTTTCCTCAGATAATTTTTTTTAAAGACTATTTAACTGTGAAGGAAACAAAACTGGTTTTAGTCAGTGAGGACAGAGATGGAATGGATGGAACTCTTAACACTGGAAATAAAACCACAACTGGTAACGTTTTGATGAAGAACAGCACTGGAAATAAATTGCTGCATAGAGAGCTAATTAAAAAAGAAGTAATAAATTCTATAGATGTAAATATAATGCATTTTTTTCATCCATCTGGGCTCTAGTTGTTAACTCTGGGTGATGCTGGTTTTACATACATATGCTGGTGTTATTCCTACAGATGGTGCCAGGGCTGAGGCACAGGATGGAAGGAAGCTTCACATGTTTGCTTTGCTTGCACTCTACAGTCAGTACTGGATTAATGCAAACCCTAATCCCATCAGAAAAGAGATATTTTAGTAGACATCAGGGACACTAATGCAGTTGATCCCTGCTTATGGCAGGAAAATGCACATATGTCAGGGATTTCACTCTGATATTTGTAGATAACCTTGATAAATCTTTTGGACACCTCCTCATTTGGGCCTTAGTGGGCTGTTCATAAATAAAGGTTAAAAATAGCAGAGTTGACTTTGCTTTTGATCTCTTCCACCATTCTTCCAGTGTGGGTGGGTGAAATGTCCTGCCTAGTGGATGTTTATTCCCTTTTCTACTGCTCCAGATGAGTCAATATGGAATATTATGGATGAGGTTATTTTCATTCAAATTCAAATGCTCCAGATCAACACAAATCACACCCATTTCTCTTTAGAGAGGAGAGAAGACAATATGGTTCATCTTAACAAATCTATTCAACACCTAAAATAATAATAATAATAATAATAATAATAAAATTGATGCATTAGACTGAAAGGAAACATCAAGTGACAAGTGTAGGTCTAGTTATCTCAACTTCAGTGACATTAATCTCATCTTTCTTTTTTTTTTATACTCTAATTCTGAAATGAATATTTCTGTACTATCTTATTCTGTTCACAGGTTTTTATGGTTGTCCTTGCATATTTTTTCTAATAATAAATTTTCATTGACCAGACAGATGAGTATCAGAAAGAAGCCCTTATTCATAATGTGCCCTGAAATTTAGAACTCCTTCCTTCCTTCCTTCCTTCCTTCCTTCCTTCCTTCCGTGTTTTTTTTTAATGTACAAACAAAGTATTCCCATTTTCCTATGAAATCCAGATTTTCTTCATTTTCTTGGGCAGCATTATTGGAAATAAACATAAGTATCAACTCTCAAGTTAGATCCTACTGGGATCCATCTAATGAAAGCCTTATAAATTCTTTAGTTACTGCATGGATACAATTCCCATCTTGTTTTCCCCATAATGTTCTTTATGCACAGAGAAGCAATCCTATCCTCCAATATGTATGTTCTCCTGCCATCCTCACAAAAAAATGAATAAAATAAAACCCACAGGTTGGAGGGAAGAATAGAAAAATATTTCAAAGAAACGTCTCTGAGTTACTAAGCAAGAAACAATGTCAGAACTCCCTGAGCAGGAAATAACCAGAAGCTTGGACAGTGCCTGAGGGAATGTTTTATGTACATAATTTGTTATTACTCTTCTTTGAGTGCCTGTTCATGGGTGCTGCTGGAGACAGTGAATAGATGAAATACTATTTTGTGCTGCCCAGGCTGGGTGTCCTGACACTGCCAAAATCAGCTGTGTCAGATTTATCAGGGTGCTGCATCCATTTAACTCCTCCCTGTTTATTAACACTGATGGGAAGAGCAGCACTAAAGGGATTATGTAGAGTTCCAGAAGTGTCTCCATTTTCTTTTGGAAAGAAACAGGAGTTTGCTGTGGAGGGAAGATGAGTAGTCACTGAAGAGTCAGTTAGACATTTTATATTCTGCATCATGCCTCTGGTTCCATTTCTGTGAGCAGAAATGATTAAGATTTTACTTATTCCTTAGCATGTGCTATAAGGGATTAAGAGAGGAAAGAGTGGAGATGAAGTATTTAAGGGCTCCAGAAGACACAGAGAAAGCTTTTGGGTATCAAAAAAACTTTTTAAAGGTCAAGTCTATTAAACAAGAGGCAATGGAAGAAAAAAAATGTATCTGTTTATGTATTTTTAACAGATCTTTGATACTACAGTGACTGAGGTGTTGACATGCTTAACATAAAAATGAAAAACCAACGTAGACAAAAGACAGGATAGGGAATTCCAGGGAGTTACTATGAATTCATGGAATGGATAGAGATTTTTGAGTTTGCTTTATGTCTCTGCAGCTGTTTGAAAAACAGAATAATTTTGGTAGTTGATGCACAGCTTTATCTGTCCAGCACAAACGAGATATCCAAGACAATGGCATTTAGCAATGAATTTTGGGACAACCCATGGAGTTTTTCAGAGGGTTTTACTGCACCTCATATTTACCAGGACTGAACAGAAGCCTACACCTCCTCACATGCACCAAGCAAGTGGTGATCCTTTCCCCTCAGATACTGAACTTTCCTCTTAACAAGAATAACAATAACACTGAAAAACCAAGCAAACAATCAAACTGAAAAATCAAAGGCATCATATTTATTGTTCTTCACCTGCAGCTGGCAGCAGCTGGAAGAATCAGGATAAACTCCAAGTACACCCTGCCAAGTGTTTCTTTAGGTATCCTTTGCCTTCACTGCACTGAATTCCTAGTTTGGAATTCCTAGTTTCTTTGGAGGTGGCGGATTCCCCCAGCCCATCACTCCCAGTGACACCTCAAAGCACACGATTCCTCTCTGTATTTCCCCCTCAGAAAAGCTCCAGTGCAGCTGCATCTGGAGATGAAGAGCTCCCTCCTCCTCTGCAGCAGGTGGAGCCCAGAGCACGCCCTTGTCTGCAGTGATGAAGTTGGGAAGATTCCTCAACTGTAGGAGGATCACACACATTTGGGAGAGCACTTTGCCTGTTATCCCCAACTCTGAGGATGAAGAAATGAATCACTATAGAAGGATGGGAACACTCATTGAAACATGGCAGGCTGTGATTTTAGACCAGCTTCATCTCTGTTCTTTGGCGAGGAATAGTAAATATTTTAAGGGGAAACCACGATGCTACTCAAAAAGCACTTACCTAATTAAACCTCAAGTGCAGGAATCTTTATTCTGCAGAGCTGCACTCTGTGATGCTCTGCACCTCAGGCTATACCTCAGCCATATGGCACTTTAATAGGCACTAGCAAAGGGAGCCCTTTTTATATTTTAACAGATGGGTGCAGCTACCGGGGTTGGAGCAGAGGGCAGAATGAAAGAAAATGTAAGGAAACAGAATAAAGAAAAAGACAAAGTTCAAAGGATGAATTCTTATTGAACTCTTTCACTTCTGCTTAAAACAGCTTGAGGTCTTGTTTTTTTTCCTAGAAGGAGCTTCTGTTGTTTCCAACCCCTTGGACTCAGACTCGGCAATCACAAACCATTTCACAGCAGATTTACCCTGTGAGGCATTGTCCTTGCAGCAGAAATATCACTGCTGATTTCAGTCTGCTGGCCCAACAAATACTTTCATGACTTTAGGAGTAGGACTGAAGCTTTTATAGTGTTTCTTCTACTGTATCTGTGCCCCTGTATATTAGGAGTGTCTCTCTTTGTCCAATCACCCAAGGACACTCTCACAAGGAAAGGCTGAGGGAGCTGGGGCTGTTCAGCTTTGAGAAGAGAAAACTGAGAGGGGACCTCATCCCTGTCAGTGTCTGCAGGGAGAGCTCAGAGCAGGGCCAGGCTCTGCTTGGGGTGCCCAGCAATGGGACAAGAGGAATGGGCAGGAACTGATGCCCAGGGAATTCCACCTGGACATGGGGAAGAACTTTAATGTGCACTGAACTGACTGTCTAGGGTGTGGAATATCCCTCCCTGGAGATATCCCAGAGCCATCTGGACACAATCCTGTGTCAAGAGCTCTGGGATGGCCCTGCTGGAGCAGGGAGGTGGCACCAGATGACCCCACTGTGATCCCTTCCAGCCTGACCCATTCTGTGGTTCTGTGTGATCTGGTGAGGCTGTGGTTTTAATTACAGAAATTACATTCAGCAAATAAGACTACCAGCCAAAGGGACCATGGGGCTAAAAAGGATTATTATTGCATTTACCTTGTGGTTGACACATGGTTTAATGTTTCCCAAATCTGTTTGGATGGCTGCCATTTCATAGCTTTGAACGTTGTGTGATGCCTGTCTTGGCTTCCTATCTTTCCTTGACTGTACTTCCAGAAATATCATTCCTTTCATCACATCCATTTGTTTCTCCCTTCACAGGATAAGTTTATTTTGTCCCAGAAGGCCTGTGGCAAATTTTTACCCTCTGGGGTTTGATAGGGACCCAATCTTGGGAGCTCTGATGCAGAGTGGGGGCATCACTGAACGTGGCACTGCAGATAATTCTGTCTGCTGACATTCCTGCACAATTCTGGGACTGCATCACCCAGGGTTAAGCCCCTGCAGCAGCTCAGATATCCTTCTGCAAGTGTGCACAACATGCAAAGCATTTAATGTGTGCCCTTGATAAAACACTCTGTGTGTTTCCTTGTTCTATAAAAACTGCGAATCCATGAAATGTATTAAATATTTATTTAATCAGTGATTTTTCTTTTTTTGTTCTATCTTCCAGTGTCCATCAGTGTACCGTAAAAAACAATGTTCTGTGAATGTGTTCTCAGAGCATTAATTCCTTTATTGAGAAAATCTCCTGTTATTTTAATCCTCCATCTGAATTCCTTATGAAGAAAACTATAATTAATGTAGAGTTTTTATTTTCATTATTATTCCTCACTCTCTGCAGTAGTTCAGTATTTTAAAAAGGCAGAACTGGATGTTTCCAACAAACCACAGACTCCATATAGGATTCTACTGAATTTTAACCACAAGAAATAATAAATGGAATAGTGTTAAAATGTTTATGTGTATTTCAAATTGTATTTCCCAAACTTTCTGCAGATCTATGTCAGATTTGAATGCCTGTGTGAGAAAATTAGATCTACTCATGGCTGTCACACTGGAAGGATTTTGATGGGGCTAGCAGGTCATGCCAGCCATGACATCAAATTGTGTTCTTAGAACATTATCAATTCTTATATTAAAATTTCCTTTTATTTAGCACACTGGAGACTTTTGGCTGGAACTACCTGGTTTATATCTTTAGGGGTTTTTTTGGTTTTGTTTTGTTGTTGTTGTTTCTTTTTTTGTTTGCTTATTTTTCCCCTATATGGCCAGGCCTTTTTTGGTCAGGTTTTGAGATATTGAGAGTAATTGAGAATTAATTGTAATGGATCACCTGTACACAGGGGTAGGATGTTCTGAGTCCAGCATGGGGTTCATGCAGTCAACAATAGAGTTTCAGGTTTCAGCAATGCACTCACTATTTCCTGCTTTGAATTTTTTTTTTTTTTTTTTTTTTTTTGAGGGACATTCTTTTAATGGATCTTTTCTAGCTGCTCCAAAACTGTGCAAACTGAAAGGAAGAAGTTCTTCCAACTCAAAAATGAACAAACAGCCGTGATGAACCCTCTGTTAGGAAACTGGAAAGCATTGCACCATCTTTGGGAAGTTGGTTGTAAAACTGCTGCAAACACACTGGGTCTGGTTCTCACATTAGAAACATTTTATGCTTAATGTAATTCAGTTTATGGCCCCAATGCACTGCAAGAGTGGTGTAAATTGGTGTTAAAGTTAATGAGAATTAAGCCTGGGGAATCTAATATTTGCTTTGTACAGTGTTTGGAATTACTTCTGTTGTTTTATGGCAATGTTTAAAAGTCAGCACAGAGACATTACAAATAAAAAAACTTGGGTCACATCCATCCCTCCATCCATCCATCCATCCATCCAAGAGGAATGCACTGCAATGTTTGATACAGAGTCTAAGCCTTGATTTAATTACAAGTGGGATTAATTTGGCCTTTTAATTGTAGATGTGGATACAGTATTTTCTCTAAGTCCATGTCTTTCAATCACTTAAAACTGTCAACACTTTATTCAGAGGAAAAAGTTTTCATGAGCCTCATTTCACATTTCTTCTGTGAGTAAAAAATGATGCAAGGATAACAATGATAAAGGCAAAAAGTGTATCATGAGTAAGTTTCAAAATGCTGACAGAAAATATTTGCCCTTGCATGAAAGAAATGCTTTGGGAAAACAGAAACGGAGATTTCCTTTACCTTCCAATGTAATAACCTTTTTAATGACTTGGGAGACATCTGATTGTTTGTTATGAAACTCACTGTTTCTGCTTATGTAGGGATTTTGTTTATTATTATGGTGGTATTTGTCTTTCTCTATCCAAAATTAGTTGGTGCCCAAAGGACAGCATTAAAAAAGAATTCACAAATTTTTGATATTTCATCATTTCAGTTATATTTTAGCAAATATTTGGATCTCTGAGGTACTCTCAGAACTGTGTTTTGCAGTGGTGTTATATTTCTATGAGGCTGGAGAGAAATATCACAGAAATCCAAGAATGCAAATGCATGGAGACTGTTCTTTTTAGGAGGAAAAATCTGTTTAACTACAAAAAAGTAATTGCAATCCATGCAGATACTTTTTGCATTTTCTTACTAAAAATTACCATTTTTATATAGACCAAAATAAAACAAAAAAAACCCAACTTTTAAGTATATTTACTGACATACATTATTTGAAGGCAAAAGGCAGGAGAGAAATTTTAATAACTGATAAAAAAAAGGGGGAAAGGCCTCAAGTTCTGCCAGGGGAGATTCAGGTTGGGTATTTGTAAAATTTCTTCACTAAAAGAGTGGCTAAACATTGGAAGAAGCTGCCCAGGGCAGTGGTGGAGTCACCATCCCTGGAGTGTTTAAAAGATGTGGGACATGTGACATGGTTTACTGGGATTCAGTCAGAGGTTGGATCTGATGACCTTTGAGGTTTTTTCCAACTGTAATTATTCTGTGATTCTGTGATTTAATACAGGTGTTCAGAATATTTCTTGGAAATAAAGTTCGGTGTCCTGAAAACCATCTAAGGCAGAGAGCAATATTCAAATTTTGAATTTTGACAGGGCAAAGGGGGTGTCCTATTTTTTACATAAACTTGAGTACTCTTGTTTGTTGAAATTTCACAGATGTTCATGGTTGGTGTCTCTATGGTATAGAAATCTTTTGAAGGAACATTTTTTACATGGACTATTAATTTGGGATACTGAAAATGTGAGAAAATAATGTCTCATGAGAATCTCTGCAAACCTCATTGACAAAATTATATGCTCCAAGCTTGAGGTTTCTTCTGGGTAATTTAAAAAGGACACACAGCAATCCCAAATCCAGTAAAAAGAAGATCAAATTCAAAATATCACTTCCAAAATACTTTGAAGTATAGTCCAGAATACCCTAGAAAGGCTTTCATATAATCCTTTACCATAAAAGA
Source organism: Cisticola juncidis (assembly GCA_013400215.1). NCBI lineage: Eukaryota > Metazoa > Chordata > Aves > Passeriformes > Cisticolidae > Cisticola > Cisticola juncidis. The sequence continues at coordinate 51,922 of VXBR01005664.1, read as the reverse complement.
GGAGTACTTGTTTTGGAAAGTCAAGGAATTCCGACTCACTACTCACAGAGTTTGAAATCAAAACACACATAAATATAATTTTTAGCTTGGGCTAATTTTTTGGGGGGGTGTAGTCATTACAGAGGATGTCTTAATAAAGGACTTGAAGAGGAATGGGAAAATAGATATCCTTCTCTTTCCCTATCCAGGGACTGAGAAGGTAGAAATGCCAAGGTGCACTTACTGCCTTGAAAAACAAAGGCTGACAATTAACATTTCCATTTAGAAGTTGGTGTAATTTTCTTATCTCCAGTATGCACTAATTAGCTCTGGAAATGCAAAACATGTTTGTGTAACTTTGTGGATTCTCATTTTCTAAACTTTGCAATCAGGAGGAAATAAATTCCTATTAATGCCAATCATCTTGCTTAATGCTTTTCTCTTTTGATTCTTGTTTGTTTGCTTGATTTGTTTTAAAGGACTGCCAGTGGAAGAACTACACTTTGTAGGATCTGTTTCTAAAGTGAATAGAGGGATTTCCAAACACTATAAAATCACACTTAAGATAAAGGAAGAGAGGAAAAAGGACAGTTTGCTGAAGTAAATTATCCCTTGAAAAATTCAGAACCGTGTGGGCTACCCTCAACATCAGCAGAACATAGTGGTTCTAATTAACCATAAAAGATTCTAGGGGAAAAAAAAGCTTAATATTCCATCACCAGCACATCCATCTCCTGCCAGATGCCATTTCCCTTCTCCTATTTGCATTTAAAAGTCTTCTACTGCATTGCCTTGATCTCATATTTGAGGACAAGACCTCAGAAGAGGCTTGAAAGGGGAACGTCTGTCACGCCCCTGGTGTCACATGCCAGAAGTGCCTGTGAGGAGCTGCAGTGCATTTGAAGGGCACAGTCCTGGCTCTGCTGCTTTCTCTTGTTTCTAGCCCTGCTCACACTGTGCCATGAGGCCTTGAACATCTGCATTTTTCAGCCCATGGACTCTAAATATAAAGGATGTTCACAGAATGGTAGAATCAGAATTGGTTTGGATTGAAAGGGATCATAAAGGTCATCTCATTCCAGCCCCTGCCATGGGCAAGGACACCTTCCACTATCCCAGGTTGCTCCAAGCCCTGTCCAGCCTGGCCTTGGACACTTCCAGGGATGGAGCAGCCACAGATTCTCTGGGCATCCTGTGCCAGGGTCCCACCAGCCTCACAGAGAATAATTTTTTCCACTGTCTAATCCAAACCTACTGTCTCTCAGTTTGAAACCACCTGTTCTACAAATAATACCAACCATACCTGAACATAAATGAAAACTCACTGGGAAGTTGGGCTCTTTCCTTATCTCTGAGGAATAGAACTCCTTATCTTGCTACTCTTGTTTTAGTGGTGGGATGGGATGGGATGGGATGGGCAATAAAATGCAGAAGGGCCTCATGGAACCTGAAGTGACAAACTGGAAAGTCCAAGTCTCACTCAAGTGTTATACAATAAGGAGCCCTTAGAATGGTCAAAAAGCTTTAGTGGTGTTCTGCCAAGAGGTACTGACTCCAAAATTGACTTAGGATCATGGAATATCTCAAATTGGAAGGGACTCACAGTAAAACTAAACCATCTGACTAAAAGCTTCGTCCACACTTTCCTTGAACTCTGACAGACTTGATGCCAGGACCCTGCTGAGTCCAGCAACTGATCTCCCTCTCAGTGAAGAACCTGAAAATGTCTTTTATCCTAATGGAAAACCTTCAAATCCTCCTGGATGAGGATGTGCTGTGACTTGCTGGGTTTCCTCAAAGGCTATAAATAAATGCAAATTGTGGGGTGCTTTCCTCTTATTTTCATAGAACATTTGGAAGGTGGAGAGAACAACTGTCTAATTTTCTGTTTTAACAGTGGCTGGTTATATACGAAGTCATTAGGAACAATTAAGGGATAATGCTGAACATTTTAATAATGGAATTAGAAACCTGAGAAAGTACAGGAAATGTATAATCTACGTAATTTGGGTCCCAATTCATCCTTTTCTACTGCTGCTACTGATCCATGGAGCTTCATCACAGCAGACTGTGCTCTCTGTGACTCTACCTTGGCACAGTGAGCAAGACTGTTGAATTCAACTCCATTTGTGAGAATGAATAAAAACTCCTTGGATTTTAATATTAAATCCAGTTCGAAATGGGCTGGGTTTGGTTTGTGTTCAGAGAAGAAAGTCACATTTTTTCAAAATAAGAAAAAGAAATCAAGAAAAAGGAGAGAACAAAAACATTATTTACAGCTTGAAATGAAAATTTTTGGGATAACTCATTCAAGTTTCTTTTTGACTGTTGAGCCAGTAATATTGTAAAGATGGGGAAAATGTGTCACAAAATTACTATCTTTTTTATCCCTGTTCTGGTAGCTGCAGGTACTGTGATCAGCCTTAGTAGAGCACAGGACAGGGATCTCTGAGTTGTTTTAGATCTTTTAGAAGATGCACACAAGTTCAGCTTTTGATTTCAGCTATGGAAAAAAAGGAGTTTGGTTTTCTGGGTCTGCAGCATCACTCAGTCCTTCTTGCACCAAAAACCAACCAGCTGCAAAGTTCATTAAAAAAGAATATCCTGTAATGAATGGTTACATCAACTCCCGAGATGAAGCCAGTAAGCAATGGGACTTTTTTCTTTTTTCCCTTTCTATTTTTTAAAGAACAGTAAAACAACAACAAAAAAAAATACACAGAAATTTAGTGAGATGAATATTTCATCACCCAGTTTTGAACACAAATTGATGCTTCAGCAGGACTACAAGGCAGGCAGCCACCTACAGAACTTCCCCAGGCAGAAATCATATGTACTTTTTGAAGTTAAACAGAAATAAGACAGTGACAATTTTTTTCCGTTTTGTTCCCCTAATTGCCAGACAAAGTGCAATTTTCTGTTCTGTTCTATCAACCAGATGCCCTTGTCATCCACCATCGTGCTACAGTAATGGAATTTGACGTCCTCTTTGTTGTTTCTCACTGCATTCGTGTGACTCATAGCTCAAAATAAAAATGTACTAAGAATACCAAAGGTTGTTGTCATAGGAAAGTTATGAAATTCCTTTCATCTAATTGCTTTCAGTTGTTTTGGGTTTTTATTTTTTTCAGTGCTGGGGCTTTTGAAGTTGTCTTGATATGCTGTGAGCACTCAGCCATGTGGTTATGTACCAGCCAACACATCAGTTTTCAGAGAAATCCTGCTAAATGTAAAGTTTTCCAAGGTGCTTTGGCACCTAAAGCACCAAGTGGAGGCCTGAGCAGACTCCACAAAGATGTGAAAGCTGCAGGATTGCTTTGAACCCTTCACTCAGCTGAAAAGCTGTCCAGAAATGAGAAATGACCACTAATTACCCCAGAGCACTACAAATCAGCTGAAGCTGTGGTGCTCACCCTTCAAAGTGTTGGACCACCACAAAAGGTTAAAAAGAAAGGAAGGAACTGTACCATTGGTTCTTGAAGTATGGACAGGTGAGTCACAAAGGTGGGTGTAAGTAGGAGGAATTCCTTTCATTTGTTGAGAATTAAGAAAACAAATCAGCCATTCCAGGGCTGCTTTACAGCTCCACATCAGTTAAAACCTCAGACCAACTTTTATTTGTGAGGCCTGCCCAAGACTGAGAGAGAAATTTCAGTTGGAAAGATAATGGCATTCTAGAAAATGGAATGGAATGGGATGGAATGGAATGGGATGGGATGGAACAGGATGGAACAGAATGGAACGGGATGGAATGGCATAGAATAGAATGGCATAGAATAGAATGGCATAGAATAGAATGGCATAGAATAGAATAGAATGGAATGGAATGGAATAGAATAGAATAGAATAGAATAGAATAGAATAGAATAGAATAGAATAGAATAGAATGGCATAGAATAGAATAGAATAGAATAGAATAGAATAGAATAGAATAGAATAGAATAGAATAGAATAGAATAGAATAGAATAGAATAGAATAGAATAGAATAGAATAGAATAGAATAGAATAGAATAGAATAGAATAGAATAGTTCAGTAGGAACGAGCCTACAATGACCATCCAGCCCAAGGGATTTATTTTAAAGTTCACATCATTTTTCTTCTTTACAGAAAAAGTAGATGCACCTGAGTCAAAGCAAGGACAAGTGCTGAAACAAAACTGAGGGCCTGACTCAAGGGAAGAAACATTAAAATTTAATGTATTTAATTTTCCTTAGTGATTGTGGAATATGGTGAAAATTTGCAATGATGGCAAAAATAAAATTAGAGGTGGCAGGTCAAACATTTAGAGCCTAAACCAGAATGAGGTGAAGAGATGGTGAGGATGGAATGACTGGTAAGAGGAAAATATTCTCCCAAACAAAAGAAAAAGATTGGGAGATTTATTATGCAAATGCAATGACATGGTAGTGTAGTAAAAGCATGTAAAATAATCACGTTTTATGGAAGTCAATTTATAACTCAGAACTGATCCAGAATGATATAGAATTACAGAGTAGGAATAAATTGAAAAGCTGGATTCCAAATGACTGACAAATCCCACACATAAATTCACATCTGGACTGTGAAACTCACTGCCCTGTGATGCATTTCAGATTTTGAGGTGTGGATAATAATGCTATCAAATTTTATCCCAAAATTAAAAAAAGTAAAATAAATTGAGAGCATATGACACTTTCACTGATAACACTTTTCAACTTCCAACTTTGGGAAGTAGCAGTTGGTATAAAAATACAGTTTGGTCAAGGTGAGAGAGGACGTATTTTCATCTTGTATTTAAAATAATCTGCATTTTATTCTGAATATCTGCACCAGAGCTAAGGGTGCTCCTCTCCTGTGATTCCAGCCTAACTCAAGCCAAGGAGGTGATGGGCTGAAGAGTAAGAATAGAAGAAAATCAATAACATTCTAGGAAGAGGGGAGAGGTGAAAGTCCTGAAGTGAGATACATTTATGACAAAACCAGACAAATTAATTCCCCACAGCACCTCAGCCAGGCAGGAGCCTCTCTCCACAGCATCCCAACTGTGGCAGCACAGTTGGCCTCACAGACCATTTTCCACTTTCAAGCCTTGTGAAGTTTGTATACATCCTTATTTTAAAGGAATTTTTTTTTCTGCATTCACCCTTGTACCTTATTCTCACAAAATCTGATGAAGGTCTGAGCGAGTCAGAAATTACATAAAATTGTTCTCACCCTAGAATGGGAGTCACAGCACAAATTTAAAAAAAAGAGAAAAGCTACAAATTTAACTATAATAATGGTCAAAGGAGTTTGAAAAGAAAAGGCAAAATTCTTAAAAATAGAATCAATAACCTCTGTTTCAACAAGGACTCAGTCATACTCCTGAATGTCTCATTCCAGGTACAGTGGGTTGTTAATAAAATTTTGCTTGAGTTAGGGAATGACATACTCTGGCTTTCATCCCAGGGGAATTTTGCTGTGTTTTGAGTCTCAGATGGCAAATGTGAAACAGGGTTTAAGACTCCTTACAGGCATTTTGAGCCACGAGGAGTTCAAACAGCTCACCAAGAGCTCTGTGATGAGCAGATGACAGAATTCGCTTTTCATCACAGAAGTGGAAAATATAAAACTCAAAATTCCACTGCAACAGCTGTGGAAGACAGTGACCCATGTGCTTAAGTACCATTTGTTTTGCATGTATTTATCCCATAATTAGACAGCACAGTGTTCACACCTTTTCATGCTGAAATTGCCTGCATTTATTTCAAGCTTTAATTTCCTCTCCCCAAGGATTTATCTCCATTGTCACATGGTTTATCATGGATGTTCAATCACTGGCTATCTCTAAACAGCAGTAAGAATTAATTTGCTTTGTCAAAATCCTGGCTTTTTTTTTTTTTTTTTTAACTTCTTTTTCTCTGTGTTTTGCTGACTTTTTTTTTTATTATTATTATTCTCTTCTTCTCCCAAGTTTGCAATATGCAAGTGTATCCATTGCTGGAAATAACCTTAGCTTTAATAGCCTCATTGATGAGGCCATAAGGGGGCACATAACCATTTAAATGAGCTTACCCAGAAAGATTCGCTGCCAGAAATGCTTGAAACATCCTGTGCATCTCCCTTTCAATGAGGGTCATTCTTTCCCTGCTGATTACCACAGATCACTTCATACAGCAATGCAAACTTGGTAAACTGATTAAACTTTGCTCTTTTTTATCCACAGTCCTAAAATATTCTTCAGCTGCCCTGCTGAGAAAATCTAATGTAGCCATTTTTCAAACAGGGGTGGCACAGTTTCTCAAACTGGCCGTGGCATCCAGAATATTGCTTTTGTCATTCATCTGAAAAATAGATGCAGGGCTGGATTTGCCTATGTTTACTATAAGCATAGGGATATCCACTTTTAAATTCTTCAGAAATTTAAAATTCTTTAGAAATGTCACCTACATGATCCATCCAGTTGCTCCTGTCTTTATCCCACAAGCTCTCAGGAAGTGCAGGCAAAGGCAATGCCTCTTCCATGCTTCTCCTGACTTTCTCTCACAGGGAAACAACCATCCAAAACTTGGGTATCTGCAAAGCTTCTGGGAATGCACATCTGCTGCTGAGATCTGCTGTGAACCTACAGGCTGTCATCTGGCTCAGCTCTCTGGATAAAACAGGCCAGAAGCATGAATTATTCAGCACCCAGATGCCACCAATCACTTTTGACGAAAACATCTCTGCACTTCAGGTCCTCTTTCATAAAAAAGGGGTGATCCTACATGAAAGGGGTGTTTGGGAGGTAAGTCCTGATATGCAAGGGTTAAGTGAGGTATGGATGCTCCCAAAGAAGAGATAGACTTTACGATTTTTGGTTTGAGTGGTGGGCAGTAAATTAGACCTGTGACCACATGGTAAAGATGAGAGGGAGAAATGATTCTTCATTGGCCACTCACCATTCTGGGCCTAACATCATGTTCCTTAGATGAGTGAAGTTTATATCATACCAAGATATATACAAAAGAGAAACAAATTATATAAGCAATATTAATTTTTATCTTTGTTAACAATAAAATAGTTTAATTTTAAAATATTATGCCCCTTTTAAAGTTCTATATCATTGCATAAATAGTTTATACTCATTTCACATAAAACACACTCCTGCTTTGTTGCTGAATCATGTGATTATTTCTTCTTAACAGATTAAATTTCAGTTGAATATATGTGGAAGAGTGGTAATCCCCACGTGTCAAGTATGGCTTCATTTTAAATTACCGACAGACAACACAAACCTCAAGCACTGAATGCAGAATTCCTCATTCAGACATCACAGTTCTCCTTGTCTTTTTTTTAAGTGCTTGGCCACACCATGCCACACATTATTTGGGGACAGCCGATTTAAATCCAAATGCCAAAGAATTCCTGTCCTGTCAGGTTCCAATTAGGATTTGCCTTAACTGCAGAGCTGGCTGTTCCCCTTTATGAGGCTCATCTTGCTTTGCAGCCTGGCTGCTGAAGGCTCATTGCCTCTCCCCGGGTGTCAGATACAACTCGATGGGATGTGCCTTTAGGGGGTTCTTACACTCCCTGTTGGAGGAGCCAGTTGCCAGTGGAGGTTAGAGGTTCCAAAATATTCATTTTGTCTAGGCTGCATTAAAAATAAACCAATCCCTCTCTTTGTAAGGAGAGGTTGAGGTGCTTTTGACATTCATGGCAACTTTCTTTTGATGTCTGCAGGAGACTCTGGTGATTTCAGCATCACAGCTCACATTTCACTGAATTTAATTGCTTAATGCAGGACTCCTTATTGGCCTGGTGCTTCCCTGCCAGTGCTCTGAACTCTCCTCCCTGAGCAGGGACAACAGAAGCATTGTGCAGTGTCTGCTCAGAATCATTGATTGAGAACCAGAGCAAAAGGGGCTTCCTTGCTCTTTTCACAGATTATTGGTCCAGGTGTTACTGAAGATTGATGTATTTTAGGTTGTTTAAGGCTGATGCTGCCCAGCTGTGATCTGCAGCTTTCTCACTGATCTCTCCTCTGTGGTGATCAGTGACAGGACCTGAGGAATTCACAACTTCTCCCCTGAAGTTGTGTCAGGGGAGATTTAGGTTGGATGTTGGAAAACATCACCCAGAGGGTTGTTGGGCACTGCAACAGGCTCCCCAGGGCAGTGGTCACAGCAGTGACCTGATAGAGCTCAAGAAGTGGAAAATGTTTGAGGCCAGGCTGGATGGGGCTCTGGGAAACCTGGTTTGGGTGAAGCTGTCCCTGTACATGGCAGGGGTTGGAAATGGATGAATTTTGGGATTCCTTCAACTCCAAACCATTCTGCTGGTAGGAATTGGACCTACCAGCATCTTCAAGGGAGCACTGCTGAGTATCAAGGACAGGACCACACAGTCTCTGCTCTCAGACTCTCTCATCCATCACAACTCTCACAAAAAGAACAACTCAAGCCAGGATGAACTGTGAGAAAATCCCTGTAAAAGTGAATCCATTACAGCAGAGTTTGGGAGCACAGCAGTCAAGACCCTGCCACCAACGGGAGGTCCCACCAGCTAACAACAGCCTTCAAAGATGTCTCTGTGTAAAGAAATGGTTCTTTTATCTGTCTCCTGCCAGGGAAGCAGGTTAGGAGAAACTTAGCAGCACTTTTTTCTAAAGATGCTCAACAGGAGCCTCACTGCAGAGATTGAGATGAAAGTGGTCTCAGCTTCTCAGTGCTGGAAGGTTCAATTTGGTGGCAGTCACTTTGCAGCCTCTCCAAAGCAAATCAGTGGCCTCATCCCCACTCCTGGGGAGGCCTTGATGGTTAAAGGAACCAATGATTGTGGCTGTGCTGCTGGAAAGGTGACAGGGGATAAATTCTTTGTGCCTCTCAAATGTTTTAGGGACTTTGAGAGACAGCACAAAGGCTTGTACAACCTAAGTGAGAACTGAATCACTCATGAATTTCTTGAGCTTTGATAACACGTTGTTCCTCACAATGAAATATGTGCACTTACATATGTAAATGTATATAGGCAATTTTACCCAAGCTACATAAATTAGCAGTTCAAATTCAGGATGTGAAATGGGGAGGGTATGACTGAGGATGTGAGATCAGACACACCATTCATACACTGAACAGGGATCTGGAACAAAACTTTTCTCTCAGCCATGAAAGATGTCCTTCCTCCCTGTTTTTCATTCTCCCCTCCTTTTCAGACACCATTTCTCATAACTCATCACTTCAGCCTGCTCTGTGTCCATGCAGAGGAGACTGGGGTGACTTCAGGTGCTGCCACTGTGCTCAGGGATGGTTTTTGCAGGTTGTGGGGTCCTCCCCTGTGCTGGGTGAGGAGGTGCCCATGTAAAATCATCACTGCCCCTCCACACCACGGCATGAGGTGCTTGTGGGCACAAACATAAACACAAGTTAATGAACACAAAACTAACTTTTAATTCTTATTCTATCTTCCCTTCTGATTTATCTAAAAGTCTTTTAGAATGTAATGCTTAAATTCATTTAGCATGGCAATTTGTAATCTTAATCAACCTCATAGCTCTGCCTCTCATTACAGCTCTCCTGATGTCCCAGCTTAGATCTCCTTGTACTTTGTCCTGTTTTGAGAGACTGGAGAGGAGGGAAGAGCTGAATAATCTATTCTACTAAGTGAGTGCACTTTTAAACAAGCAGATACACAATGAGAGTTAAAGTGTCAAATTTTCATCCTGTTGTCTGCAGACAGAACTGGGAACAAAACCACTGCAGGATCAGTCAAGTTCATGGAATAGAATCACAGAATGAGAGAATCAGAGAATCACAGAATCATTAAAGCTGGAAAAGACCTTTAAGATGATCTAATCCAACTGTTAACCTGTTGGACTATCCCTTTTTCTGACCCAGAGATGGGGCAACTGAGAGCCATTGTAAAAATTTTTATTCTGTTTTCAGTCTCACGTGAAGGGTGAGACATTACAGATGTTATAATTCATGCCATCACAATCAGAAGCCAACTATTTCCTAATTACAATACATTATAGCCTTTTTGGCTTATCAGCTTTTGCCACACAATGCTGCTAGTGCCTTAAAGTCAATCATCTAAAATTACCCCTTGTGTGTCCTACTACAATACATCTTCATAGTTCTATTTCTCCAAAATATCCAGTCTTTATTTGCAAGGTCATCCTATGAAACTTGTTTCCAGTTCCATTTTTCTCTCAACAATGTCTGTCCTATTCCATGGCCTTTCTAAGCCAGCATTTTTTATCTCAGAGTTTGCATACAGATGCATATTATGTGAGCCTTCTGTCAGGCTTTGGGAATTCTCTGCAAATCCATTTCTCATATTTACCCCTCTCTCTTGAATGCAAAAACTTCTTTGAACTTCACTGATCACCATTGAGCAACGTCCTTAGTGCCACATCTGTGTGGTTTTGAGCACTTCCAGGGATGGACCCCCCACCCCAAGTGGTTTGGCTGGTGAACTTCACACTGTATTATCTACACAGCCATGGATCTGGGTTTTTTAGATGACAATTCTTTTTTCTCTTCAGTTCTTCTCTGAAGGTATCACATAAATCTACCTGAATTTTCAGGCATTAAACACAAAATTGTATTATATTAAATTTTACAGATAAAAGAGTTTTATTTTTTCTTATCCCTTCCCTTGTGTCATGTGGCTGGAGAAATATGTTTCAAGAGAAAATGCTTGTGTCCTTCCTTGTATTGAAGCAAAAACATAAACAAGAAGGCAAATCTAGAAGTTATCACTGGGCTCGAAGTAGGTTTTTCTTCTCAATTTATGGATTAAAAAGAAAAAAAAAAAACAAGATTTGTTAACAACACCAAAAAAAAAAAAGTCACTGGGTTTTGCTAAAAATAAAGTCTAAAATCAAAATAAATAAAAGAAGCAGGAGAATAAAATCTAGGCTTAAATATTTTGAAAAGAAAATAGAGGGAATTGGAAGGTAAACAGTTTTATTTTCATTTAAAATGTCAAAGTTAAGAAATAGAAGAAATTAAAAGAATCTGAAACTGAAATATTCAAGTTGATTTCAAGCCTAAATAATTTTTGTAGTCTTCTAACAGCTTTTTTTTTAAATATAAACTTTGTTTTGGCTTGATTTTCCCCCCTTTCTTGTTTTCTAGATCTATCTGACATTACAAATGCTCAGGATTTTTTTAGATGTTGGAATAAGAATTGATAAAAATAAAAGACTAATTAACAATGGGATCAGTAGGATGGAATCCCATACCAGAAGAAAAAAATAACTTTTCTGATGACCTTGAGTAAATTAAGGATCTAAATTATGAAAAAAATCCTTCTTGTTAGGTTTTGCCACCATGATTTGTTGGAAGGAGAGATTCCTGCAGATGCTAAATCCACAATTTCAAACCTTTAAAACCAGATACAAACACAATTCCCTGCTATAGACTGAAGTTCAAAAACAGAATACAACTCTAGTGGACATTTTCTGGGGATCAGTCCTACAAATTGACCTATGAGTGATCCTCAGTGTTAAATTCCCTGCACCACAGCAGTTTTTAGCCATAATCCCTATCCCTTATTTCTGCACCCACTGCAGTAGGTGCACACAGTTGTATTTTCTCCTGTGCAATTCCACAGTTTAATGGGTCACCTCCAAAATTATCGGGAATCATTTAAAGAAGTATTTCCTACAGAATTCCTCTTGACACCTCCCAGGCTGCCCCAGATGTCCTACAAACCATCTTCCCAACGTAATTAAAAAATCTGACACCTTTTCTCTGCAGAATCCTGCCTTAGGTATTTCCCTACTGTTTTCATATCTCTGTCTCCTCTTCCCAGTGAATTAACTCAACTTTTGCTGTTTATTTTCATGGTCATGGGACCTGACCTGGAGACCAGGCAGGTCTGACATCTGATCCATGCTCTAATACTGGAGAAAGCCATGATGTTCTAAAATTCAGGCATTTCTAGGTCTTCTCCCCAAATGTTAAACGTGTGGAGTTTAATTTCCAGACACCAGTGCACCAGTGAGAAATTTTTGTTTTGTNTTTTTTTTTTTTTTTTTTTTTTTTTTTTTTTGGTTTTATTTTGTTCTCCTTTTTAACATATGAGATAATCTAGGACAGGTGATAGCAATGCAACCATGTTTTAGCTGTTCCATGGGTAGCCCTCAGCTGAGACATGAATGATTTCACACAGACTTGAGAGGTCCATCTTGTTCCCACACATATCCCAAACTTTAATTGTTTCCAACCAAATTGAGGATCAGCTGATGGCAATGATGGTGCCATTTGGTGTGGGGGGGAAGATTTTCAAATCTACAAAAGCACAGTCTCCTTCTCAGTGTAAAACAATGAGTTGCAGCATCTTACACTTGATTGGGACCTTTGAAGTTCTCTTTCTTCTCCATTAAAAAGAAATATATATATATTCCTGCTGACTCATTCTGTGTGGATCCTTTACCCAAATAAGCACTAAAATCAATAAGAAATGCACATGGGCTACACAAGCCCATGTTTATGCATCTGCCAAAATAACTGGAACTCCAGATGATAACTTGAAAGCAGCAGGATAACTCAAACAGCATCGAGGTAAATTCACCACCTTCAGACTGAGAGGGAAGAAGAGAATGAGATCCCTCCAGACCCCCAACCTCTTTTAGGCTGCAATACCCTTCCAGATTTCCATCCCCTCTGTTCCTACCTGAGGTATTTCTGAGTTTAAGCAGCTCTGCAGGTAGCACAGAAGCAATAACCAATGATGGAGAGCTACAAAGTTCTGCGAAGAGAGCACTTGCAAAAGCCATAATCCTGGAGAAATAAAAGAGTTCCCCTGTACCACTTAGCAGACTGAGAATTCATGAATTTAGGTGTGGGGTTTTTTTTTCCTCTTTCTCTGCATTAAGAAGATGCACATCCTGTATTGAGCATTCATTGGTTTGCACTCTTCCCCCAATTCCTAAAGAGTGTGCTCAAAGTGGGAAAGATATTGCATGAGTGGAGTGCTGGCATTGTTCCCAGCAAGGATCTGAGCACTGGCAGTTTTCCTGAACTAAAAGGGACATTTCTATTTTGTCCCTTTCTGTTTTACTTGAAGAAGGATAAAAATAATGTGCAGCAATAAAAGGAATCAAGAAACAAACCAATCCTGCAGTTAATTCTACTTCCACATCCTGCTGTTTCACTCCAAGAAATGCTGCAGTGTCCAAGCCACTCTCTCATTTTCCTGGATGTCTTTGCATAACACACCTCTGTGTTGGATTCCAGGTGGTGCCTGTGGAGAGCAGCTCTTCTCAGGACTGAATCTGAGCAAGCAGCTCCGCTATCAAAAGGTTTTTCATGAGAATCATTCCCTAGCTGTGATCAGCATCATTGCCTTCCTCTGTATTTTGTTCCGTGTTTCTATCACTTCCAGAGGCAGAGCAATTAGTCTGGCATGCAGCTTCTGTATCAGTGCATCCTGTGAATTTTTACAGGGCAGCTTAATGATGTTTTCTGGTTTGTTCTCAAACAGTTTGCAAATAATTCCTGTCATTATAATTGCCCTTTTGGCTGCCACTGAGCTCTGAGCTGGCTTTTTCAGGTGATGACTTTACGATTCCTCTCCCAAGCTAGAATAGATAATTTGAGTTCTGACAATAATTACACACTGTTTCCATATTTTTTTCCTATGCACCCATTTTTGTTTTTGTCAACAGTGAATTTTATTCTTTTGTGCAGCCACTGAAATCATCTGAAGACTCTTTAGTTCTAAATAACCTGAATAACTCTCCGTCAGCAGTAATTTTACCAGATCATTACCTCACTTCTTGAAAGAGCATTATGCACAGCACAGCCAAGGCTCCTGTTCATAATTTCCTTCACCATGAAAATTAATCACCTGGTTTCTGATCTTTTTTGTTTCTGATCTTTTTCTGGCTATTAGTTATCAACCTTCTCTCTTACACTGTGACAGACTCTTTAAATGTGGATGTGGGAGCATTTCTTTGGTGCATGACACTGTAGGAATCAAAATACCCTGGCATCTGACCCTCTGCTCAGTTTTTTAAATAATTTTTTTTTTCTCTGTGCTTCACCTCCCCAGCAGTACTGAAGATTACTTTGAGACATTATCCTGCTGGATTGTCATTTAAAGTTTGTAACACTGAAATTACACCAGCCAGGCCAAGAGAGCCTCACAAAAGGAGAACAGGCACAGACAGAATAAGAGCGAAGCAGAGGCTGTGACAAACCCCCAGATAACGAATAGCATATGGAATTGCAAACTTGTGCTGATATAAAACCAGATAAACAGGCAGGGATGCATTTCCAGTAAATCTCCGAGGATATGATCTCCAGTTCTGCAGTCCATCCTGCTTACACTGCACACGCAGCTGTCTGAAAAATACATTGTTTTCCTCATCCCAGTCTTGCCCTAAAACATCTGACGGGTTTTATAACATCAGGCTGAGTTTATTTGTCTGCTGGGCAGGAGCCCCTTTGGAAGTCTAACAAGCTGAGTTATGGGGACTGACTGGGTCAGTGAGATATTCCCTTTGCCTCAGTGCTATCAGTGATAGAATAACAGGAATTTCAATAGGGCACAATGGCAATCAATGTGGGACTCATCATTTGAAAGGGAAGTCACTGAGAATTAAGCTCTGCACTCCTTCATTCCTAAAAAACATCTTTCACTTTCAAAAGGTTTTAATTTGAGTTTTCATGAGTACAGGGCTGTTATTTTCCTGCTGAGGGAAAATAGTTGTACAGGTACAGTACTATAAATAAAGGATGCAAAATATATATATATTGTTTTCTTCCTGGTTGCTCAAAATCTGGGTAGTTTGTGTGCCTGGCTAAAAAGACACTAATGTATCTGGCTGCTTCCTATGTAAGAAATATTCTGTGAATAAAAATAAAGGTAATCTTCATTTTCAGAGGCAACTTTCAACTTCAGAGGAACTGAGCTCAGGCTTTCTGAAGAGGCTTTTAATTCTTGCCAAAATGTGAACAAGTGTAAGGCATGCATAAAGAAAAATAAAAACTTGAATAGGACTTCTAAACTCTCTTTGACAACAAACACTTGGTGATTACCAGCACCTACAGCTCTCTACTATTTTAATAAGTTTGTTAGATCTCTGGGACTATTGTGGACATAGTACACAATGGATTTTCAGACTTTGTTGTGTTTGCAGTTGTGTTCAGTCGCTATTTGAAAACGTGAGTATCGTATGGTTTTTACCTTGGCATGGGCAACACGCAGACAAAATTGGTATAAAAGCAATTTATATGAAATTATTTGGAAGTCTGTAGTAATTATAATGCCTCAAAAATAACATTTTTATTACATGTCTAAATCAACAACTAGAAATCATTTTCATGTGTCATTGGACTCACTGTATCATAGAACAGCCCAGGTTAGAGGGAACCTGAAAGCATCACCTGGTCCAACCCTTTCTGGGAGAGGGAGCCTTGGGGAGACCATTTAGGATTCTGTCCAGCCACAGATTGAAAGCTTCCAGGGACAGGGACCCTGCCACATCCCTTGGGAGGTTGTCCAGTGATTGGTTGGTCTCACTGTAATACATTTGTTTCTTCTCTCAAGATGAAACCTTCTCTGGTCCAACTTGTCTTTGTCTCTGTGCCTCCTTGTGATGAGAGAGCCTCTGTCCTCTTTGTAGCCACCCTTAAATTCTAGAGTGCCATAAAGAGCCTTCCCTTCTCCAGGAAGAGGAGGTCTAACTCCTCCAGTCTTTTCTTGCTGTTTTCCTTTTTCTTTTTCCACTTTTTTAAGGTCTATAATAAAAATAAGACTATATTTGATATTGTGCTGCTCCTCTTGGCACCTCTGTCAATCTCC
This sequence comes from Cisticola juncidis, assembly GCA_013400215.1. NCBI lineage: Eukaryota > Metazoa > Chordata > Aves > Passeriformes > Cisticolidae > Cisticola > Cisticola juncidis. The sequence goes on along the minus strand of VXBR01005664.1, from coordinate 36,185 downwards.
CACCACTGCTGCAGTGTGTCCTGCTTGTTTTTTACCCAGACTTCCCTCCTGATCCCAGAAAGCTGCCCTTGATTCACTTCCACAATTTCCCACCCTGTGTGGATCTCTCCCTTGCCTTGCAGGGCCACTTTACGATGAAACTCTCCTTGCAAACATCACCAGCCCCCCATACTAAGCAAGACTGATGTGAAATTGAGAACACTTTGGGGAGGGTTTGTTCAGTTTGTATGCTCTGCAGCCCCATCTTTTTGCATGGAATGTTAAACTTATGTTAATTAAAGCTGAAAAATGGCTTCTGCTGCAATTGAGTGCATGCAGGATCTTTTCTCTCCTTTGTGTTTTGGAGTCAGAAAACAAAATTTACTGAGGGAAATTCTGGAAAGGGCCCCATCGAGGGTAGTATGGGTGTACCTTGAATTCCTTGGTGAACCAACCAACCTCAATATCATGACATCATCAGGCTCCTAGTCTGCCAAATTGAAATCAATATCACTTAGGACAACATTTCATTAGAATTTTATGCCCCTAATTATAATATATACTGCAGCTCGTGGAGGGCCTGTTCTCTGCTTGTCGATTCAAGTGCCCTTGCCAAGGTAACCTGTAAACTGCATTATATAGGATTTATTACATCATTTCCTTTGTGAATATAAGGTGATTATCACCTTCATTACCAGTCATAGATGTATGCACTATTGTATTTTAAGTGTATTAGTGCCTTCCACGTGGCACAGGGTAATTTACAATTACAACCGTTTCCCCTTAATCGTTACACTACAGTCTATTAGCAAATTGCATTTCCTAAGGCCTGGAAACATTTTTTTTAATCATCCTTGAAACACAAGGGTTTTGGTTTCTTGGTGGTTTATTGCTGCTTCATTTTTACACTAACTCCTAAATTGTTTTTCCTTGTCTCTTGTCACCCTTGAAGCCAGTGTGCTGAAGGTATTACCCAGCAATCCTCACCCTCTTATGCCGGAAAACACAAGAATACCCAGGAAGGCAGTAAAAGATACCAAAAATAAATTAAATTATCCCTTATCTTACTCTTCCAAATGAATTCCTCAATTCTGTGCCAAAATCATCTCAACTGCAAAGCACCTCCAGAACAATTTTTAAACCAAACCTGGATGGGAAAGGAATTGGTACTTCAGGACCTGAGGGATTTTCTCAGCATTTTAAAACCCAAGGCTATCAATTAATCATCACTGTCAAACTCTATCCAGAATGCCACTATGCTGATTGCTAAAAAACACTCTCCTCCCAGTGAAATAGAGGAATAAAGGATAATATTATACAATCTGTGTGATATTTTTTCCCTTTAACTTCATCTTCAGTCATCTCCCCATGTAAGAGAGTTATATATATCTATTTCTCAGATATTTTTATGCTTTTCTATAAGTAAAATTTACTGTTTTCTCTTCAATTTATCGGGTCAGATTTGGTTTGTCTGTAGATTTTCTGTCACTCGGGGGATTGGATCATATCACAGAAGTTAAATGAAAAATTTTGTAAGTTCTAAATGAAAAAAATAGAAATAGAATAATAGAATGATCTGTCCTCAAATTTGACCACTGGGAAAATCTGCTGGAGTCTCTTAATGACCAACAGTTTGACAACTGAATCTGCAACACGTGTTTTTCCTGAGGATATTCATTTCATGTTGATTCAGAAGGAAGGAGACTGAATTTTGAGTATAAACCTGCACTCTTCCATCCATTCTTCTCCAGGCTTCCTGGCCAACAGGAACAAAAATCATTATCTAATTTGAGGCACCACTGAGTAAATCCCTGGTGTGAACCCAGCTGAGTGCCTGAACCTAAGAAACCACCCTGGGGAGAGTCCAGCAGAGCTGAGGATAGATCTCCACTTGTGGGAATGGTTTGGGAAGTGACAGTGACAGTGGTTCAGGAAGTGACAGCAGAGCTGAACAAGCTCTGAATTTTGTATTGAGATCTGTGTCTCCCCATCAGGAAGTTTCTGCATGAGTGAAGTTGAACAAATGAGCCCTGAGTAGATATTCTGGTTCACTTATCTCCGAGCTGCAGTCTGCACTCAGCTGTGTGGCAGATTTTCTAAACTCTGCATTAGAGTCAGGGAATGATGGGATGCTCAGCCAAGATTGCAGGACAGGCTCTTCCTTTCTCTCCCTTTGATATTTAGAGATTTAATCCTTCCTAATCTCTGTGTGTCTCACTGCCCACTACAGGGTTGGTTGAACCCTTTTTTAGGCTCATTCAGCAATTTTAAAACAGGACCAATAAGAAATAAAAAAACCTCCCCAAAAATAGCAGTCTGAATACAGATTTCTAAACTCTCTACTGCTCTGTATCAAACACATGAAAGGGAAAGGAGGAAAAATATATATACAAAAGAGAACTTTCATTTGGGACGATGCTTTGATTTATTCAGTTTCAAAAACTGAATCTGCAAATCTTTCTTAGCTGGATCTTTGTGATGGATTTATGGCCAGCAGATTCCACTCTCAGATTCCCTTTTGCAAAAGGAAGCAACACAAGCCCTTTGAGGTCTGTGCCACATCTCATTGCACACAGAACATGGGAGTGCTGAAGGAGAACGCACAGTAAATTGGGAAAACCACTGCAAGTGACCTACACTGCCTCTAAACAGGATCCATGCCCCAGCCCAGGAATGAAATACAGCCTTGGCCAGGCTGAGCTGCCTGGAGTTTCTCTGGAGTTCAGCTGATCAGTACAACCTCCTCAGACACCTTTTGTAAGAGGAGGTTTCCTCCTTTTAGTCCCAACCAGCCCCTGCAGTGGCCCAGACTGGGGGCAGAGTGCTAGGAAAGCTGCCCAGCAGGAAAAGCCCTAGGGATGCTGGCCCACAGTGGCCACAGGTGACCCAGAGTGTGCCCAGGTGATCTCCTGGCCTTCTGTGTCAGCAATAGTGTGGCCAGCAGGACCAGGGCAGGGATTGTCCCTCTGTGCCGGGCACTGGGGTGGCTACACCTCGAATTCTTGGCTCAGTTTTGGGCCCCTTGCAAGAGAGACTTTGAGGGTCTGGAGCTCATTCAGGGAAGGAAACAGAGCTGAGGAAGGCTCTGGAGCACAAGGCTGAGGAGGAGCAGCTGAGGGAGCTTTGCAGGGGCTCAGCCTGGAGAACAGAAGGCTCAGAAGGGACCTTGCCACTCTCTACAACTCCCTGAGAAGAGGCTGTAGCAAAGTAGGGGTTGGTGTCTTCTCCCTGCTAAGAGGTGACAAAACGAGGGGAAATGGCCTCAAGTTGTGCCAAATGAGGTTGCTGTTATGAAGAATTAGGTGGCCAGACATTGGAACAGACTGTTCAGGGAAGAGGTGGAGTCACCACTCCTGGAAATGTTCAAAAACCAAGCAGATGAGGAACTCCATGATCCGGTTTAGTGGGCATGGTGGTATTTGGTTGACAATTGGATTTAATGATCTTGGAGGTGTTTTACAGCCCCAGTGCTTCTGTGAGTCTGTGATTCACCAAGCATTAACTGCCTCTCCCTCTGCTCAATCATCCCAGTTTGAGTTTCCATTTCTTAGCCATAAGTATGTGCTGTACTCCAGAGGGAAATCCTGTCATTGCCTGTGCAGTGCCATAATTGTTTGTGTATCCCAACTGAAATGGATTAATTGAAAAAAGGCCTCATGAACATCCCACACCAATGCCTCACCCTCTGATCAGCCCAGTCCCTGGATGAGGAAAGAAGTGCCATCATTTCTCTGAGTGTTTCTGCACTTTGCTGGTGAAAATAAGCTTTGTTTCTCTAAACTATCAGTGTGAGGAAAATGAGATGGGTTCTCCTCTGCCTCCTATGTAATGCACTATATATTTTCCCTGAGTATCTGTGACAGGGTGTACTATTAGTAATGATAGGTGACTCAGAAAGAATAGGGGGATTGTCATATCCCAGGCATGATCTGGTCTGTATCGAAAAACAAAAGTTTCATCTGACAGAGAGAAATGTCAGTTCATTTTGTAGGAGTAATTCCCTTTCTGTTTCCACTGGAGATGTGCTATCTTTGGATTTCACTGCAGCATGAGGTTACACTCATTGTAGTACAGAAGAAACAACTGCTCTTGTGAGCAGAATGGCAAAAAAAAAAGCTAAATGACTTAATCTTGAAGTTCTGATAAATTTTTAAAGAAGAGGAATATTTCAAAATATTTTAAACCAAAAGAGAAGAGATTTAGATAAGATATTAACAAGAAATTCTTCTTTGTGAGGGTGGTGAGGCCCTTGCACAGGTTGCTCAGAGAAGCTGTGGCTGCCCCACTCCTGGAAATTTCAGTGCCACGTTGGATGGGACTTGGAGCAACCTGGAATAGTGGAAGGTGTCCCTGTTCATGGCAGGGGGCTGGCATGAGATGATTTTGGGGCTCCCCACAACCCAAACCATTTTGTGACTCTATGGTCTTTATTTTATTATATTTTTTTATAAGTTATTTTTTATTATAAGTTATCTCCTTTAATAATTAAAAGATAGTAAAGTGGGATTGACAGCAAAAACTTGTCTCTCTCTGTTCCAGTAGAATCTGATGCCTTTATGTGAAACGGGAGAGATCCATAAGTATTTTCTAAAGGCCCTTTAGAATTCATGTGTTGCACATCTGCAACTATTCCAGAATATGCAGATGACCACCATGCAAACAAATGGTTGTCTGAGATACCAGAAGCAGGAGAGACGATATTAACAAAGAATAAATCTGTTTTCTTACTTTCCTAGAAACAGCATTAAGATCTCACTAAATCTGAAGTGAGTCAGAAACTGGTGTTCTTTTTCACAAGAATTCTAAAAACATTGATGAAATTCCTAACAAATAGGTAAAGCTGAGTTTTCCTAGTAACACATAAAGAAAAAAAAATCTAGAATCTTGGAGGAAGTGTAATCAAAATTAATCTTAAATTTTCCAAGACCAAAATCCATAGCTTTTTCCACAGGAGAAGGAAGTCCTGTGCTGACTGCTCTGACAGAATAACAAGGATAAAACACAAAGGCCAGATAATATATGAGGACAAATGTTAAATGCTTCATCAGGCAGGAGCAAGGAATTATCTCTTAACAGAAATGGTTCAGCCCTCTTTGGTTTGTTCCTGTAAAACTGAACTAAATAGACAGTAAAAACAACTTTTTATTTTAGAATGTAATGTAATAGATTTTCTATTTTTTCACCTCTGATGATTTTTCAGAACAGGGTTGTATAATGATAACTTTTGAGTAATGGAACATCTAGTAACAGTAAAAATACCTTATCTGGAAATGCATTTTTAAGAACAACACAGTACTAGTAGGATTATAAGGATATTTAAGTTTACATCCTTCTCAATTTCTTAGTGAAAAAAAAAGTAACATTTTGGTAATACAAAAAAAGACTCTTCCCACCCTTTTAAAATCTAAATTTTGTCCTTTTACAATTTTATTTTTGAGTCCCAAAATCCTGTTTCTCTGATAAACCTATTTAAGAGATTAATTTCTTAAACTACTAAGAATTAATGACTGAATTTCAAAGCAGTCCTGACTTCAGCAGATGCATCATTAAGGAGTGTGTCCTCCCAATATTTGTGCTCCTATGATTCTCTCACTCACAAGTTACTGATCAGTCTCTCAACCTACGACAAAATATGCCAAAAAGTTCATAAAAAGAAACAAAATCTGAAATAATTAGATCTGGTGGCAGTTGTGCAGTTCTCTGAAGGAGATGGCTGACTCCTGAAGAATTACTGGAGAGGAAAAGGCGATTACAGCAAATTTGAGCTCTTTGAGCCAACACATTCTGCTGGGCAAAAAGGAACAAGGTAGAATAATTTTTGTGCATTCATGAATTTATTTAGATTATGCAGACTGAAGGGCACTGAAAATGCTGCCCTGGTTTCCTGTTGGCAGGCAGGACCATCCCAACACAATTAACTCCCAAATCCATTTAATAAATCCACAAATCACATACAAAAGCAGCAGAAGGTCTCCCAGACATCCACAGAGCCAAACACAAAGCACAAAATCCAAACAGAGCTAAGGGAATCTGGAAAAGGAAGTTCATGTCACTCAATCCCTAGCTGCTAATGAAATTTGTGAGAAGCTGCAAACTTGGCCACACCATTGTTTGAGGATGTTTGGCTTGTCCAAGGCAACAGTGTTCCCAGTTTTCTCTAATTATCAGGGTCTGGAATGAGAGAGTTGTGGAAAGGTTGAGGTTTAAAGGATGTCCACAGGGAGCCTCCTGTGTTTCAGTTTGTGCCCATTGCATCTGATCCTGTCCCTGGGCACCCACTGGAAAGAGCCTGGCTCCATCTTTGCACCCTCCTTTTCCTCATTTTGGGAATTGGCAAAATTTCCCTTCAGCTTTCCTTCTCCAGGCTGACCAGTCCCAGCTCTGGAAGAGAAGCTCCAACCCCAGTCCTCTTTGTAGCCTTTTTGCTGGACTCTCTGCATAATGTCCCTGTGTCTCTTGTACTGATGAGTTCAGAGCTGGAAACAGAACTTCAGGTGTGGCTTGGAAGTGCTGAGGAGAGGTAAAGATCACCTCCCTCACCTGGGAAGACATTTAGTGCAGCTGAGGGTTCAGTTTGCTGCCTTTGCAGCAAGGCCCTTCTGCTGGCCCCTGCTCATCTTGGTGTCCACCAGCACCTTCAGGGCATTTTACACAGAACTTTCCAGAGAGCTTTCTCATAAATAGTAGGACCAGGGTTGTTTTTTTTTGTTTGTTTGTTTGGTTTTTTTTCTTTTTTTTTCTTTTTTTCTTTTTTTTTTTTCTTTGTTTGTTTGGGTTTTTTTTGGTTTTTTTCTTTCTTTTTTCTGAAAGCACCAACATTTCTCTAAGGGCATCCAGACCTTGCTTAAAAAGTGGGAAAGATCCAGTTCTGGGGTTCCAGAATGGTCAGTGACACAAAGTGCTCAACCATGTGAGGACACCAAGCTGTGTGGGATGAGTCTTAACCCAAGTAGGAACACAATTGTAAGGGACACAACAGGATTGTTGGTTTATGGATGTGGATCATACCAGTCAGAGAATCATATTATAAAATTATAGAATGGCTTGGGCTGGCAGGCTCAAAAGATCTCTTAGTTCCACCCCTGGCTATGGGTAGGGACACATTCCACTACCAAGTTTCTCCAAGCCCTGTCCAACCTGGCCTTGGACTCTTCCAGGGATGAGGAAGCCACAGCTTCTCTGGAAAACCTGGGCTTTAACATCCTCTGAGCAAAGATTTTCTTCCTAAAATCTAATATAAACCTACCCTCTGCCTGCTTAAAACCACTGCCCTTGTCCTGTCACTACAGGCCCTTGTCCAAAGTCTCTCTCCAGCCTTCTTGCAGCTCCATTCAGGTACCTGAAGGCCAGAAAAAGGTCACTCTGAAACCTTCTCTTCTCCACTCCATAAAGTCAACATATATTCATGACTCGTGAAGTTCCTGCAGTGCATTTGTAGTTTTGATCTACCAGTTCAGGAAAATGCCTTTGACTAAGAACACCACAGCTTCCTGCACTCATAGTGGGAAATGACATTGATAATTTGACATTATTCTTATGAGCACCCCATTAATATTAATATAATATATAAACTTTGATAAATTTTAAACTACCACTTTCTGGCTGCAAGTTTCAAGGGTTGCTTAGTGTGCATGAACTCTCCCCTCATCAAACTGATAAAAATAGGTTTTTAACTCAAGTAGTGAAGTCTTTACTCAAAAATACATTGGTTCCAGTTTTAAGTACTGGCTGCATTAGCACACAGGAGCCAGCAAGTCTCACTGCTGGATAAGGTACTCAGTCATTTGATGAAGACTATTAAACTATTTAGCCATTACTGATAATATAATTTACTTTGCTATTAAAGTCATTATTATCAGTATTTATGTTGCTCCGGGAAGGTTGAATCAGACAATGCATTCACTAACCTGGACTTTACCTGAAAACATAGAAATTGCCTCCAAAAAGTTCCCCAAGCCTCCTGCAGCAGATCAGAGTGGCCTTTCTCCATTCACAGAAATATTTCTATCCCAATTTTGTCCTGGGACAGCTACTCCTGCCTAGAAAAACTTGTAACTGTGGCTGAATGGCAGCAAGGACCAAGGACAGTGAACATTCCCCACATGGATATAGCTGAGCCTGGACATTCTCTTCTGCAATGTCATAGGAGAGCTCTGCTCTTCCCAAACCAACAGAATGTGGGCAAGACAAACCAGATCTGTTCATGTTATTGACCTCATTTCCATGTGATGGTGGCTGACACGGGGCTGTGATGTGTCTCAGGAGAGGTAACCTTGCTAAAAAGGCTTGGTAAAAATACCTGGCCTGAGAGCCTTTATTTTACCTTTTTTTTCTCCCTCTTAAACAAAGTCTGGATGCTTTTTTGAAGGCTGGGGCTGCTAAGCAGGACCCAGCTGAATTCACCTGAGCTGGTGCAGGGCACTCTTTTGCAAGCTGGCTGATCACAGAGATCCCATTGTGGGTGGCCCCTCAAAAGCTCCAGGGATACTTCAAAGGAAATGTATTGAGATGGAGGAGGACAATGGGAAGGAATTTGCATTTTAAACGTGACACTTCCATGAATGAATAATAAGGGATTTGTAAGGCTGGCCACCAATTATGAAAGGAATAAAACCCTCTTCATCTGTGCTACAGTTAATTCTTCAGGCCTGTTTTCCACAGATATTAACTCAGAGTTTCTTCCAGAAGAGGCTTTAGGCAGCCAAAACGATTAAAGCAGTCCATCAGTTAAATAACAGACTGCTCTAGGGAAGGTGGAGCCCAGAACTGAATCTCATGGCACTTGAAACCCCTCAAATTGGCAGCTGGACTTCTGTGGGAGGTCTCCAGTCAATCTTAGGAATGGCCTGTACATCTTAATATTATGAAAATTAACATAAGCAGTTTTCATAGTATTCCATTAAAATGGAAGTAATGGCATTTTTTTTTCCTTTCATTTCCACTTGGTTTCTAGATTTTCAATACTTCATGTGTAGCAGGTGGTGATACTCATCAGGAGTAACTCAGCTTCAGCTCCTCTGTGCTTGGCCCTACAGTGTTGAGAGGGAATTTGGAGAATGGAGCAGCACGTTCACCCTGGTGTTGTGCATCCTTCATTAGCCCCGGCCTCGTTATTGGGAGCATTTAAATGCCCTACAGGATTCAGAGCCATTTCTCATTTGTAGCCCCCCAAAAACCAAACTTCCAGCAAGAGAAGTCTCCTATGGCACTGCTTGTGCTGAGAAACCTCAGTGATGAACACAGCCAGGAACCCCATCAGAATTAATTAATTAGTTATAAAAAAATAAACAGATAAACCAACAAATAAATAATTAGCCTCATCTCTGAGTCTCAGGCAACTCCTCCCCTCAGTGACCAAACTGCATCCTAACAATGATCAGTTTGAAAAGGGAAAGATTCCTTCTCTCCTGTCATCAGAGTAGCAATTAAAAGGTGGATTTATTATTAAATCAAATCTAACCAAGAACAGCTGGGAATTCAGCTGAAAGAGGATGAAGAAGAGGTTGCAGTTGAAATAATCATGTGGCAATTGAACAGGAGGAGTCAAGGTCCTGTCCTTTAAGTTCTTCATTGTGGACCTTCAGTGTGGTACTGGGAAAATTGCTAAACTGTGTGCTGCTGTTTCCTCAGCCACTAAAGCAAAATTCATCTAAAGCAAAATTAATATCATGTTCTTTCAAAAGCTTTTGGAGGTCTCCAGATGAGAAGTTGTGCTGCGCAGCAGACAGAATGCTTCTCCTATTATTATTATTATTATTATTATTATTATTATTATTATTATTATTATTATTATTGGGGGAAAAAAAGGACAAAACCAGGGTTGTTTCCTCCTCTGTAGTTTCCAGTATCATTTAGAAAAGAAAGGAGAAAGCTATTTCTGGAACCATTCAAGGCATAAAAAAAGAGTATAACTAGTACCTCACCTGAATATAAGAATAATTTTGAATTTTAGATGATTAAAAAAAAAAAAAGAATTATCAGAAGACACAGCACTCTGCTTCCAGTAGCTGAAGGCAAATTATATGATGCCATTTGAGCTACATTTTTAAGGTAAATTTCAAAGAAAGAGGTCTGAAGAATAAACAAGAATTTATTTTTAGACACCTTATTCTAATATTTGCCTTATTTTTATCTTTCAAATATAAAGGAGAATATAAAAATATTTTTCTGCAGAAGCACCACGTTCTTCTTGTGGAATCCTGTCCATTCATTTGAGCAGATTGTTTGTGGCTGTGAATCACATTACAGTAAAAAGAATCAGCAGTCCTAGTTCCAGGTACAGGCTGAATGTGGAGCTGGATTATGTAAAATATTTAGGCATTCAGTAAAGATTAAGTTATTTTGGAAGGTACTAAAATGCTTTTCCTACTCTCTGTTTGTTTGTTGTTTTTTTTTTTTTTTTAGCAAAGCCAAAAAGAAATGAACACAAAGCACTGGAACAGTTGGAAAAAAGTAGGACAGAAATCTGAACTTCACCCTGGCACGTTGCAAGTTTTTGAGGGCTATTTTAAAGTAATTAATGATTTTTGTCCAGCTGATGTCCTGAGTAAAACACCGGGGCTGAAGAAAATGACCAATAATGATTGGTCATTATTTGAAAATAATAATAAACTAAGTAGTCTATTTTATTATTTGATATTTAACTCTCCACACATAACCAGTTTGTCTCAATCTTTATTTTGTCCTCAGTTTTAGCCATGGGCTCTTCCCAAACACATGGGATAAAGCTCTATGCACTTCACCATCCTCACTGACTAATTGAGTGAATTAGAGGCAGTAAGCAGAAAAAGTTGAGTTAAACTCCAGAGTGGATCTTGTGATATTCTTATTGGCTTCTTTGAAAGCTTCTTGTTCTTTTTTTTTTCTCATCTGTTTTCTTCAGCATCCCAAAATAGTCCCATCAAAAATCATGGTTGTGGACTGGATGGAACTTCTGTCTTCAAATTCTCCTCTCCTCTCCTCGAATCTCCTCGAATCTCCTCTCCATTTTCCAAAGGACTAAATTTACCCAGATGTGTTCAAAGCCATCAGGAAGGAGCAGGCAGCTCCTAAAGCTTTTTATTTATCTAAGATAATATTACAAAAGAGAAAGGGCTGCTCAGCCTCTATTTACAGATACAATTTTAGATGTCCAAAGGGGAGGTTCAGAGAGCTCACTGAGGCTGAAAATCTGACTTTTAGGTGGACAAGTTCAAGATCATGAATCTGACTTTCTCCATTTGTCTTGGGTCTGCCTTTTCTTAGGAATCCTGACAGCTGGCTCACATGGGGATTTTTTTTCTTTTTTTTCCTTTTTTTTTCTTTTTTTTTGCATGAAATGAGGTATAAGAAAGAAAATTTTACGTTAAATATCAACACCTTCCTCATGCAGGGGTCACAATCAATATTTGACCCAAACACAGCAGTGAAATTATCAGCTGAGGTCGTGGGAATACATTTACACCTGAAATCTCTTAGATGGTGAAAAATACCCTGGAGTGGAAAATAATGAAACACTACTAAACCCAAACAAAATTATCAGCATGAAGACAAACGACCTGCTGCAACCCAATGCAATCAATTCCCCAGCAGCCCCAATAGGTGGGACCAGTGTGCTTTAAATACACACAGCAGAGTTCCTGATATCTACCCAGAAATGAGCAGATCAAATTAATCCCCAAAGCACTTCTGCTGAAATCGGCAGATTGATGCCACAGATATTTCTCTTTCATTTATCTAAACATATACTTTGAAAGGAGAGTGGTGCAAATAAATTCTCTTTGAGCTTGAATGGCGAGAGCTTGGGAGGAACTGACACAATTTTGCTTCTCTAACAGCCTCCAGCAAGTGATTCAATCTCTTTATATCTCAGTTTTGCTTCCTTTAAAACAAGAATATTGAAAGTTCTGCCCCTCAGAGGGGTGCTCAGAGTGTGAGCTGAGACCTGCTGGATGAAAGGCAGGGCTTTTATTTACATCTGTGTTACAGCATCTTCAGCACACAGGTTTACAGTCCATTTTTAAAGGAATGTGAGGCAAACAGCACCATTCAGCACTAAATGCTTCAATTTCTGTTCATTCTAACAAAAAGAGCACCTGTATTCTCGTTGAGCTCCAGAACTGACAGCCTGGGTTCACTTAATGCCAGCCTCTGCATTTCATAAATCCATTTTTAATTTATTATTTTTTACACTTGGCTACATGCAATTCTGCTGCTGCTCAGGCAGCAAACCCTTGGTCTCAGCCTTTGCAAAGCCTGATAGTGCATTTCTCATTATGTCCATAGTAATTTCAATTATTTTCCTTTGTCTAAGACTTCCGTTCCGCTTTGGTGCCTGCAGACATTTTAAGTAACTACCTTTTTTATTAGCTGACTCAACACATGACAGATTATTCTGTCCAGCTCTTCTTAGGTCCTTTTATCAGCCTAAGTCCTTATACGACCTCCCTTAATGTCCCTGTATTATCTGTGAGGGAGGAAGCACTCAGTGAATCTGACATAAAAACACCTTTGGGTCAGAGATTTACACCCATTTTTAGGAGGAGAACTGACCCAAACGACCCAAATAATCGAAACAATTGGTCCAAATGCCACTGTCCAAATCTGGGAAAGAGAAATGAACACAAAAATGGGCTATTTTCCCATGGAAAGAGACACATCAAAATTGAGATTTAAGCTGGGATTGTCACTTCTCCATCCAGTTCCTTATCAGTGATCAAATTATTCCTTCAGTCCAAAGAATTAAAACAAAATATAGGTTTTGTGCATTCTGGAACCTTAATTCTTGATTGTTTCTTGGGGCTTCCTTCTGTGGAAAAAGAAAGGCTGAAGTCCCTCACCTGGGGTTGTTTTTCTTGCAGAAGTATTTTCATTTTTGTCAATGTCGATGTCTCACTCTGGTCCCCAACAACATCAGGGCAGTCAAATATTTAAAATCTGTGCTGCCTGAAGGTTTCTCTGTGATAGAAGTGACATTCTTAGGCAGAAGATAGCACTTTCTTCTGACCCAAGAGTCTTCCTAGGGGAGGATGCCTCAACCTATTCCATTCTATTCCATTCCATTCCATTCCATTCCATTCCATTCCATTCCATTCCATTCCATTCCATTCCATTCCAATTATTTTATCTTCTCCCTCTGCTAAACACCACCACACCTTTGAGAAACCTCACCACAAATCCACCTCTCCTTGCTGTCTCTCTGGAGATGATTCAAACACAGAAGTTTTAGGCACAATCTACCACAGCTATTCCAAAAGCCTTCCCAACTGGAGCTAAAAAAATTCTCTAAAAAACCTTTTGCAGCAAATTCTGTGGCACTTCTTAGCTCAAGAACTCATCCTCCTCAGTAGAATGTAACACTGTGGGTACTTCTAGAGACAGAAACACAAGCCAATAATGTATAAAAATGTCTTAGAACCACATAAGAACCACACAGGATCCAGAGAAAACTCAGAGTTAAGGATTATGAGATGCTACCCTACAGTATGGAACTGCAGGGTTTGCTTAAGTAACAAAGATGTGTAATTTAGCCCTGAGGCCAGAGAAATGTTCTTGGTATTTTTAAAATCAGCAATACACCTGAGGTCCCTGGAAGTCTAATCTGAGCTAGAGGAAGGGCTATGAATGGAAAATGCACAAATGTTTATACTCAAGGATCCTTTAGTCTGCTTTTCCTTTGCATGGCAGGAGTTTTTTTTGTCTGTACCACCATTTCACTGAGTTTTCAACACTTCTTCTCAAGAAAAGCAACAGCAAGCAAAGTTTGTGTCTGGAGAAAAATCCTCATTAACTCTCTGAAATAAGTTTGGTATATTGTGACATTTTCAAGAGATCTTCCTCCCTCTAGGATTCATTTCTCCAGGAATTTATGTCAAAATGTACAGAAAAGGAACATCACTTCCAATGAAGGGCTCTTCCATCAAAAGACAAAAGGATGAAATAACACATACAATTTTCCCTAACCCTGAAACAACCCCCTTAAAAATCAAAGCCTTCCCTTCCTTCTGACATAACATCCTCACCTGAAAAACAGGCTCTTTGTTGGGACTGTTTCTGCTGTGTCTGTCTCTGGACACGGTGAGTTAAAAAAGAAAAAAATTATGAAACTAATATTAAGTTCAGAATGAGTCTTAGTGAGAGCCTTACTAAATGCTAATCGAGTTTTAATGCTGTTTTCATTAACTTTGTGCCCTTTCATATAAAGCTGGAGGGCTACTCAGTGATAAGAGAGCCCCACCAATAGAGTCACATGAATGGATGCTAAATGCAAATTCTGGAAGCACTGGGCAATGCTCACAGCAGGGCTTTGACAGGATAAAGATTTTATGGAGTGTCATATCAGGACTTGCTGAGGAGGCTGAATATCAAGAGTAAAAGCAACAGCAGGAAAAAATGAAAGCAAGAAGGACTCTGAAGTGATGAGGATTTTTGTTTTGTTTTTGTTGGAAACCACAATTTTAAAAATTAACTTTCTACTGTAAGTAGCTAAAAACCGTATAGAAAGCTCATCAAAAGGAGATTAAAAATCAAAATCAAAATCTGACAGAGAGCAAAACCCTGCCTTTCACTGGGAAGCCTAAGAGAGGCTGACAAAGTATTTCTGGCTGGGCTGAGCATTCCCAGTTTCCCAGTCAGTGACTCTAAGGTTTCAGCAAGGATTTGGTTCTCAGAGCTGCAGCATCGAGCACAAAGCTTTGGCTGGGGATTATTTTTTGGCGGGGGTTGGATGAAGAACTTGTACTTAGGCTGGCAGGAGGAGGAACTCTCATGGACAGGAGAATGTTACAAAACCAAAGTGAGTCCCTGCATGGAACTGCAGAGACCTTAAAACCCCTTCCAGAGTCCAAAGAGGCTCCAAGAGAGCTGGGGAGAGATTTTTTACAAGGGCAGAGAGGGACAGGACAAGAGGGGATGGCTTCACACTGCCAGAGAGCAGGTTTGGATTGAATACCAGGAAGAAATTCTTTACTGTGAGGGTGGTGAGGCACTGAAACTTCCCTGGAAGGGTTCAGGGCCAGGCTGGATGGGGCTTTGAGCAGCCTGCTCTGGTGGAAGGTGTCCCTGCTTATGGTGGGCTCAAAGATCCCTTCAATTTCGGTTTCACAGTGGATGAGAAAAGAAAAACACTGCAGTGCCCTGGAAGATGAAAATCTTCTTTCCTGGCTACTGAGCAGCTTTCCTTCACTGTGCCCGTGTGCACCAAGATCTCACCAGGAAAAAGGCATTACATGGACTCACAGCGGGATTTTCTGTTCCCATGGAAGTAAGCTCATTAACTTCCCGGGTGTTTGGACAAAACCAGCCCTCCTGACCACGCATTATAAACAACACAAAAGAAAGAATGGCCACCTTTTTGACTCAGAAAAATATTTCAAAGGGAAAGCATTCAGTGCTTATTCACAGAAATGCAGAGTATTCTTTGGTTTGTATTGAAACAACTAAAACCAACAGTATCTGATTTGCGTGATATTTCAGAGTGAAACTAAACAGATTTTAGCAAAGGAAGTGATCATACCATCAGAATGGCAGGAGAAGGGACCTTTAAGATCATCTCACTCCATTTCCCTGCCATGGGCAAGGATGTCACTCACTGGATCAGGTTTGCTCAGAGCCCCTGGCTTTGAACACTCCCAGGGATGGGGCAGCCACAGCTTCTCTGGGAAACCTGTTCCAGTGCTTCACCATCCTCTGAGTAAAGGATTTCTCCTGAGCATATCATCTCAACTTGCTCTCTGACAGCTTAAAATCACCTCACCTTGTCCTGTCACTGCACAAAAAAAGTCCCTCTCCCTTCCTTTTATCATCCCCCTTCAGGTACTGGAAGGTGCTCTAAGGTTTTTCCAGAGCCTTCTCCTCTCCAGGCTGAACAACCCCAGCTCTCTCTCTTGTCCTGTCTGACACAGATATGAACAGAAAAACACACACAAAAACATAGATGTACTTAATAACTAATCCTGTTAGTGCTTTGTCCTTCAGCTCCAAAAAAATGAAAGGGAAGGCTGGCTGTGTGTTAACCTCTTGTGCTTTCATTCCTCTTCATAGCTGGAGTAATCTTTATCCCTGACTGTTATAATTTTTGTGAGCTTTTTCCACACTCCAAATTCAGTATTTTTTTTAGTTTTGCTGATTGCCCCAGATCCCGGGGTTATCTCTGTGTGCATACATGTCTGTGTGTGCTCTAGCAAAAAAATGAATGTTGAGTTCACCTAAAAAACCCCACCCACAAACAGAAAATTGAACTGAAACTGCCACACAAAAATGTCAGCAGGGTCTAAAATTCAGTATATCCACAATTTCAGAAAATAAATTTTAAGGTGACGGCCTTTCCTCACCTACATTTTTCAACAGTTGAATGAGACTCAAATTTTGCTTTATCCCTGTGAGGATGAAGGACAGAAATGGCTCTGCCTTTGGGTACTCCTGAATGCTGTCACACTGATCCATTTAATCCCACAAGAGTGAAGGAGAACAGTTTGGTGCTTCACACAATATTCCTTCTGGCATTAGATTTGTATGGTTAAATGAGAACTCAAACCTAGATCTTGCCTTAAACCCCAGGTAAGGATTTCAAGCAGATTCCTGCCATAAACCAGGAGGGTATGAGACACGCAGGAGAGATCACTAATGTTTTATAGTTGTTTCACTGTTCCAAAAGTGTAAATGACTGCTGAGACAGACATGAAACAGGCACAGTCCCACTGCTTGATAGCAAAAACAGGAAGGAGAGGCCGTGCACTCAAATTCTTTTCATCAATAAATATTTAAGTGTTCATTGAAAGTGGAAAAGATGTAAGGGAAAGAAATCAATTCCTCCCTCTCTCTCCCATGTCTGAGCTGATGTGAGTTCCCTTCACCAAACTGAGCAGTGTTCTGTCTCTGAGATAATTTGATTAAAGGTAAAGCTGCTCTTTCTTTCTCTTCGGACCAAAATCAAGAATTTGTTAGAGATGGAGAAATGTTCCCTGGTGATCTGTTGGATAACCCAAGCCATGAAAAATCTCCCTCTCTCTGGCAGATATCAAACCCAGATGTGCCATGAGGAGGTGGCTCTGCCAGACACTGAGCAAAGGGCACCAGGAAACTCAGTTTTCCATATAACACCTCGTTAAAGCAAAAAAATAATAAATATTTAATTCAAATCCAGCCTGGAAAATTGGCTCTCCAATTATCTCTGGAAAATTGGTGAGTTTAACTGCATGTCCAGCTACTGTGATATTCTTTGTTTATATTAAACAATAAACTGTACCAGCCCTTTTACCAGCAGAAACAGATGTAAATTAATATATACCCAACTCAAGATTAGCATCTGCTACTGCCCAGAAAAACTGTTGATTAAAAGCCACCACTAAGTGGTTCACTGTAAATACAGTGGAAAATTATCCAGAACCAAATAAGAAAATCAGAAACTACTGCTAGCAGTAGATGGCAGAGAAACATATATTAAAAAAAAAAAGAGCAAAACTGGCTATTAAAAAATATTTTGTACTGATAAAATTAGTCTTAATGAACTATAAAATAAATAAGCCTTAATGAACTATAGCAGCCACTTGCAATTATTTCTGTACTAATAAGCTTGGAGAATATATTTGCCATATACTGGTCATTAACAAGATATTCTTTGAAATATGTAATTCAGTAAAGGCGAAGTTGCTACAAATTAAAGGGATTCCAGAAAATTTTTGTGCCTATTACTCCACAGAAATATTTGAGTGTCAGAAGAGAAGATTTCCCAAACCCATGAATACCCAAATTTGTTCAACAAGCTGAAATGGAGGCTTTATAGCTCCTCTCTTGCACTACATTTCTTCTCTATTGTCTTTTCAATATTGTGCTCTGGCAAAAATGTAAATAAACGTTGGTCATTGGGATCTGCCTTGCAAGAACATTTAATAGGAGTCCTTAATTGCATGTTGTAAACATAATACAAATGGCAGTCGTAAAACTGAGAACAATTTTGTTCCAAATAATCAACAAGAATGCCTCTTCATAGAGCAAACCCTTAGAAAGCACAGTACTATACATTAAAAAAAGAAAAGAAAAAAAAAAAAGAAAAAAAAATCATTGCAGGAATTGAAACAGAGGAAATTCTATTTTTGGCTTAAGAAAGAAACTCTTGTTCATTGGATAGGATTCTGTGAAAGAGCAGATGCCTTGAAAATATTCCACAGATGATACAGCTTTTTATTTATTTTATTTTTTTTAAATAAATATCTGAAGAGTGGGCAGACAATGAAAAGGGATCAAACGATTGCTGTTTAATGAGTTGCTGCTTGTCAGCTGAGAGGCACTAAAGTGTGGGATGTTATTCTTGGCAAGTTTTGATGCCATGACATCAGGACTGATGCATTTCACTCTGCACTCTCAGCAGGCTGTGCATGGGCAGTTCAGCTAACGAGGGGTAATTCAACCAACCTCAGTAAATGCAAATTGAAGTGACCTTCCTCCACTGCACCCCCTCACTGTTTTAGTGACAGAAATCTTCTCCCACCTTCTGGGCTGGGATGATGAGATCCACGTGAGGTGCACAGTTTGTGCAAGCCCCACAAATGCAGTAATTTCTGGTGATCTACTTGTGAGAGGAATAAAATGGTTTATGGACTATACAGCAACGCTGTAATGTGGAAAAAAAAAATCCCATTTCAGTGTCAAAATATGGCTGTTGAGGAATTAAAAATCTATCAAAGCTCAAGCAACTTCCATACCAAATTCAAAAGTAAAAAAAGCCATTTCTCTTTCAGTTTTTCAGGAAATAAAGACTGCTGGCTACTGAGGTCAAAAGTCTTCCACAAACACCTTAAAAGCCTATTCTGAGAGCTGAAGAACATTCTGCAAATGAGTGATCATTGTGAAGCAGATTCCAACTCCTTTAAAGCCTAATAAAGCTACAAGGAATATTTCAGAAAATTCACCAAACAGGATGGAATTAAAATTCTCTGTTCAAAGTTGTTTTGAGAATCACATCACAGAGATGATTACAACTAGGAGTTTACTATGGACCTATATTGAACTGACTCTATATTATCAAAGATATAATTCCAAAATGTGGACATTTCTAGCTCTACTTGAGGAGGTGGAGAGCTAACAAAGACATGCTTACCACTACATCAGAAAGAATCCAGTAAAGTCGAAGTTTTAGAATTTTTATCTTATTTTATGTTTTTATTATTTTTAACTTTATATTGTTTATTTCCTAGGAAGAAAAGGAGGCCACCAAAACAGCCTTCAAGAAGCCCTGATCTCAGTCTCATTTTTAAAGGATAACTCTCGCATCATTGTGGTTGCTTGGAAAGAGTCACGTGGCTGCAAAGGAGAATTTATCAACCTGCAGCACATCATGGGGTAAGGCCATGTCCCAAAAAAAGATTGACCACCACCAAGGCTTCAGAGGAAATGGCTGGGACAAAGCACAGCAAATCAAAGAGCAGATTTAATCATTTGCAGTGACTTTCCTCTGACATTGAAATGCTTTCCAATCTGTTGAACATCCCTGAACTGCACTCAAATTTTGGCAGTGAAGAAAGAGAACAATCTTCTCATTTTACCACACTCTGAGAGGCACAACACCAGACACAATGACCCCTCCAACATCTTTGTTATGAAGAGATAATCATGGATGTATTGTCTTTTTAGAGTCTGCCCTGCTGGGACGTAAGATTTTCCAGCTAAACTGACAAAATATTAATCCTTTAGCAGACTTTTACCACAGAAAACCATTCTGTGCTGATTATCAGGTTTTCTTCCAGAAAACACTGATCCAAAATTGCCTTGTTTTGACACCACCACCAGGGATAACATTGAAGTAAAACTTCCAAGCAGCACAGGATACCAGTGAGAATCAGACCCTGTCATGTAGGGAATGGCTCTGGTGAACTTTGTGCTGCCCTGTTCCCAAGAAAACCTCTGAGATTCTGTGGTGAGTTGATTTTGGCTGGATACCAGCTGATCACCAAGCTGCTCTATCCCTACCCTCCCCAGCAGGATAGCAGCAATGGGGGTGGAGAAAATAAGATGGAACAAAAGAAATATCTGGACAAGTTAAAGGCAGTTTAATAAGGCAAAAGTGAAGGCTGCACATGGAAATAAAAGAAAACGAGATTTATTCTCGGCTTCCCATCTACAGGCAATATCCAGCTGGTTGAGATAGATGGAATGATGGTAAAACATACAGAATTTGTGACATTTGTGGGATCAATACAGCCTAGAACAGAACTGGGCACCTGTGTTCCCTCAAACACTGAGTTTTGCACCCAGTAGCAGCAACCTCACCCCTGTCCCCATCAGTCCCAGGCCAAGAGGAACTGGTCTTCACAGAGGAGCTCACTGTTTGAGCTTTTTAAAAAAGAGCCACACACCTTCCCAAGCTGACTTCACTGCAAGTCCACTAATTCCACTCCAGGGGCACCAGGAGGAGTGAGGGACTCCCTTGTGCTGATCCCTCCCAGCAGCACAAGCTCACTGCACTTTTGGGGCTCAATGAGACAGATAATTCCAGCTGAAAATATCAGCTGATAGTGACGCAGTGACGTGACAGCAGTTTCTGACTCTGTGCTGCTCCTATAAAGAGTTTTATTCTCCCTCCTCCTGGGGCTACTGATTTCTGCCTCAGAGAACCCTCCTGAGCCATTCATCACTGCAACTGCTCCCTGAGCTGAGCACCAACTGCTCCCTCAGACATCACTGAGGAACTGAGGAGCTGAGATTATCCACAGGGAAGAGGTCACTTGGCACTGACTCACTCAAATATTCTAGATTTATAACAACAATTTCCAAGCTGAAACTGAAATTTTAGTAATCCAAAGCCACACTTGGGCTGGTGTTGTCCACAATTCTAGCTGAAATATCACTTTTTCAGATGTTATTACCTTAAATATCTGCAAATGGGACAGTAAGTGAAAAAAAAAAACACATTGGTTTGAATCAGTGCATCCATTTTTGTGCTGTTTCACAGTTCAAACTGAATATGCTTAAAATCACCCTCTTCTGCCAGGTCCTTAGAGGTTTAAATTTAAAGGAGTTACAAAGCATAAATAATTAGTGTCTTCAGAGAGCTTTGGGAAGTTCAGATCAGAGACTCAGCATCCACCAGAAGGGTCAGCATGGTGCCTTCAGTGGGGATATCCCATTTTCCTACTGATGGCAAAGAAACCTGAGATGGGATGAAGAAAGCTGCTGGCTGTTACAAAGTCCTGCTGACTTTGGAATCAAATCAATGAACTCGAGTTAATTGAGCTGCAGGAACTGTCTGCACATCGGCTCTTAAGCAAAGGTAATGTGATACATCCTCCCTCCACTCTCTCACAGAATTAATGACCTGGCATTATGTGATACTGATAAAGGTCAAGCACCATAAGATGGGCAGCAATCATAATCTGAAATACATTAAAACACAGTAACCTGATTGTGTGCTGTCCCATCGAAACATTAATCTGTTTGAGGGTTTGTCTCAGTAGTAAAAACTCAGAGAAATTCTTAGAAATGAATCTGCCTACTTCCTGGCACTTCTGCCTTTCTTGCCTGGTTGTTTTGAGGGATTTTTATTGCACAAAGCAGACTCTTGTCTCTTAAAATTTCTTTTTCTACTAGTAGTCATTTCTCTCTTCTGCACATTTGTGGCAACACATTTTTATTGTTCTATCAGGGAAATAATCTAGCAGAGAGAAGTGGAGACATGGCCCTTAGAATCAGGAAAGTATTAAAGAATACAGACATTAGCCTAATTTGAGAAATTGGGCCAAATCATAAACCCAGGCCTGTTATTTATTATTCAGTGAAAATTCAGATCTCATTTTTGGCTCACTTAGATTTGAAGCAAAAAGTTACTGCAGAATCAAGGATGTACCTCAGTCTTCTTGTCAGAGCAACAATTGGGCAGGGATGCCAGGATCAGAGCAACTAATTATAGGCTAAAAGATAAGAACTGAAATGACAGGAATTGACACCTAACTCTAAATGCAGGGACTTTTTCAAAGTAATAGGATACAGGGGAAAAAAATATTACAGCCCTATTGATTCCTGATTGTGCTGCACAGCAAACACGGCAGCACTGCCACAGCCAGGGCAGAGGGGTGAATTATTTTAGGATTTTAATGACAGCTGCCAAAAATACCCTTAAAGAGCTTGAAAGATTGAAACAAGGTTGAAAACTCAGCCACTCACATATTAAGCACATATAGATGTGTAGTGAAAACAGAGACACAAAGAAAAGCCCTGTGATAACAATTTAAAAACCAAAAGCAATACCACAAAACAAAACTCTCTGCTTTGTCTCTATTTACAAAGTTCCTAAGGTTAAATTATTTCTCTGTTCAACGCTGAGTAGGAACTGCTGTGTTTTAGCAACCTGACACGGCCAGGGATGGATGCACAGAGCAAATGCCAGAATTTCTGCTCTGTGTGTCAGAAGAGGGTGCCCAGGCTCGTCTCCTGCTCGGAAGGACACAGACCTGCAAATGCCAAGTGCCACAAAGCCACTTGTCAATCTTCCCCTCTCTGCCATCCCGACCCTCACGACCCTGACATGCAGGGGCTGTGACTGAATTTGTGACAGCAAGAGGAACAGCACACAGGGACAGTGTAGTGCACGAGGTACTAAAATAATCCAGCCAACTCAAAAGGCTGAGGTCTGAAAGAAAAATGAACATTAAGGATGGGCTGTGTAAAATCAGCTGTCTGAACCTCATCCTCATTGATCAGGTTACATAAAACACTTAACCACATTAGAAAACCATAAATGAATTATGCAAGGAAAGCTGTAGCTCTGAGGGAGGGGATAAATAATCCAAACAAAACTAGTATTTTCTATTTTTCTAGGATAATTCAATTTAAATCCAAAACAAGACAGTTGCATATTCGGGAAACACATACTTGGAGCCTGATTATAACTTTTTTACATGGACTAAGGCCCAATTAGGGAGACACTGTCCTAGATGTTAAGTGAGATATTAGAAAGAAAATCTTTCTGTGAGGGTGGTGAGGCACAGGTTGCTCAGAGAAGCTGTGGCTGCCCCATCCCTGGAAATTCCAAGGCTAGGATGGGTGGGGTTTGGAGCCACCTGGGACAGTGGCAGGTGTCCCTGCCCTTGTCAGGGGTTTGGAACTGGATGATTTTTAAGGTAAAATCTAAACACAGGCCATTCTATGATTCTAAGGATTTTATGTCTGTACATTTAAGATTACATGGAGACCCTAATCAGAGTGCAACTCCTTGCTCAGGATAGTTAATATTTTAGAAGTTGATGAGGGTTAAAAATCCAAATGGTCAAATGATCATAAAA
Organism: Cisticola juncidis; assembly: GCA_013400215.1. Taxonomy (NCBI): domain Eukaryota; kingdom Metazoa; phylum Chordata; class Aves; order Passeriformes; family Cisticolidae; genus Cisticola; species Cisticola juncidis. The sequence goes on along the minus strand of VXBR01005664.1, from coordinate 12,954 downwards.
GGAATGAATCAATGTCTGTTAAAGATTTAATAACTTGTCTCCTGTATCAGGAAGGCTTTGAGCTTCAAGCTGCTGAATGCTGGGAAAATCTGAGGAGTCACAGCCCACCAGATTTAAGGAATCTATCTGGCAAAGTCTGTGTGCTCAGCCAGCAACCTTTGGCTGACAGAAATGTGTCTTGGTAATGGTGAAGGCACCCTCTGCTGCAGTGACTCCTTCCAAGAACAGGGCTCAGTTAAGCCATCACTCATTCTCTCTTTCTTTGGCTAATGGGACTGAGATGATGAAGCTGTTGTTGGAAACTGTATTTTCCAGCTGTCACATACACACATATTTCTCAAAGCATATTTCTCAAAGTTTGCCACTTCTGTTTTCCTATAAAGAAAGTTTAAAACTTTGGATTCCAATCACTTGGGATAAGTGTGCACTCACACAAATGAGTCAAAAGAAGGGCACAGAAGGTCTGTCTAGCTGAAATAGTGACACTATCCAAAGCTGTTGTTAACAAAAAAAGCTCCTTTTAGGCTGCTCCTGCAATACTGTCCTTTTAAATGGTTACTGAAGTTGATGGAAGAACAAAAAGCACAGTTGCAGTGTTGCTCCAAGATGTGCACAATGTGACCCAAAAGTTCCTGGGCTGTTTTCCTAAGGTGTCAGCAAACAAATGTACAAACACAAGTCCTCAGGAGTTTATCTGCATTCGCTGTGGATGCTTTTCTCTCTCTCTCTCTGCCAGACAAAACTGCCCCTGGGGAGCAGTGACACACTTATGGCAGGGCCCTCCACGGGCAGAGTCAGGGCTGGGAGCTCTCCTGAGCAGCTNCACTTGGGATAAGTGTGCACTCACACAAATGAGTCAAAAGAAGGGCACAGAAGGTCTGTCTAGCTGAAATAGTGACACTATCCAAAGCTGTTGTTAACAAAAAAGCTCCTTTTAGGCTGCTCCTGCAATACTGTCCTTTTAAATGGTTACTGAAGTTGATGGAAGAACAAAAAGCACAGTTGCAGTGTTGCTCCAAGATGTGCACAATGTGACCCAAAAGTTCCTGGGCTGTTTTCCTAAGGTGTCAGCAAACAAATGTACAAACACAAGTCCTCAGGAGTTTCTCTGCATTCGTTGTGGATGCTTTTCTCTCTCTCTCTGCCAGACAAAACTGCCCCTGGGGAGCAGTGACACACTTATGGCAGGGCCCTCCACGGGCAGAGTCAGGGCTGGGAGCTCTCCTGAGCAGCTGCTCTCTCTCTCTGCACGCACTGAGCCAGCAGCCAACGATGGCACAACTGCTTGGGAAAGCCACAGAAAAAACTGCTTTTCACTTTGCAGGGTTCATCATGTGAAATACAGAGTTGTGTTTCGTGTCAGGGGAATAAAAAAGAATCTGTGTAATTGTAATTGTAGAACACGGCCATGGGACTGTTACTAAAATGAGTTCTAATAAACAACCAAGGAAAGTATGGAAGGAGGTTTTTAGAACAAACTTTGTTTGCAATTAGCTATTATAAATCTCAAGCTATTCTGTAAGAAGAGTCTTTGAATTATAGTTTTAGAAGCTTGTTTTGTATTAAAGAATCTTAAACTGTACTTTTAGAATGTAAAAAGGCTTTCTCACAGACTAGTAGGAGAACATCCTGGATACGCAAGAAGGATTTCAGCTCACTGATCTATGGTTCTTGAAAAAGGGGAAACTGAACATCACTATCAAAGACTGATAGACCTGGAAAGGAGAAGCTGGACCCCACATCTGGAAGCTGGACCCCACCACCTGGGATACATATCCTGGATGTACATCCTGGAATATTGAAATCTAAAATGGACCACAATAGGTATTGAATAATGACATTAAAAATTTGGAAAAGAAACTGCTGAGAAAAGCTTATGAATATGTATGAATATAGTAAATAAAATACCAGCAAGTCCAGCAATGGGTGTGCAGTCAGAAGGGAAAATCCTTCCACTGTACCCAGTGCACTGCCTGTACTCACACTTTACCATGCTAATTAATCAATTATTAAATTGAATTGCTGATTGATATATTGGCCATGTCAAGCATCTCATTTCTAATAATCAGGTGATGTCCCCTATGGAAGGAATGGGTTTGTCTGTCCAAGCTGTGTCCCATCCGTGGTGTGGGGAAAAAATTCTTTTGAGAAGAACTTTTGATTTAATATTGTTATTGCAAAAGCAGAAACATCAACCAATTAAAAAATAACAGTAAGTAAAAATACTTTATATGCTAATGATCAAAACAATAAATAATGATCGTATTATTAACTAATCATAGATATTAATGGCATAATTTCTTCAATTCACTGAGTAGTGACCTTCATATTTCTTATCAACAGCCATGAAAGCTAAAGAAGCCTAACTTTAATATCCTGCAAATGGGATTTAAACCACTGGAATGGAGTGGCTGGGGGGTTTTCTTTTGGCTCCTTACTTATCCAGCATGGAACAAACATTTTGAGGAGCTGTTAAGTGGAAGTTCTTGCTAGTCATTACAAAACTTGGGGTTTTATTCAGTGAAATGTCCTGTGCCAACCAGAGTATTTAGTAATTCATTCCCTCACTTGCTTTCCTCCCTTTATTTTGTCTGAAGTCATGCAGAGCTGTTACACATTAAACCCCAACTGTTCCCTATCTCCATAAGAGTGTAAAAGAGCTTTATATGAACCTGTTTCTTGAGGTAATCTTTGTATCCACTCTTATTTTTAAAAACCATGGATTTTTAAAAGATCTGTTTGTACTAAAATTCATAATAGAATTCATCTATCACTATGGACATAAAAACCCTGAAAACATCCTGGTTTGGAAACCCTCAAAGCATAAATATGAAATCTGCTGCACACCACTAGGGCTTACCCAGATTAAGAACCATTTATAAAGATCAGAAATCACCATTATTCCAGTATAACTCAATGCAGGTCCTGCCTCCAGTTCTACTGCTGCAGATTAACTCTTGTTTTAGAAGCTCAATAATTAGTTTCACAACTGATGATGAAAAGTAGAGCATGATATTTTTCCTGGAGCTTTCATTAGTATCTCTAGGTTCACTTCCCTCAAGACATGGATCTCATAAAAGGAGATTAATTTTAGTTTTCCAATGAAGCTTTGTTGTAAGAATATTTTGTTCTCTGACTTTCTCCACTAAAGGGATTTTGATTAAAATGTGTCTAGATGTAGTTAACTGATGGTAAGATTCGTAATTTCCAGTAGATAGGAATACTTAACTGTACTAAAAGAAATTGTGTTATATTACAGATTATCCTGATGGAACAAATTTCCAAACTAATGCAGAGGAAAAGCAGAGTAGTGCAATTAACATTACTGTAGTTGCTCTAGATTTAATTATCTGGACAGATCCCTGCTTGCACCCATAAGCAGTGTCTCTTCTATAAAAACAAGATAAAAAAATATATATAAATGATAGATAGAGATGCTGTAAGAACCTCAATGTTCAGTCAATTAGAGTCCATATCACTAATAACATCCTCACTTCAGGTCTGACCAAACAAATAAGATTCAAGTGTAGCAAAATATTTCTGCCTATTTCTCCTAGCAATGGTGTAGGGTTTGTGATCATCCTTATCCAAACCAGTGAGATGGTGCTTGACAGCCTTCAACAGTTTTTTTCTTTTTTTGATTTGTACAATTCCTTCTTGTACACAAATTTTGACAGCCAAAATGTCATGGCAGAAGAAGCTCCAAAGCCTAAAAAGCATCAAGAATCATCTTTCTATGATGGTTTTGAACTAACACTTTTTAGTTCCCAGAGGAAAGAAGGCACTTTAGAAGCCTCCTCATCCTCACATGGAAGGAGAACATTTTCAAGTAACACTGAACCCTTGTTAAACAGAGGAATTAACAAAATCTCTCAATCTTTTGTGCTTTCCCAAGGGTAGTTTCACAGGAGATTTGCAGAAACTCACAGGAGCTTCACAGGAAAAGCCCCATTGCTGCTTTTGGGTTCTCACTTTACCAGATGGGACCCCTGCCCTGGCAGCAGGCACACAGCTCCCCTTTGGGGGGTAGAAAATCTGTAAATCTGATACTCTCTCCTTGAAGAATGGCCTGCAAACCTTCTAAAGAAGGAGAAACCCAGACAGGCTTTGCATCAGAAAGTAATAATTGATGAGACATTCTCCCAGAGCAGTGGAGGAAAAGAAAGCAAAAAACAAAGTGTCTTATACTTTACATTTAAAGCACATTTTGTTTTTCAAACTAAACACGCTATAGGTGAAACTTCACTAGTAAGATGAAGCTGCTTTGATATCTCACCTATATTCCTAAGATTTCAGCCCAATCCTCCTACTAGAGACCAATATTCCAGCTAGGTGTAGATCCAGAGCAAAGATCACCAAAATTACATTTTAATTTTTCATCCCTACTGAAATGTCCAGCTGTTTTGTCCTCCGGCTACTCAGGAGGGTCTCTGGAACATCTCAGAAGATAAAGGCACTTGGGAACACCTCTGGGCTGTTGGATTGCCCCTGAACATTCTTGAGCCTGAAGTCTTTAAAACAGTTTCTGCCTCTCTAACTCCTAATCCTACCAATTAGGATCCATTAGCTGGCATTGCTGTGAGATTCATGTGAAATCAAACACGACACAAACAGCAGAGGAAAGGGTCTTGTGTTGTTTTGTTGGAATTTCACCTTGGCTTAATTTTAAGGCTCCACTAAGAATATTTCTAATACCCTTTAAAAGAAAATATTTTAGTGTGCCAGACCTGACTCTGCAGGTGAAGATTTTTTTTCTCACTGTGATCAGCTTCCTAAATCATCTTTCAGGCACCTCAGAGTATGAGGAAAGACTGGGCTGAAAGGTTTTACCTGTGCAAACCTCAGCCAGGTCAGCGCTTGACGGAGACCGCGATGATTATGACAACGAGCAGCAGAACAGCCAGAGCGATTGAGAGGAGGCAGCACTTCATCTTCCTGGCTCGTAGCTGAGAGGAGAAAGACAAAGAAATTAATGCATGGAGGTTAAATCCACAAAGAAATGTTATTTTTCCGTTGAAAGAATGGTTTGGAACAGGCTGAAGCAATGTAGAGAATTTCTCTGGGTTTTTTTGAACTAACTTATCCTTCTGGATAATCCTGATTCCTCCTCCTGGACACAATCCCCTTTTTCTACACTACTTTCTTCCTGTTTAAATCAATGTGTCACACTAAATTTCCAGGCTCTGCTTGGAGGGCTGAACTTGGGTAAGGCCCCTCAGTTTAGTTTTGGTCTGGGGGTGTCAGAGCTGCCTCTGGCTGCCAGGAGGAAACTGTCCCCTGTAAGAGAAAGAGTTCCCTCTCCACTCTGCTGTGCCATGAAATTGAGACAAGCACTGACATGGGCTGTTCACAGGGCAGCCAAATGCTCTTTCAGTGTTAACCACCCTGATCTGATTCACTTTCAGACATGGTAAAAGAGATTCTATGGAGTTTTAATTTTGATGTCTGTTTCTCCTTCAACCCATCCTTTTTCCTAATGAACTCAGTCAATGTGATGTTGTTTCTTCCTATTTAGAATCTTTGCAGATAAGTCAATTCCCCTTCCTCCTTTTTAGATGGATTAGAAGCAGGGTGTTTCTATGATCCTGCAGTGTCAGTAGTCCTGTTATCCAATACACATTAAAAAATGACTGCAGTGAAATCCTTAACTTGGACATTTTCCTTGAGACCAGACCAACCACTCCTCCAACCACCAGAGCTGATAACATCACCTTGATGTGACAACCCAGTTGCTTTATTCCAGAATCCTTTACCTTCCTTACAACTGAAGCAACACTCTCTCAGGAGAGCTGATGTTAATATTACTGCTGTTATCCACATTTCCTTCTTTTCCATTCCCTAACTGCTGCAATCAGGTGTCCCAGTCTCCCTTGGATCCCTCTTTAACTGCTTCACATCACTCTGCTCTGCACTGCACTTCCCCCAGAGCCACTGTTCCCCAGATGTTCTGTTCTGTGCATGTTTTTGTCTCTCACACTGCAAAGGTCAGGAGCTTCATCTCTTCCATTGGTGCTCCAAATCCTGTCCATTCCCTCCAAGTGCCCAAACAAGCTGGAGAAGCACTTCCAGCAGGGAACAGGGATGCATGACCTGTCCTCTCTTCCAGAATAAACCACCAATCAAAGTGGTGGTTTTATCTAAGTGTGGATTTCACAGATTATTATCTAAGTGTGGATTTCACAGATAATTATCTTTTTCACCTTTAAATGCTGTACTGTCCTGCCTCCCTAGCAGATAATCAGTGAATCATCATGGCTCTGCATCAGCTTTCAATCACTCAAACAGAAAGGTTTTCTTTGATTTGTAGGAGAAAAAAAAAAGGTGTTTAAAATATATAATTCCATGTGCATTTGTGAAGAGGGTAGGCATACTAGGAGGGAGTGTGTGAGGGGATATTATTCCTCTCCCCAAACCCCCTGCTTTGGGGCACAGATTTGTTCATGCTTTTCCATCAGTTACTGTGACTCTGTGAGGGAGAATGTGAGTGAGCAAAGGCTCACAGAAATTATTGTGATGGTGCTGAGACCCTGGCAAAGGCTGCCCAGTGAAGCTGTGGCTGCCTCATCCTTGGAAGTGTCCAGGGCCAGGCTGGATGGGGCTCTGAGCAACCTGGGATAGTGGAAGGTGTCCCTGTCCATGGCAGAGGGTGGAATGAGATGATCTTTAAGGTCTCTTCCAAGTCAAAACATTCTATGATTCTCTGATTCTCTTTTTTTTTTTTTTTTCCACACATAAAAGGATGTTTTTTCATAGCAGATCCTCACCTGACACTTTAATTTCTTCAGGAGTAACTGCAATGCATCCTGAAAGCTCAGCCCATGACACAACAGACTTGCTACAGCTTCCCCTTTAATTTTAACCTTCATTAATTCCAAGTCAAAGCAGGAAACCTCTGTGTCAAACTGCAGACTTTCAAAGGCACTTGGATGTTCTTGTCCACTTCTGAAACCTCAGAGCCTGTGTTTGGTCAGCAGAGGATGCTAATGGGTCATTTAGCTTAAAGCAGAATTCTCAAATAGTCCCATTAAGAGCTTCAAAGTCTGCACAGTTATCACTTCACATGGATTTTCCATCATTCCCTTTGCAGAGATTCCCTTTTCCTCTTTCCAGCATTACAAAGTCCGAGTCACTCTCATTTTACATTTGCAAAGTCTCTTCTCCCTTCCCTTTTTCCTTGCTTTTAACCAAATAAACCATAAACAGACTGAGACTGATCAGAGGACAGGAGAGATGCAGCCCAGCCTGAATCCTGGGATTTGGTTCACATTTTATGAGCTTGTCCTGGCTGGCAAGTCAGGGTTAAGATTCCTGCTCTTTAAAATTTCTCCTAGCATATTTAATATAATTGTCCTTCACAGCCATAAAACCAATGGCAGGAATCTCCTGTCTATTCCTTGTTTTGTTGTTTTTTGGTGTTTTTTTTCCCTTATTTTACATTTCCATAAGGAAAATGTTGAATTCTTTGAGTTGCTTTAGTCTCCAGCCATAAATCTGCACATGCTGGTGGAGCAGTAGAAGCAGCTTCTGATCCCTTCTTGGACACACCATCTTCCCTGCAGATCCTGAGGAAGACTGGCAGGATCCCAGCACCCCAGGGTTTTGTAACTTAGAAAAATACTGATATATGAGCACCAGCAGCACGTCTCTTCACTGGACAAGTGCACACCCTGCTTCAGAAAGGGCCTGAAAGAATCCCTGCAGTGAGACCTGGTACAAAGATTGGACTTGATGGCCTTGGAGGTATTTTCCAACCTTAATATTCTATGATTTTATGATACCCCATGGAGCTCAACAAGCCTGTCTTGTGGAGAGGACCAGCCTGAATTTCTGTGAGCTCCTGGGACCCTTTCCCTGCCTTCATCAGAGGAGAAAGTTGCAGGCACTGAGTGTGTTGAGCAGATTCTCCAACCCAGACAGTTCTGCAGGCTGTGGTATGGACACCCTCACTTTAATATTACATAAATATACACAATAAACAATATAAATAATAATATTACATCTAACTAACTCTGCTTTATCCCTGGTTTAGTTTTACAGAGTCTGATTGCCAGACTGAGATTACAAATGGTGTCTTAATGCTCCACTGCCATTCTTGAAGGATATTGAGAGACAAAAATAAACACACTCTTTTTAATGAGTTTTTCAAAGAGGTTTTTAAAGGATCCTGAGGCCACATTGCACACTGGAAGCAAAGTAACCTCAGAAATGTAAGCACTGAGCAGCACAGAAATTCCTGAGTTTGTGTTTTCCATGTTTGCATATACAGGGAGCAGTCTTTGCCCTCCCTCTAAAGTTGGATTTCTGCCTTATTTGGTAACGGAATAATTATTAAGCTGCGTACATTACACACATTAAGAAATTTTTCTTTTCTACTCAGGTTTTCTTAGGACATCTAAGTTCACATGAAACCACGCAAAGCTCTCTCTTAATGTAAAGATCCTAATTTTTTCATGGTGTTTCCATGACAGCAGAATCATATGATTAATGCTTTCCATCCCAAACATCAATGTAATGATTGGGTTATACCCATTTTAAATGGAGGAAATAGAGACACATTCCATGGGTGACAAGAGAGTTCCAGTTTTCCCACGGAATTAAAAAAAAAAATAAAAAAAAATAAAAAGCAAATGTGATTCATGATGCCACCCCTTCCATCGATGTTAATCTACACTTACATGGAAATGGAAAACTGTTTCCAAACCTGTAACAGGATTTCTCACCAGGACAAGTTCCTTACTGCCCTGAAACACAGGCTTCTGCCATAATTTTAGTAGTCTCAGAATAACAGAACCACAGCCACATAAAAGTTGAGAAAAAAAATAAAAACAAAACCACAAAAACCTCAACCACCTGTAAAATGAATAATTTATGTTACAGCATAATTCTTCAGGGAGCTTTGCATTTTTGCAGCATTTCCCACGCATCCAACTAATATGCTGTGGATTTCACTCATCTTTTCCCAGCTCTTTCTCCCCTCAGCTGCAGAGGATCCTTCTCTCACACTTTTCCCTGTCTTCCTTGGCTTTCCTGGGAGCTCTGAGGCAACGTGACCCCCTCTCAATTCCTGCAGCTACACCCATGATTGCTCACAGGAGCAATTTCAAGACCATTTTGCCCAGAATCTTCCACCTGCACTTGGAGTGAGATGTTTGCAGACAAGAAATACCCAAGATCATTGGCACAGTGGATGGGTCAACAGCTGAAGGGCATTTTTGGTACAAACTACATTTGGAGGGTCTTCCCCTCAGCTTCAAAAAGTATCCAGGAAACCTGAGGGAACAACTGTTTTGTTGTTTTGTTGTTTTTTTTTTTTTTTTCCCAGAGATCTGGAGGTTTTTCCAAATACTCCTGGAGGTCACAAAAATCTATGGCTGCTTTCTCCATTTTCTCCTGTTAAATTCCAAAACTCCTGTGCACCTACAGGAGCAGCTGGAATTTAACAAAACCTCCCAAAAAGCCTGTTTCTCCCAGGGAAAAGTATCCTGGAACTCCACCTTGGAAAGCAGTGAGTCCCTTTAACTATCTGTTAAAACTAGTATTTAAATAGAGAAATCAATGCAACAAATAATTTCAGGCTGGATTTGGGAAAAGTTCAAAGCTACAAGATTATCTTCTGCTGGAAAATGTATGAGAAATAATTATAAGCCCACTATCTGATTTCATTTTAATTATCTTAGCTTATTCTAAACCTTGAATGCTATGCTGCAGCACTGCTCTGGTTTTATAGCTCTGTCCCAACCTGTTGTAAGTCCATTTCCCACAACACCTAGAATTTGTTGATTAAATTGCAGCTAATCTATTTTCATTGTACACATTTTCCCAAGATGAAAAGAGCGCAACATGGGACCAAAAAAATTCTAATCCTGTAGCAAGCTGTAATGGCTTTTTACAGCTATTTTTTTTTTTTCTGGGTTCTCAGGGTTTTTTAGTAAAATAAGTAAAGATATATTTTAATCCTGACAGAGGCTCTTTAAACACACATGTGAAATAGGAGTGAAAAATCAGGGAAGGAATGAGCAAGGCTATTTAGGGACACAGTTGAGAAGCACTTTATATTGACAGGCAAACTGGATGTGACTGAGCCTGGAAGAAACCTTTCCCTCATTGTTTCAGAAAATTAAGCTGCAAGTCATATTTTACAGCCTAGAAGATATTTATTTCTTGGGGGCGAAATGTTGGAAGATATTTTAATTATGTCACAACAGATAGTTAAGTAATTAAAACCCATTAAAGCCCATTGCAGCCCCAGGCCCAGAAAAGTGAGTTTCATATTGGAAATTCCTAGGCAAACACATTTACAAGGAGAAAAAAAAATGCTGTCTTGCTAAGGATTCAAAAACTAGCTGAGGTCAATAAATAATAATAAATAATAGAAGAGGCTAAAGGAAACTGGTTTTCCTGTATTTATATTGAATGGAATAAAAAACAAATGAACAAACAAACAAAACCCCCACTTGATTCACATATAGAAAAAGCAGCCCTGAGAAAAATCCACCCTTTGTGGATTGATTACAGTATGGACTGTAAGGCAGGGTAGCTGAGATTTCTCAGCTGCCTCCACAAAGGAGGTGAAAATCCCTAGAAACAGGAATTTCAGTTCAGGCAGGGATCTGTACGAGAACAGCTGCTCTATTCTGGGAATATCAGAGCACATGACACCACTTCAGAGCAGAGTTACACCCTACAACTTCATGGCTGGGGAGTTTTCTAGGTCTTCTGCAGAACAAAATTGGACAGGTTGCTCTCATTAGAAGTTAATTAAATTAATCTCTCCAGTATCCCACCTTTATTCCATCTCTCCCAGGTCTCAGCACTGGGGTAAAGATGATGACAGTAACCAAAAAGCTTTGCCCAAGAGGTTTAAGCCAAGACCACCTGACTCTGTCTCCCCCTCCTGCAATGTTAAATAATATATACATTCATGGAAAAATGGGATTGTTAAGGTTGGAAAAGACCTCTAAGATCACCAAGTCCAACCTTCAACCCAGCAAGCACCACCGTGTTCACCATTAAACCACATTCTTGAGTTCCATATCCACAGGTTTTTAAACACTTCCAGGAACACTCACTCCATCACTTCCCTTGGCAGCCTCTTCCAATGATTCCAAAGTTTGGGAGCGAGGACAGGAACGGGTCTGGAAATACCCTGAGCTTTTCAGTTTGGTTGTATGGGCAAGAATCTGTCTGCTAGTGAAAAAATTACCATTTTTCCATTATCATTTCTTAGGTTATTATGGTAAGCAAGCAAAAATCTACCCATGTACTCAATGCCAACAGACTCAGTAAGACACTCCATTTTACTTACAGAAATGCTTACCCATATTTCAAACACAATTTTAAAATAAAGAACAAATCAGGAAGCATTTTCTAGCAGAGGCAGATGAAAGTACAATTCCACTGTTCCAGCAAAGAAACCATTGCAGACTAATCTGCTCTGGAAATTTATTTCCTGCAAACCCATTCAGCAGATAAAAAACAAAAATTATTAAATTTAGCAACCACACAATAACAGCCTCCAGTTATCAGGTCAGGTCCTTTTAAGGGCCTCTGCTGGGCAATGAAAACCCACCCTGATTAATTTTCAAGTGCTGCTTCCTTTATTGTAAGATTAACAAATCTGTTTGACATAAAATGGTTCATTTTATATGCTAATCTCTGTAGAGAGTTTTGTGACATTAAAGAGGTTCATACAATTTTGTTCCCCCTGACCTCAGAGGTCATTTGGAATTTCATGAAAGCATTTGTCTTTGCTCTTAATATGCATTTTGAAAGCTAACTTGAGGTCTGCTGGATTGAGAGCTCAGGTTCTTAATTACGTTTGGACGTGTTTATACAGAGATGATATTATGAATGTGAAACTGCTCTAATTCCAGTGGACAATAGCAGAAACTCTGCTGAAGGCTGGAGAGTTCTCATGGGAGAGGAAAAGAAAATATTGGAGCAACACAGCAGAAAGTCAGACCTTGTAGATGTTTGGTTACCTCCAAGAATTATGTAAACATACATAGGGGAAAAAAATCCCCTTACACTTGCAACAGTATTATTATTATTGTTATTATTATTTTTCTAATTTCATATTCCATTTGCATTGAGAAGATCCCTTAGCCATGCACAATCAGCTCTGATAAGAGAGTAAACACTGTTATTGCAGTGGAAGGGAGGAACATGACCTTTAACGTGTGTACAAATTAAAATGCACTGACCAAATTTGGTGACCTTTATGCTATGGCTTCCTTATAGAGCTACAATGAATTTGCTATCAAATATCACTGCTTCTGCAGGCAGGCTAGAAAAGGCCAGGAATATTATTAAGCTCTTACAGTGTTTTTAAATTAGAACAAAGTAGACAAGTCACATATGAATAAAACACAGAAGATGTGAGAGCAACGGGGAAAGGCCACAGCAGCAAGGAAATAGATCACTTGGCTTTGACATATTGTTTTTGGGTCTCACTTCCATGTCATTTGGACTGATTCCACACTTTCCTTGATGATGCTGTGTCTGTGTATTTGCTGCTTTCCACTAATTCTGTGTAGTTTTCCTATTCCCCATAAGCCTCTTCATGATCCCCTTCTCATTAATTAATTTTTTTTTTGCATACATCTCTGGAAATGTTCAAGGACAGGTTGGTTGGGGCCCTCAGCAACTCTGTTTAGTGAAAAGTGTACCTGCCCATGGCTGAGGGGATGATGAACTGGATGGATTTTTAAGGTCCTTTCCAATCCAAACTATTCCATAATTTCACATGTTTCTATGATATATCCCAGGTGAAGCCAAGTGCCATCTACAGGTATAATTCCTCATCATATCCTACTGCAAGACTGTGCTTTCTAACACTTGGTTAGCCAGGGATAACCATACAGGATTGGGTTTTCCATGCCTGGAATCTAGCCCGAGCTATTTCTTTTGAATGAAAATATGCCAGCCAAATCAAAGCAGAAAATTATGAAAAAA
>VXBR01005663.1:0-28931 GCA_013400215.1 Cisticola juncidis | reverse complement strand
ACTCCTTGGCTCTCCAGCTCTTGATCATCTTGTGGAGGGGAAGCATGGCAGCTCAATTTGTCTGCTACTGCCGGTGGTGTAGTGTCGAGGTGGCAACAGGTACTCGTTGCTCTTCCACTTTCAGGAATCCTACTGCAGATGGGTTCTCTGATACTCCAGGCAAGGTGTTGAATTACTTAATGCCTTCTGCTTCTACAGCCGCTATCCCACCTGAGTGCCTTTGGGTCTTTGTAATAGACCTTCTGGAGGAAGTCTATGCCCAGAATACATGGTGCCTCTGGGCCAGTCACAATCAGATGTTTCTGCCACTCCTTCCTGGTCAGGCTCACATCAGCTTCCAACAGAGTCAATTCTTGTGATCCCCCCGTCACCCCAGCAACGGAAATAGATTCTACCCTTACCTGTCCCGATGGCATTAGGGTACACTGAGCACCAGTATCAACCAAAGCTTTATATTTCTGTGGCTCTGATGTGCCAGGCCATTGGATCCACATCATCCAAAAGACCTGATTTTCCCATGCCTCTTCCTGGCTAGAGGCAGGGCCCCTCTAGCCCTGGTTATAATTTCCTTCCTGGGCATACAGAGTAGAGGTTCTTTCAAGGGGATCTGACAGAGCACCCTCCCTTCTGCAATACATGGCAGCTTGGTCATGGGAGGCTGAGGCTACCTTCATTTTAGTGGAACTCCCTCTGTTAGTGTTTCTCTCCTTGAGTTGACGCACCTGTGCTGCCAGGACAGAAGGGTTCCTATCCCACATTTTCTTGTCTTCTCCATGGTCACGCAGAAAGAACCACAGGTCAGCTTGTGAGGTGTACCCTCTCTCTCTAGCTGGGGGAAATTGGGCTCTGGCTTTGGGGCCTGTGATTCACGTGGGTGCCACACTGATCCTCCTCATCTCCGTCCTCACCTCCCTTGTTGTAGTTTGGATTTAGGGGGGTCCCCGGGGAGGATTCCCCAGGAGCCCTCTGGGCTCTAGGTTCATTGCTATTTGCATGCATGCAGGCAAGGGGGCTTCAGACAGCTGGTGAGGTGCTGATGAGATGAAGATTTATTTGGAGTTCAACCCCAGGAAGGCAGCATGGTCACTGAGGGAGAGGAGAGAGGAGGGGGAGAGAGGGAAGGAGAGAGGAAAGGGGAGAGGGAAGGGGAGAGGTGCAGAGCCTCTGGAGGCCTCCAGGGTAAAGAGAACGAGCCCCCTCTGTTTGCACCCTTAACAGCAGATTCAAAGTGGGTGCGGACAGATCTTCAGGCCAATGAGGTTACAGATAAATGATCCTGCAGGGGAGGTTACAGACTTGGGATAAACCATACACTTTCTAGGGGTGAGCCAGAGCATACCATTTCAATAAAATGCAATTCCATAAATTCATCCTTTTTTTGTTAGAATGTGAGAAGAGAAATATGACATATGACAATTAACAATTTAAAAATGAAACTGTAATTACACTGTTTTGCAGCATAAAATAATACAATTGCAGTAAGGATTATGTTACACTGTGAACAGTTTATCTGACTATGTAATTGCAATAAACGGGTTATGTTGGTTCATATTGCAAAATTTAAACAAATTTGTTAGCCTTTTCAGCATGACTGGCCTAATGGTGTCTAGCCTTTTCCAACTGGCTTTTCAGACCACCACAGCCCCCAGTTCTAGGCTATGGCACTGACTTCTGCTCCCATTCCAGGGACAGGAAAACACTTGGAGTTCCCTGGGCTCCACACAAGGCTTCAGATTCTCACCCATGGATCTGAGCCAAACTATTCCAACTGGTTCAACCAAAGGAGCAACATTCTGCATGCAATTGTTTATATACGTCCACAAGTACCCACTGGGTATTTTTTCGTCCATACTTGCACCAGAAGTGTCGGAGACCTAACGGAAGACCCCCAGTTTTAGGTCACTAAAGGAAAACAAAATGAAACAAAAAATTTTCCTTTTTTTTTTCCCCCCAAAATACTTTCTCAGATACCATTTTAGGTTATCAGTCACCCTCAGAAGATACTGAGGACAGCATAAACCCAAAAGCAACTCTGATTCAGTACTCTACTACTGAATCATGCTATTCAAGAAAACAATTCAAAAACTGCTTCCCATGGATTTACCCTTGTGACCTAAAAAGGCCTCTGCTTTCTAAAACTGAAAGCAGGACAATCTGCAATATGAACACACACAAAAACTAGAAAGGCATAATTGTAAAATTACTACATGGGGATGGGAAGGAAATGGAGAAACAACAGATTCTGAGTTTTAGGGTTGGAGAAGTAGGGGGTTTGGATCACCTTGCTGTTTGGCCAGAACAGCAAGGGGGGATCTCTGGCATTTTGGGGTGAGGAGAGACAGGCAGAATAACAGGTAAAGGAGATCATAAAGTAGAATTAACAATTATACAAGGCTGTAAAACTGGTATTACAAATTTACCTTAGCTTTGGGTTTTGGTTTCTTAGCCTTTACTTTGTGGGACTTGGAAAGCTGAAGGTGGGAACTAGGAGCTGGAGGGGAGGCACGTGGCCATGTTGGCCATTTGGCCACAGCGCATGTGGCAGCAGCCATGCTGTGCCGTGCTGGGCTTAGCAGGATGGGATTAACTCTCGGGGGTTTGTTTAAGGGAAGGGGGTTTAGGGAGAAGGAGCAGCGAGGGGAGGAGAAAGTAAGAGTGAGGAAGGAGATCACAAAATTTACAAAAACAAGTTTTGTAACTTGTTTGCGGGGCTTGGGCAAAGCTGAAGACTGCTTTTTCTTTCTCTGAGGGCTGTCTCGCTGAGTTCATTTTGCTGCTGTCCAGGGCGTTGGCTGCTCGGGCTGAATGGTCTACATGGTCTGCGGGGTCTTTCTTGCTGCCACTGCTGGGTGGGGGGAGGGCTGTCTTGGCCCCATTGCTACGGCAACAGTGCTGCAGGCGGTGGGCTGGGTGTGCTCTGTGTGGCTTCTCTGGGTGCCGGGGCCCACGTGCATAAAGTGGCGGGACTGGGGCTGCGCCATGCCAGCGCTCGGGCCCGTGCTGTGGCTGTGTGGCCTGGTCCAGCAGGACTGCTGCTGCAGCCACGCTGCTGGGGCTCTGCAGCTTGCACAGCAGTGGGCCGCGCTGCCAGCGCCGTGCCACCGTAGGCTGGAGCCCTGAGGGGCCGGGACTCGGGCCCGCGCTGTGCCAGCTGGTGGTGGTGGGCCAGCGGCGTGGTGGCTCAGGGCCTCTGTGCGGTGGGGGACTCCCTCATCTCCTCTTTGAGTTCCTTGACCAGAGCAGAGACATCAACCTGCATTGGGCCATTGACCATACTCTCGTAATTTCTGAGCTTGGCGGATACAGAACCCACTGTCTCTCAGTTATCCTCAGCATTAATTGTTGCAATGAATGTGGTGTATTGAGATGGTCCTAGAGTTACCAGATTCCGCAATATTTGCCCCATGCACCTAACCTTGGTGGGGTCATTATCATGCTGTCCACCCCTCCCAAAAAGTACCTCCAATACCACCACTTTCCTCAGTTGTTGGATCGCTTCATCAAGGGTCTTTCAGTGCATTCTGTGATGGTACTCCTGCATTCTCTCTCTGTGGACAAACCTCTCCCTTACACTCATTAAAAGCCACTCCCAAAGGGAAAGCGGCCCTGGCTTCCTTACGAATACCTGATTCACACCTGAGTCCTGGGTCAAGGGTCTCAAATTCCTTGACTCACCATTGTCTAGTTGCACACCTGTAGCCATAAAGTCCCAGACCCAAAGTAACCAGGCTGTATAAGGCTCACGTCCCTATTGTACAATATCTTTTTGCAGATTATGGAGACTTTCATATGTCAGAGACTTGGTGATGATCTCAACCTCTGGCTCCCCTGTGGATTGTGAGTGCCCTCCTTTCTTATCCTGATAAACTAGGTGCCCTGATTTCATATTAGAGTTTTTTGTTTTCACAGGGACAACTGCTGCTGGCTGTGACTGCCCCTGTGGTTCAGCTGGAACCTGGATGGTTCTAACATCTGTGGGTTCCACTGCTGCACCTTCAGACTCTCTCTCTTCCAGGCAGGGGGAGGGTTTCTCACCAGCTAGGGCTAATGAGGCTGCCACAGGGGAAATGTACTCCCTCAGCATCTGGCTCATCTCGTGTATCTCCTTCACCCAGTCCAGGTGGTTTATCTCTGAGGCAGGCTGTGGGGCAGGGTCAGGCTCTGGGGCAGTATCCTTATTCTCTGGGGTAGGTATCAAGCTGGCTATCCAGGTAATCTCCCCTTACCTCTGAATGCTAAAGAGAACAGGAATACCTGCAACACCAGCCACTGTATGATATCGTTAGCATAAATGATATCCTACAGTGAATGCTTTGAAAACTGGTGGGGAAGACCCAAAGAGCTGGGTAAAAGGTTGGGAGAAAATTTCCTCCGGTGTAATTTTCTCACTGTAGGTACCATTGTTAAAGTAACTCCAAAAGCATACAGTTAGTGTGTGATAGCTCGAAATCCATGTGCCCACCTTCCAGATGAAGTTAAAAATCCATTAATTCCTCACCTTATTAATCCATAAAGCAAACTGGATAACAGACACAGTAGCCTTAGTTATAGGGCCCATGTTTAGATAAGAGCCTGCAAATGGGAGAAATATAGTCATGACCACACGCCACCCAAACCAGGGTGAGCTAGACCACATGGTGCCACCTAATGATGTTTCTATATCCAGCCCCTCGCCCCTTCTGAAAAAATCAGGTTACTCAAGAACTGTTTTTACTTTTTTCACCATTTGTTTCTCAATGGTCTCAGGCCCCAGTTAGATGCCAAAATTCTGGCTTGGTTTGGAAAGACAGGTGTCTGCTAGGGAAGGCTGGAGCCTTCCTTGGAATGGAAAAGGCAAACTCCTTCCCTCTGAAATATTATAATTTTGAAATTAAGAGGGTCTCAGGAAAAGATATAAGTACAGGAATAACAGTTCTTTACTAGGATTTATAATAAAGCAAACAAACAACAATAACTATGGCATTAACAACAAACAGAACTAGGAACCTTGTGACAGCCTTCTCAGCTGAGATGGGAAGGGATGGAGGAGATGCTTTACTTCACAAAATTCTGGGCCAGTCTGAGCGCGGTGCCACTGCAGGACTCTGAGGAGCACCAAGCTGGAATGGCAGGAATGAGCAGAAATCCTGGGTTGGTCGATGAGATGTATCAGAAGTCCAGCAGTGGTAGCTGGAACTGCTGGGATGTCCCAGCAGGGCAGTGTGGGGCTACAGGTTAGAAAAGACCCAGAGCAGTGCAGAAGAATTGGTGGGGGTGGGATCACAGAGAACCAACTCTGAGCAGAGCAGGAAAAGGCGAGCTCTGGATTTCTGGGCACACAAGCAGATGGTGATAGGTCCCTAGCACTGGACTCTGGCAGTGACAGTGAATTCTCCCCACAGTAAACAACAGCTTGATTGTTCTTCTGATGCTGAGAGTGAGAGCCAGCAGCTGCCCCCAATCCTGTCCTTTACCTCCCCCCAAAACTCAAAGTATCTTCCCCCTCCAGAGAAAGTCTCAGAGACAAAAGAAGTGTAGCCAGATGCTACACGCCTCTCCCCACCTTAGCAACTTCTTTTGTTTTTTCTTAAGTACTCAGCAGTACCCAGTAGTTCTTTTCCTAGCATCTTACTGAAGAAGCAGTAAAATTCTATAAGGAAAAAAGAAAGAAAGCCAACCCCCAACATGTGTCTGGTACAGTGCAGAGTGCAAAGCAAAAACGGCAATTTGATTTAAGCAGCTAAATAAACATGTCAACATGTTATATTATTGGCCTCATTAGCCTTGATTGTAATGATAAACTTCATTGTCATTAACTTGGAAATTCCAGAATGGTGTCATGTTCTCTCCCATATGTTTGTAAGACACTTGATAGCTTTGTAGCTGCTTTGCTGCAGAGAAGAGAGATTGTGCAATTGGGATATTTTGCTTCACTTAAAAATACTTTATCATAACTTTTATTATTTATCAGATCATTTTATATGATAAAGAGGCTACTGTGAATGTCATGCATCAGAGTAGACTCCCTAGGCAAGTGGTTGAGTCACCATCCCTGGAGATATTTAGAAGATGCAAAGATGTGACACTTAGGGACAGTTTATTTGGCAGTGTGTTGGGGGTTAGATTTGCTTCTTTTTCACTTACAGAATTTTTTCCCATAAGTTGCTAGGAAAACTTAACCCAGTGCTTAACCAAAACAAAGGAAGTGGACAAAGGAGATGGCAGCACAAGGCTACATCTATTGTTTTGGGTCTCCAGGAGCTTCCCTCAGAGGGGAGATAATGCGAGCTTTGGGAAAGGTAAAAGACAGAGTGGGGAGCAGTTGCCTCTCTCTTGCTCTTGGCATCGAGGAGGACAGTCAAGCTGCTGCTCACTGCTGTTGGAGGAGTTCATGGCCATCACTCCATCTTGTCCTGGGAAATCTACCATCATCTCGTGTACCCAGGAATCCTGAGCTCACTTTCTCCCTGCCCCCACTGCTGCTGCTTCTTCAGNTCCCTGCCCCCACTGCTGCTGCTTCTTCAGAACTTTAAGGTTTTCCTGCTACTCTGTAGCCTTGCACTGCCCAGCCCTGCCGGGACACCCCTGCCGCTCCAGCAACCAGCGCAAAGTTCCTCATCTCCTCCACCAGCCTGGGACTTTCCACCATTCCAGCTCAGCCTCTCGGAGTTCTGCAGGGGCACCGAGATCAAACTGCCCCGGACTTTTGAGAAAGAAAGCCCTTCAGGTTCCTGGTTTTGTTTATTATTAATGCTGGAGTTGTTGTTTGTTTGTTTTGTCAGGAAAGAACTGTTATTCCTATCCCCATACCTCAGCCTGAAAGTCCCTTTAATTTTCTAAATTAGAATAATTTGGAGGGAGGAGATTTGAATTCTCTGTCTCTAGGGAGGTCCTGCCCCCTTCCTAGCAGATACCTGTCTTTCAAACCAAGACACAGTGGTAGGTTTAAGATGGTCTCTATGATCTTATGGGTCTTTTCCAACCTGAAGAGTTGAGTTCTAAGAGTCCATATATAACTACACAACTTTTGAGAAGCATGCCATTTTCTGCTGAGGAAGGAGGACTGAGAAGTTACTTCAAGCTTTAATTTTTTTCTAGTTTCTGAGAGCAAATATATCTATCTAATTTAACACTATCTTCAAAAGAGAATAATTTCCAGTCTGAAGACAAAATTGAGTAATTTTTTCCTGAATCTCCTCTGGCTCATCTGTTAGTTGATGGAAGTGTTAACAGAAGTCTTGGCATCACATTATAGTATCACAAATGGGGCCTAATGACTGGGTCAAATCAAAGGTCATAGAATGGGATTTAAATGTCTACAATTGAATGTTTTCACAAATAATTGTAAAATTTTAAAGTCAGTATCATAGAAGTGTGAGAAATCTATTTAGGAAGTGATAAATGTTGCTATCATTGTGTAAAACTACACAGCAGCAGAGCCAGTGTTTTAGCATTGTAAAATATAGTTACAGTGCCTGCATCCTATGACAGAACAGATTGTCGTCTTTTTACTAGCGCTTTCACAGTCTTAATTATTACCTTAGAAATTAAAACAGACAATAGCCCAGCATATACTTCCCAGAAAGTGGTAATTTTTTTGCCCTCTGGGTGGTAATACATAAGACTGAGATTCATCATTCCTCCGTGGGTCAATCCATAATTGAACAAGCTCATAGGTCACTCAAGCATCTTTTATTACAACAAAGAAGGGGAATGGTGAACGTCCCCCATCCCAAATGCTTACAGAAGGCATTGTATGTTTTTAGTCTTTTGAACTACACCTTAATGGATCCTAATCCCCCAGTTGTCAGACATTTCAGTAGTATTCTGCAATTACAGCGCAAACAGAAACCCCTAGTGTTAGTAGGGGATCTAGAGACAGGTAAAATTGTGGGACCTTACCCTCTTGTTACATAGGTTCAAGGTTATGCTTGCGTTTCCACAGAATCTAGACCGAGGTAGATTCAAGCAAGGGATATGGAGACTTTCAGAGAATCCTTGGCCATACCTCCTGAGAATCCAGCCCTGACATCAGCCTCTGAGGATTAGATGTTTTGCATGAATCTATCTGACCATTCCCAATCTCTTCACGCGAGCATTCAGGCACTGAGAGACAGCGTGAGTAAATTACAAGTTGATGACAGCTTATATTGGTTAGGATAGTTTTTAAGAAATTGGGAGCTTTGTGGCTAAATGAGGAACTTAGTTAAAGTAGCCATTTATGCTTTAGGTGTTATCTTGTGCATACTTGTTTTAGTTCCTTGTATTTTGCCATGCTTACAGAAACTGATCAACAGACAAATCAATAAAGAAAATGTTATTGGTACAAAAGGAAGGGGGAGATATGGAAGAACAGATGAGAGATAAAACAGAAAGCACAGCTATCCTGGCCTTAGTAAGATACAAACCATGGGATAGGTGATCACAGATATGAAAAAGAACTGGGAAAAAAACTGCATATGTAACTGTCATGGTCTTTGAAACTATGTAGTTTTGTAAAGGCTGCCAAATAATGTGAACCATAGGCTATCTGTAGTTTGTGGGAAAATTCTTGTTTAAGGATGTGACTGTTTAGGGCTGTGGTCTATTTGAGCTGTAACAAGTATATAACACTGCACTGTGAGAATAATATCTGACTTCAAATCATTTTTACTCTGACTTCAACATGGACTTCGACTTCAGCTTAGATTTCAATAAACTAATTTCAATTCCAAATGCAGACCTACTTTTTCTGAAGCTTTAGCTTAAGGCTCCCTACTTAGACTACTTTCACACCGCTTCTTTTGAAGTCTCATGTCTTAGTCACACACCACTGGGACACAATAATGATCATAATTGATAAGTATACTTGTATACTTTTTTCATACATATCTTCAGGTTGTTTGGATATAAAAGAAGGAAGAAAACAATGGTTACTTTAGCTTTGCTAATAACATGTCATAATATTCCATCTTAAATAAGAATTCTTTTTTAAAACAGTTTAATGACATAACTGTTCCTGCTGAAGTCTTTGATTATTATATTTAGTAGGAAAAACACTTAAGTAAATAAATACATATATTTGATAGTTGCCTCACACAGTATATCTATGCAATTAATACCATAACACAGCTTACATAGATGCTTATAAAAAATGTCTGCAAACATCCTGAAAAATATTAATATCCTACTGAATCTTGAGAGTATTAAAAGTAATAATCCAGGTGAGTTTCCACCCTTCAAGGTATAGTAGGTTGATCCTGACTGGATGCCAGGTGTCCACCAAAGCTGCTCTATCACTTCTCTCCACAACTAAATAGGAGAGAGAAAATAGTTCAAAAGGTTCATGTGTTGGGATAAGGACAGGGAGAGATCACACACCAAATACCACCATGGGCAAGAGAGACTGAATGTGAGAATATTGATTGAATTTATTCTCAACAAAATCAGAAGTAAAGAAATGAGAAGTAAAAAAATGAGAAGTAAAATAAATCTTAAAACTATCTTTCTGCCATCTCTCCTTCCTTAACAGATTCTTCCTCCTCCTCTCCAGTGGCATAGGAAGAAGGGAAATGGAGGTTAGAATCAGTTCATCACAGTTGTTCCTGCTGCTGCTCAGGGAAGAGTCCTTCCGCTGCTCGAGCATGGGATCCCTTTCACAGCAGACAGTTCTCCTAGATCTTCTCCAATGTGAATCCTCCCATGGGCACCAGAGCTTCACAAACTGCTCTATGGTCACTTTTTCAGGAGATGCAATCCTTCAGGCATAATCTGCTCTAGCGTGAAGCCCCCACAGGGTCAAAGGTCTTATCAGGAAACCTGCTCTAGTGTGAGTTCCTCTCTCCACAGGTCTGCAGGTCCCTGCTAGGATCCTGCTCCAGCACAGGATTCCCATGAGTTCACAACCTCTTTTGGTCATCTACCTGCTCCTGCAGGGGCCTCCTCCATGGGCTGCAGGTGGATCTCTGCACTCCTATTGAGCTCCATGGATGGCAGGGGCACAGCTGCTTCACCATGGTCTTTACCATGGACTGCAGAGGAATATCAATTCCAGCACCTGAAGCACCTCCTCCCCCTTCTTCTCCAAGGACCTTGGTGCCTGTAGAGTTGTCTCTCACATATTCTCACTCCTCTCTTCTCTGGTTCCAATAACATCTGCACAATATTTTTTTTTTCTTCTTCCTTAATATGTTATCACAGAGGCATTACTACCATTTTTGATTGACCCAGCCTTGGTCAGCAGTGGATCTGTCTTGGAGGTAGCTGGTATTGGCTGTGCTGGACATGGAGGAAACTTCTAGCGGCTTCTCACAACAGCCAACTCTGGAGCCCCAGCTCTGCTGCTAAAACCTCCTCATGCACACCCTATCCATAATGTTGGACCCAGAATTCTTGCAGTGTGTATTTTAATAGCTTATTTTTTATTCCAAGGGAGATATTTAAGTGATTTCTCCAGAATCAGTGCTGAAGCTATAGCTAAGCAGTTATCCCATTTAAATCCTGGCCATTTCTTTTTTCCCAGCATCAAGTAGTATCTTCTGAAATAAACATTTCTCCTTGTAAATAACATTCAGGGTGCCTCTTACTATTTCAGTTGTCACCTGCTGACTGACTGTTGAAAGACTTCATCTTTGAAAAGCCCCTACACATTGACAAGTCAATAATATTTCTTCTCTTGCTAATTGTGTTCCCATGTTTGTTGTGTATAGAAGTACAAAGGCTTATTCCTTCCTTTCTTGTGTTAGCAAAACTTTTTTCACTGCTTTAGTTTTCCTTAGCACAGGTAAAGTAAAATAGGTCCATATTTTTCTACATTTTGAATAAACCCAAAGGCTGTGTACAAGTCTCATAAGGAGTCAAGATAAATTAAAGACATGTTTGTTTGTGTCTTTGGGTGATTTTATGATGATACCCTATCCCCTAATCTCCTGCTCTATGCACAGAAATGGTTGCTGTAGCTTTAAGGTGGGTCCTGGGGAGGAGCTGGAGCCTGAGAGGCTTTTGCACCACTTGGTTCCAAGACTCACTCCTGGGCATGCTTGATGCCATGTGCACTGGTGCTACTTTGTTGCTTAGCTAGCTTGTTTTTTTGCTAGCTTAAGCAAGAAGTTTCTTTCCCCTTTTCCCTGGCCTTGGAGACTGCAGTGCTTCATTTGCTTTTGTTTTTTTCTTTAACTGTTCAGCTTGGTTTTGGTCTAAGATCAGAGACGTGATGGGCCAGAGATCTGTGGAGAGCTGTGAGAAGCCACTTCATCCCAGTCCCAGACCTCAGGAAAAGCCAACACAGCAAATGAAAGGACTCTGAATCCACTAACTTCGTTTGCTGTGAGGAGACCAACATCAGAGATTTACCAGGTTTCCATTTGTTTTTCTTTTTTCTAGACCTAGAACTTTTTTGCCTTCTGGCAAAAGACAAAAAAGACAAAAGCTGGTGCCATTTTGTTCCTCCCTGCGAGATGACCAGCCAGTTTTTCTTCCCCTGCTATTTTGTTGTTTTCTGTTGTTGTTTCAGTGTGTGTGTGTGTAGGGGGGGTAAGACTCTGACATTTCAATATCAAGCATTTATTATTTTTTTGTGTGCCATGTGGGTACTTTGTCAATAAAAAAATTTTTTTTTTCACTTTCATGCACTAATACCCATTTCTTATCAGTGAGAATGGTGAAATCCTTTTCTTTAGAGGAAGCACTAATTCCGGAGTGTTTTCCTCTAAGCTTATCTGTAAATCGAGACAAAATTTGGTGCCCAATGTGTGGCAAGAGAAAGAGATAAAAAAAATTACATTCTGGTTTGAAACACTCTGTATTGGGGTACAGCAGTCAGTGGTCACCATGCTGCTTCCTTTAGAAATGGCTCTCTGGCACATAGTCATGTTTTACCTATCCATATATAGGAGCAATATGCCTTTTACAAATCAGGGACACCATTCAGGATTGCCATATTGATGTTCCTTGTGCTAATAATTTATGAAAGGTAAATTAACAGACATACTGGGAGCTACTGAGGAAGTGTATGTTCTGCTGTTTTTCTATCCAGGTCTTGGTAGCCTTTGGGAGTTTATTAGTAATTATAATCAGTCTGTTAGGGGAAAAGTAGGGGTTGATGTTTCCTGACACTTCATCTGTTTTTCCCCCTTCAATTCTGGCATGCCACCTTTAAAGAATATTCATTTTCCCCTGGATGTAAAGATACCACATTTCTGTGGTTTTATCTGGTAGGTTTATCTGTATGGTTTGCAGCTTGTCTAGAATTAGGTCTGAGATTTCAAGAGAGGCTGTCCAGAGATCTGCCCGAGATGTCGACTGTGATAATCTGATGGCCTAGCACATCAGAACTGCAAAAATACAAGGTCTTAATTGAAACTGATGCACACGCACTGTAATCCCAGCAGGACATGTGGAGGCAGAATCTGTTTCTATTGCTGGGGTGACAGGAGGATTGCAGCAGTTGACCCTACTGGGAGCTGAGGTGAGCTTGACTGGAAAAGAGTGGAAGAAACACCCTATTGTGACTGGCTCAGAGGCCCTGAATATTCTGGATTTCCTGGTTTTCTCCCGAGCTGGTATTTCAAAGACCCAGATGGACTCAGATGGGCTTTTGGAATAGCTGCTGTGGAGACAGAGGGCATTACACAATTGAACACTACCTGTGTTCAATTCGTTTGGGCTGTCCAAAAAATCTGTCTGCAGTTGAATTCCTCAGGGGGGAAGAACAATGAGAATGGATTGCCACCTCAATAGTGCACCAATGGTAGTACCAGATGAATTGGTATGCCAGGATTCCCATCCACAAAATCTGTAAGCTGGAGAGCCAAGGGGTGGTCTGCAAGGCCCACTCACCCTTCAACAGCCCCATTCCGCCTGTGTGCAAATTGGAAGGGGAATGGAGATTGATAGGGGAATATCATGGCTTTAATGAAGTAACTCCACTGCTGAGCACTGCTAATGGTCCAGTATCCCCATTGTCTGGTTTTTTTTGTCCAAAAATGGGTCCTTGTAGCTTCAAGCTAGGCCCAGAGAGATAGAGAAAGCAAAGGAGGGGAGAAGCAGCATGCAGTTTCATCTGCAGAAGCTCTGTCCCAGACCTCAGGAAAAGCTGACACAGCAAAAGAAAGGACTCTGAATCCACTAACTTTTTCTGCTGTGAGAAGGAGATCAACATCAGAGATTTACCAGGTTCCCATCTGTTTTTCTTTTCTCTGGAGTTGCTGCGCAAACTTTTTTGCCTTCTCCAAGACAAAAGCTGGTGTAATTTTTTTCCTCCCTGTGAGATGGCCAGCCAGTTTTTCTTCCCCTGGCATTTTGTTGTTTTCTGTTGTTGTTGTTGTTTCAGTGTGTGTGTATGTAGGGGGAAAAAAAGACATTTCAATATTGAGCATTTATTACTTTTTTGTGTGCCATGTAGGCACTTTGTTTGTCAATAAACAAGTGTTTTTTTTTTTTTTTCATTTTCATACACTAATACTCATTTCTTATCAATGAGAAGGGATTGCTGAAACCCTTTTCTTTAGAGGAAACAACCATTCCAGAGTATTTTTTCCAAAACTTATATCTAAATCAAGACAGTTTGATTATTTCCTAAATAGTTACTGTTTTTCTTAAAATATTTCCTGTATAAATCTTTGCATTTCACAGATAATTCTATTTCTCTTAATTTAAAATACAGTCCTTACCAACTGACCAATACAGGAAAATTCTAGTTGTGTAAAAATCTGAGGAAACAACTGTTTTTTGTTTTGTTTTGGTTTGGTTTTTTTTTTAAACCAGAAAGCATTTATTGTGTAAGAAGTAAGATTTCTTTATTGTAGTTATGTTAAATATAGGAAAATGTTTGTATACATTTTGTTGCAACATGAGAGGTCTAAGAGAAAGATAGGAAACATAATTACTACCTTGAATACTTCATTGTGAAACAAACATGGTTTGGGAACCTCTGACATGGCTTTTACACAGGATGAAATGAGGTCTGTATAATTGTGTTTCCTACAATACCTGACCATAAAATGTTCTTTCTTATGAAATAAAGCACAGAAACCTGCAATCATACAACCTGATATTCTGATATTTCAATTGTCTAGCCATTTGGACCACCAAGCATGGTAAATAATAGTTTTATGGGCTGTACTTTGTCTTTGCTTGGCTTTTTTGGGGGGGCTGTACTTCTGTGGAAGAAAGAGATTAGGCAGACCTTCCTGGAAGAAAAGGGAGCTCATTTACCTGTCTTGGGAGAATGTATTGTGAGAGGAATGTGAGAGGAGGCTCACAAGTCTGCACAATATAGGGTGCTTAAGGTTTACAGGAGCACAGCAACCCCCTACATATGTGGGAACATAGGCAGTTTACTGTGAAGCAAAGAGAATGAAAAGTCAGGACTTGTACCTAGAAATACCTTTCTAGGGGTCAGATAGTACCATACTTAGGAAGCTATTTTTAAACATTTCATATATCTTATTATCGTAACCACTGTGTTTTTCTTCTTCCACATTTGAACCAAAATAATATATTTGATATCCAAATGATGCATGAATTTCTTGGTATTTTAAGCTGGGGGGTGTGTTGTTTTTTGTGTTTTTGTTAGATTTTTGGTTGTTTTTTGCCCCAGCAACTTGCTGTAGGTGAGAAGCCTTGCCAAATTTGCCTTTACAGTCTTGTTGATTTGGGGCTCTATCACATGTTACTGGTGTCATTAATGAGCTGGTCATTGCACAGATGAACTCTGTATCTCTGGGTTTTTTTCTGTTTTTAGTAAAGAGAAGTGCAAATCTCAAAACTTTTATATTGCATGCTTGCCTCGCACATTATACAGTAGTATCTGTTACCCTCCATCCCCTAGATAAAAGAATGGAAAGGAGGACACCTGTAGGGTCTCACAAAGAAATGGTGAGTATAAATTCACTAAATATTGGAGTATGGAGTGCTATATGAATGTCAAGATTGCTAGGGAGTTTGTGGACAGCAAGATTCTTTTTAAGTTCTGAAACTGAAATTCAAGGTGAATTTGAGCTATCTGGTGCTACCATGTAACTATAATTCACATTCATGCTGTTTAAAAATGTGTGAAGAAACCTGCAGTAACTTTGTCAAACCATAATGCTTGGCCAAAATTGTTTCTTAGTGACAGCATTTAAAAGATTTTTAAACAAGCAAACACAAAACTTGATTTGATTACCCTGCAACTGGCATACTGTTCCCCTCTCATTCAAACATTTGTGTCTAATGGACTGATCTAAAAGAGGTTTTCTCTGTTTGTGACTTTCTTATGGCATAAGTAACAAGTAGCAGTTAAGGCCACTTATTGGTTAAATTGCAGTAAATTTTGGAAAATTAAACTGATGTATATATAAGCAAAGGTAATGAGCATGACGCCATATGGTATGAAATGTCCTTTTGGTCAGTTGGTGTCAGCTGTCCTGGCTGTGTCCCCTCCCAGCTTCTTGTACACTCCCAGTCCTCTTGCTGGTGAGGTGGCTCAAGAAGCAGAAAAGACCTTGGCTCAAAAAGCCCTCAGGAAGCCTTGCTCAGCAATAACATGAACATCTCTGTTATGGATGAGTAATGAGATGGTTTGCTCTCAGAATTAAGGGATAAATATTATGTGTATGTTAGAAGAAGTTTTGGAGAGATATAGTTATGTTATTGTGGTACGTCCTCCCACAGTCCTCTTTGTCTTCTCCCTTTTATTGTAGTCACAGGATGGCTTTGGTAGTTGGGCATTTGGAGGGAGGGCAGGCTTGTTACTAGGAGACACAGCATGGCAACACCTGACCTCCAATCAAAGTGCAAGAAAGTGATCTCCACCAATGAACGATGAAGAGAAGATGATTGACAGGTTTTGGGGGGGGCGAAGGTTGGCTGATCTAACACCAGGAGCCTAAAAGGCTGTGCAGCCATTTTGCAGACAAGCTTGTGGCTGCTAGTCCCTGAGACTTGCGGTGCTGCTCTTTCTCCGTATTTAGTCTTTTGGTGTATTTTTTTTAAGGTTTAATAAACCTTTCAAATTTTAAAAGTGAGCATCATGTCTCACATCTCTATACTATCAAGACTGGTTTGAACACAAATCCAAAGCATAGCTCCATACCAGCCACTGTGAAGAAAATTACCTGAGCCAAACCCATCTATTGTTGAGCTCTACTTGCATAGCATCAAGGCCTTTCTTTTGGATGTGATCAATCAACCAATTGCTCATCCACCAGAGTCCACCCATCAAGTCCATCCCCCACCAATTTAGAAACAAGGATGTTGTGGGGAACCATGTCAAAAGCTTTACAGAAGCTCCTTTTTAAGCATCTCCTTTGCTTTCTATAAAATCATAGTATTACAACCTCTCTCATTATATTTTAAAAACACTATTTTCTTCTATAAGAAAAAGAAATAGACACTGTAGCATGACACATTTCTAAATGTCTGAATCAGTTGGCATAAGGTAGGAATAAGAATGAGCTGATCCTCTTTAGAAGCAAACTGTAACTGATTTAGTTCCAGCACATCTTTCTACTGAGAAATGCAGAGTATAGAAAGAAGACCATATATAGCTTTATATTTCAAATTAGTAAGAGAACAATTTTCTTTTTTTTTTTTTTTTGAAAGTAGTATTACAATCAGCATCTTCAATATCATATGCTGTTTGTATCTTCATGAGAATTGCGCCCCTGTGCAGTACTTATGTAGAAATACTCCCAGCTTTAGAGGTAAAGCTAGTAATTAGATTACTGCCACATTATATATAATTGCAGGAGCAGACTTGACTGCACCACATATGGGAGACGGATTAATCAAAATGGATGCTGCCTCTTAGACAGGGTGTTTTGCAGATGTTTTGCTTTTGCGTCTTAGCTATTTCCTTTGGACCTGAACACAAAAATATTGCAAGTTTGTTTCCTTCTCTGTCTGCACTGTATGGTGAATGTGTTCTCACTCAAAGTGTAGATGGTCTTGAAAGGGCACTTTGGCTTATGAACTCACAAGTTCTTGCCTTCATGTAGTATGTGGTGTTTGGGGAATTTACTTGCTTGTTTTTTTGAAGGAATTCAGTCCAGCTGTTTGGCAATTAAATATAGCCAAATAATGGCTGTAGACCAGTACACCTAGGAAAGGGTTTGTTGTCTGGTTATATGAACAATTGCTCTGTGGCTGAGCTTGTGTTTTTAAACGGTTGCATTGATGTGATTTAATAGCAAATAAATGTGACTTCTCATTACAGGTTTGTCTTTTCATGAGTATTACCGCATGTAGGCAGTGAAATACTCTATTCCCAAAATGTTTAATAAAATGCTAGTTAAAGACTTTTTGAAGAAGGATACAAAAATATTTTTCTCCTTATTTAAGCAGCTCTATGTTCCCTAAAGAAGTTAGGACAGCAAAACATGCTTTATAAGAACAGTAATTGTGTCACTATGATGATACAGAATGAATAAGTGTCCCATTCCGCTTTAAAAGCAGGAGTCAGGGAGGATTCTTTTGATAGATTTCTCAGACAAAAATAAAGCCCAAACGTGGCAATATTTTATCTGAAAACTGTTTATTGATTTTTAAAGAAGGGTAAGTGTTCCTATTAAAGGGGGATAGGAAAAGGAGCAGAGAAAGAGTAAAGAGAGAGACAGGAGACAGGATACAGCCCACAAGAACCCCAGCTCTTTCTTGTCATCAGCTTAGCAGGAGAAGCATACGTACTGCGAACTGCAGTGCATTTGCGCAGCTCCCGTGGTGGGCAGGGCGCGATTTCCAAACAGTAGGAGGCTGCGTGTTCCTTCTTGGCAGGGAACAGGTTGCCGTGGCCACAGGCACTGTCCTGAACCAGCTGCAGGATCCCAGGCTTGACGCGCGGCAGCTGCAGGCATGATCGAGTACAGGTGGCAGCGGCAGGCTGGTCGCTATGGGCTAGTGCTACGGCAGGCTGGTGCAGCGGGCAGCACAGGAAACACGGCGGCGACGGCAGTGGTGGTGGGAGTGCAAGTGGGGTTGTGCTGCAGACTCGGCTGCGTGCTAGTGGCGCCGGCGGCTGTGCCCAGGAAACATGGCGGGGGCAGCGGGCTGCAGCGGCACCCGCTCCGTTGGGGAGGCAGTGGAGCATGAGGTTGTCTCGATGATAAGCTGATTTATGGGAATGACGAAGCAGGACCACAGGGAGGAAAAGACAAGGAGTTGGGAGGGGGGCTGAGTGGACCCTACCAGCAAGCTCCTGCTCCCTCTAAGACACCCAAAGCACCCAAAGTGTTAGCTTCCTGGGCATTCCCTGGCACCTGAGCATTCTTTGCAGACATCTGGATATTTGCCCCATCTTGGAGGCTTTCTCTGCCCTTATTGGTTGCCAGGTGAAGCCTCTCCAGGGATGGGGATGCCAGCAGTCTTTATAGCATTCTTTTACTTTATGTGTAACATATGTTAAGGCATAAATAAAAAGCACCTTTGTCCCTATCAATAAGGTTTCTACTTGTTATGTGCCACAGATGCAGGTAAGACAGATTTGAGTTTGTTCAATAAAGGAAGGTGCAAAATCCTTTCTCTGGGATGGAATAACCCTATGCACTAGTACAGGCCAGACTGCTGGAAAGAGGCTTTGCTGAATTGGGCCTACTGGAGGAACATACATTGAACATGAAGTCAGTAATGAGCTCTTGATGGTGGAGTGATTTTACTTCTCTCTGTGATACTTGTGAGATTGTATGTGTAGTGCTCTGCACAAATTCAGATCAAAAGACTGGTAGGGAAAAACTGCAAGTCCAAGTAGATGGCTGCCAGCATATGGTAAAGGGATCTAAGATATCAAAATCTCTTGAGCCTTAGGAAGAGAAGGCTAAAGATAGATCTTATTGGTGTCCACCTGCAAAGAAGGTGTACCTGCAAAGAAGATACAAAGATTATTCTCAAGAATATGTGTTGATAGTGTGAAAAAGTCATATTGTGTGGCTCTACGTAGATATTTACTATATATATATATTATGCTAGGTAGAAAAGTTATACTGTATTAACATTTGAATATTATAGTGAATGTAGTTTTGTAATTAACAATAAGTTTTAGTAAAATAGAAGCTGTGTATGTGTGTGATATTCTTTTTAGCTCAAGAGAGAGAGATTCCTCAGCACTGACATAATAGTTACAGGAACTTCCAAATCATCTAGTTAAGCAGAATTTATGGCCTTTTATCAACGGAACCTAACTTTCTCAAGGGCGTAGATTCTAAGGTGCTTTTTTAATTAACGGAAAGCTTTAAGGTGCATTTTTAATTAATGGAAAGCTTTTGTGACAAGAAACAGCTGGAAATTACTTGATTTAAATAAAAATCACACATATTCACATATATTCATAAAGGAGAGGCTCAAAAAAAGAGAGACCTTGGTCTTTCCGGGGCCCTTCTCCCTCTAGCCGTTGCCTGGGAGGGGGTGGGTCTTGGTAGCCCGGGCTACCTCTCTTTGTTTTATTGTCTCATGATTTGTCCTGTCTCTGAAAACTTCTTTTTAACCATTATTATTATTATATTTGTATTACTATTTTTTTGTAACCAATTTTTATTCTTTAATAAATTTTCATAAATTTCTAAAAGCGAGTGATTGGTATTTATCACAATAGTACAAGAAGCAGTAGAAGCAAGCAACAAAATGGAAAATTCCGGTTAGAGAGAAAAAAAATTCACCATGATGGTTGTCAGACATCATAGTAGTTTGTCCACTTAGGCTGTAGTAATCATAAATCATTAGAACAGGGCCCTGAGCAACTTGCTTTGAGTAGGATGTGAATTTGACTGGATGACCTCCAGATATGCCTTTGTTGGGTGTTAAATTTCTTCCTTTTTTACTTACGGAAATTTTTCCCATGAGTTGTTAGGAGACTAACTGCTGGGTACTTATGGGTGCTTGACCAAAAGAAAGAGGTGGCCAAAAGTTAGGAAAGGAGCGTAGCATCAGGCTACACTTCTTTTGTCTCTGGGAGTTTCCCTTGAAGGTGAAAGATATAGTGAATTTTGGGGGGCAGGTAAAAGACATGACTGGGGCCAACTGTGCTTTCTCGCTCAAGTCAAGCTGTTGCTTACTGCAGGGAGAATTCAGTCACCACCAAAGTCCAGTCGTACCTAGGGATGTACCATCATCTGCTCGTGTGTCCAGGAATTCTGATCTCACCTTCTCCTGCCTTGCTGGAGCTAGGCTACCACTGTCCTACCTCCACCACTTCTCCAGCACTGCTCTGAGTCTATTTGCTACGCTGTAGCCACACACCCCTTGCCCGCCAGGACAACCCGCAGTTCTAGCTACCACCGTGCAGCTCTTGATACATCTCATCCATCAGCCTGAGATTCCTGCTCATTCCTGCCGTTCCAGCTTGGTGCTCCGCACCGTCCTGGAGGGGCATCGAGATCAGACAGCCCCAGAGTTTTGTGAAGCAAAGCATCTCCTCCATCCCTTCCTCAGCTGAGAAGTCTGTCACAAGGTTCCTGGTTCTGTTTTATTGTTAATGCTGTAGTTGTTTCGTTTGCCTTATTATACATCCTAGTAAAGAACTGTTATTCCTATCCCCATACTTTTGCCCGAGACCCCCTTAGTTTCAAAACTATAATAATTTGTAGGGAGAGGGTTTACATTCTCCATTCCAAGGGAGGCTCTGGCTTTCCCTGGCAGACACCTGTCTTTCCAAACCAAGATAGCCTTCCAGCCTTGTGTGAGAGCCTGGAAAGATTGATGTCTCAAGTCGTTTTGGCATGCATGTGTGTGGGGGAAGGGGCAGGTGGGGCCTTGCCCTGATGAAGCAGCTATCTGCCTTCTACACCGCCACCCCTAGAGCCTATATCCCAGCTGCTAATCACGGAACACCAGAGGCAATGCCCCACACTCTCCTAACACAGCTTCTAAGAGGCCAAATGACCAGAATTTCCACCTGGGGGAAGGGTCCAAGAAGGCCAAGGGGTATTTAAGGCCAAACATGAGACCATCACTTTGTCTGGACCCTACCTTCTTTTGGAGTTTCTATCATGATGGGAAACCAGGAGATTGTAACTATATGTGTGCTTTTCTGTACCTTTTCTGTCCTTCTCTTTTTCTTCTTCAATTCCCTCTTCTTGGAATTCTTGAATGACTTGTAATTGAACAGGCTTTAAGTTTGCTAACTTTAATAGGCTAAATTAATGCTTTGAGAAGTCTTTTTTATTGATTGACTATTGCACTAAACCTTTTGCCAAAGTTTCCTTGATTTTCTACAGTTGCCAGTATAGTTATTTTTTGTTGTTTTGACCTCTTGAGAATACCTTGTCAGTATTTCTACCATGTGTCTAACTGAGAGTACATGAACAATTGTAAGGCATGTTAAAAATCTTGTCAACCAAATCTTACAACTTGGTGGGGCATTACAACCCCACACCAACATGAACAGGAAATCAACTGGAGATGAACCTCCTTTGATACAGTAAGTCTACAATGATACGAAACTATATTTGAATGAAAAGTAATTCCTGTCTTTGCTCACTTCTCTGTTGACCACTTCTCCAGACAGGCAAATGAGATTAATTTTCTGATAGCTCACTTCTTTTCAGTACAAACTTCACTTCGATTTGTCTGAGGACTTTGAAGTCAAAATAATGTATTGCTTACCTTTTCTTAAATACTCCACACCCCCACTCCCCCCCATTCCCATCCCTTTTCTTTTAAAGGAAGCTGTTTGGTTCCAAGTTCAGTTTCCTGGAGTAAAAGGTTATGGAACTCCAGGGAAATTTGAATTTTTTAAAGGTACATTTTGTCCAGTAGGTGTCCCTCATTCATAAAGAATCTTAAAAGGATTTTTCCACTGCCAGACTGTAGACAAATGAAGAAAAAGGCTTCAAAAACAATTACCTGCCTTATCATTTGCCCATTTAAAATAAGGCACAAATTACTGTATTGTATATTATGAAGTTTGAAAGTGAGAAATTTTCACAAGAAGTGTCCCATTCTGACTCTACTTCAGTCTGAACAAAAACAATGGGAAGCGTTGTAGTAAGAAAAGGCAGGGGAACTGGCATGGTGGTGATTCACTGCCGTTACATAATTCTGATGAGATTTGAGCAAGGCTTCTCTGATGA
Organism: Cisticola juncidis; assembly: GCA_013400215.1. Lineage (NCBI taxonomy): Eukaryota > Metazoa > Chordata > Aves > Passeriformes > Cisticolidae > Cisticola > Cisticola juncidis. The sequence continues at coordinate 6,933 of VXBR01005663.1, read as the reverse complement.
ATGGTCACCTGGCAACAGCTTTAAAAATATTTTTTTTGTATCTATTTCCTTTGCTTTTCAAACAAAACCCTTATCTTCAGTAGTGTTCTATTGAAAAACTATTATTTCTTTTACCTCAGCCAGCTTTAACATTTCCAGGTGGTGCTGGAGAAATTAGGTGAAAGCTTGATGGTGTAAGAAACAGAGGCACTATGTCTTTGGCTTGCTATTGGCAACTGTGCTTCTGGCAAAATCTAATATTTTAGGATGGAAGAGCTAATTGTGCTTGCTAGAGGGCACCCAGTGCCTCACAAGTGTTTTTTTCCCTCTATAAATTTTAAACTTAAAAGTTATACAGTTTTTACTCTTAAGTGCAGGGAGCAGGAAAAAGAACTGCAACAGCATGAATGAACTGCAAATGCCATGACTGGATTGAGCTAGGAAGGGTCTAGGATATGTGGGAAGCTATGGTTTCTAGGAGTACTTTTAGAAGAATAGGAATGTTTGAGTAGTATGTTTTAATAGTAGTTAAAGAATATGAATGTCCTTGAGCTACATCTGCTTGATTCAAATAACCTCAAATCAATAACAGGTCCTCAACTGATCACATGGACAGCACACTGCAATGATGCTTCAGCATTTGCTTCTGGGTATCTAGATGTAGCTAACTTGTTATAGACTGGGAATCATTGTATTAGAAAGTAATCAAGAGACCCGCTCAGTTCCTACTTTAATCCATGCATTGGAGAAGTAAAGAATATGTGGCTAAATGGAACAAATAGTGAGAATCTTCTGGAGGTTGACACACAATTCTCTACTTCTAATACAGAAAGTGAAGAAAGAGGTCTTTTTGCTCTGGCCTGGAAACTGCACCATGTGCACCTCCCTTCCCCATTCAGTAATAATCAGGAAATTAGGAAGAGTGACTGTACTTCATATATTGGCAAGGCAATATATGACTAGAGCAGCTAGGCACAGCAAAAAAAATAAGTGAGACAAAGGAAAATGGTCTTTGAGAAATTCTGTCGCTTGTAGCCTTACTGAGCACCTGATTTGAAAGGCCTCACAAAACCATTGGGGTAACGATTTGTTCTCTCCTTAGGTATTTTCATAGTACAGTGATCCAAATCAATGTCTTACTGATTTAGGGAGGGCAAAATAACTAGAACAACAGAAATACCTGAAATTCTTTTTCTAGCATTGAAAAGTTTCTTCAAAAACAAACAAAATGCTATTCTGAATGGCAGATCACAGCTGTGTACTTAATGCTTCAGATTTTGATTTTCTACTAGTCTTTTATTGGAAAAGAAGCTGTCAATATGGCAGTTATATTTTCTTCATAATTTTCTTCTTCAGGAAGCCATCCTGAATGGTTTTTTGTTTTTTGGGTGGTTTTTTTTTTGACACTGCCATTCATTTGTGCTTTTAGTTAGTTTTAAAGGTTTAGAAATTGCTTTGTGGCTTTATATTTCTAATTCCCCAAGTAATTTAGGCAGCTGTCCTTTCTTCTCCTCCTTCTCCTCCTTCTTCTCCTTGTTGATCTTGTTCTTCAATTGTTCTTATATCAACCCTTTACTTTTTTTCCCCATTCGATTCTCCTCCCCACTGTGTTTGCATCAGGGAATGTTTGAGCTGCTGCATGTTAAACACAATTTCTAGCGGGGATTACACCACAACAGCAAGATAAACCCTCAATTTTTCAGTGATCTTTAAATTCTAGGTAATAGTGCATGGGTGCTTAGAGAGATGAGTGTTCATGGCTGCCACCTTGGTTGAACTACTGGGAACTGGGATTGCTGGAGCAAAAACTCATGGGAACTAGGACTGCAAGAATCATGTCTATCTCAGTCCGCTATAAGACTAAAGCAGGGGGATTTGTAAAGAACTCAGTAGGATCAGGTCCTAACACTTTCCAAGTCTGCACTTTCCTAACCAAGTATCAAACAGCATTGCCAACAGTAATACATCTCCTTGTTCAGAGGGTCAAGTCACACATTTGTGTCATTTTGGAGGATAAAATGTAGGTGTCTTACTGAATTTCTAGTTGCCATCTTGTTTTCTACTCAAAGATCAGAGGAGGAAAAAGATCAACGTTCCTCTGCCCTCTTCTTTTCTTTTCTACTACTACATCCTGAAGTAGGTGTTAGAACATTTTTCTTAGAGTTTTCCCAACATGATGATATTTTAATCTTGTATTTATGTTTCACAGTTGCCAAGTTAGCTGATCCAGGAACACGTCTGATCTGTTCCCTGGACAGATCACACTGCTATCTCTACCAGTCAGGAAGTTGTGAATACACATGAGGATTATGGTAGGACCACTAGTAAACATTAGTAGCACTTTTGTTAATCAACAGGAAATTGCCAGTATGATATATAGCTGGAATGAAATATGGCCTCTCTGGGTTTTGAGCCCTGAGAGGTTAAGAAAACACAGCAAGTAATATGAAAAGGACATTGATTTTCTGCCATGAGTACTTACAGAGAACTACCTAGTCACAGCAAAAAAAGAGTCCCTGCACAGCAAATCCTAGGAATGTAGCCTGAAGCCTCAGACTCTGGAAAGGGGCCAGCTATAAAGCTCCCCTCAATTTAAGACTTGAGTCCATTCACTTGGATACAGAGGCTATTTACAGGTTCTAAATTTTACTTGGTGGCAATGTTGCACAAGCCAAAAATAAATCAATTTGTTTTTTCAGCTTCACAAATGTAGTTCACATTTGTTTAAAGCTATGGTTCCCAGGCCTACCAGTGAGTCCAAGGTAAGGTATTTTTGAAAATAGGACAATTACCTTAGCAGGCGTTTGTGTAACACATCTGTTGACACATGCAAATGATGGATACTATAGTATGTTTTGGTGTACAGTGACCATACTAATCTTCTGTGACCAATGAAGTGGTAACCTTTTAAGAAAGAAGAAATAGCCATGCTCCTAAGTGTCTCCTTTACTTTCAGAACAGAATGCCCATTATTTCATCTTGCTGCATGATATAGGTATTTATTTGTTCTTTGCCTGAAAGACTGTGGTTGGAAAATATTTGGTGAAATCAGTAGTATCAGGAGGAGGAATAGCCACCCAGAAACTTACATGTCTGTTAAGATATAATTATTTAATAATTGGCATTATATTGTAATAATTTCTTCAATTTCCTGTTGTAGAAAAATAGTTATTTTTGGACATCATGTCACTTAAATAACTACATAACCTATTTTAATGGGGACTTGGATATGCCAGGAAATATAAGGGATCCAATCTACAAACTACACTGGGCTTTGTGACTTTAAGCTCAAATATTATGTGGCATACAGAATAAAAGGGAAAAGATTTTTTACCATGCTTTATCTGACATATTTAATGAAGTTAATTGTGGTGGAATTGCATATGAAAAATACAAATGGAAAAACATTATTTTGCTGCAGGTATTTTTTTTTTTAATTCTTTTCACTTTCTTTGAATAACTAACACACATAGTAGTGTTTAAGGCTCCATCAAGAATGCACTTTATCTCACAAGTGCTACTATATAAAATATTTTGGCTCATATCATGAAACAGTCTTGGAGTGCAGAAATTTCTTCTTTCCTCCTTTCCTCCTTTCCTCCTGCTCCATCCTCCTGCTCCCTCAAGCTGTGTCAGAAAACATGCTCCAAAAGTACTCCTAATGCACTTTGATCACTAACAGGTGCTCAGTCTATGTGGTCAGACTAAAGCTACTCCAGAATAAAGGCCCCAACTGCATGTGTTGTGGACATGAACTCCTCAGCACTAGGTGCTGTGCTGTAGAAAACTGCATTTATTGTGCTGTACTGCTTCCTAATACAGTCAAAGACTGTGATGCCATGAAAAAAATTAAGAACAAAATAGAGTAGAATTACAGAGTATTTGGGTAAAATAATTTTAACAGTTTTACACATCTTAGTGGGGAAGGTATTAGATTTTAAGCTGATGAACTGAGATGAGGAAAAGCCTCTTTCTGTTGTTTTAGCTAGCAGTTCTTACGTTCTAAGATTGTGACCTGTTGTATCTGCATATGGTTGAAGACTACACCCAGTGCAGGCAGCTCCTGAACAGCTGCAGTGCAAGTTGCAGGTGCCCTGGGTGAGGGGAGATGGCTGGAGGCCCCAGCCACGAGCCATGACCTGGCGCCGACCCTTTCCACAGCTGAAGGTATGGGAACTTTGGGGGCAGGCTGGTCTGTCACTCAGGGACTCTGGTAATAAATGAAGGATGAGGAGATTCTAGACCCAAAATCACCATTGGAACATGTGCACAGACTGTAAGAAAACAAAATCACAAGGATTTCTTTGTTTAGGATCTCTCCTGGGCAGCACCAACACAAGCCTGTTGTGCTGCTGCACCACAATAAAAGACGCGATCATAACTTAAAGGAACTAGACATCTATGGTTGCTGCAGGAAACCTGGGGCTGAACTGGTGAGTGAAACCTGTCTGTCCATATGAGTGGAATGTGTAGAGAGTCAAGCAGTGCACCCACTGACTCACTGGAGCCACATGTTGCAATGAGACTTTGGTCCTAGTGATAACAGTCTTAGGTGTGAGCGTGACTGCCAAAGTGGCTCCTGGATTGTCAGACAAGAAAGTTTCTTCAATATTACCATCATCCAGTGCATACAAAGGAACCTCATGTTCAGACTGAGTAGAACATGTGGTATTGCCACTGAAAACTAGGAAATAAAGTATCTAAACTAGTTTGTTAGGTTAGAAAGTCAACTTTATTCAGTGTTGAGCTATAGGGGATCCCTCCACAAATCATGTACATCAGTTATCAAAGCTTTTAAATATTAATAGATTTTAGCAAACAAAGGAATTAGAGTTCATTGTTACATAACTAACAAGTTACATAGTTGTCTTCATTAATTAATATTCTGTCTTCTATTGGTAATTGATTTCTTGCTTCTCATGCCAGTTAGTCCACATTTTCTGTCTTTTTATTAACTTATTCCCAGGTAGGGAGAATCCCAGTAATTTTCTCAGTTAGTTTCCTCTTCGTGTCTGGTTTCTGTAACTTGTCTTTGTGGTTTATGAATTCTGCATCCTTGGTGCCCAGGTCTCAACAATAAATTTCACTTTCAGGATTTGTTAATTTCCTACCCCAGGTTTGAGAGCACTGAAGCATGACAGACCCTAAACATTTTTCTAACACATGGATATAACCCAGAGCTTGCTTGTTAACTTCTATATATTTCATGGAATGAACTCTTCTTGTTGATTAAGTCCTAACATTTTTCTCCACTGTTGAATAGGGCCCTTTTAAAAGAAATATAACTTGTTTATTAGCAATCTATCTATTTATTTATTTAGTTATTATATTTTGGAGGAGTGACTATAATGATGACAGGGACTGAAATTTTTATATACTGAGTAGCCCAGTATGATTTCCTCATACTAAGACTAGAAAAAATGTTTTGCAAACATCTAAGTGAAGCAAAATATTTTTATGACTTCTTATATTNACTCTTATCCCCGAGGTTCAAAGGGGTGTGGTAAAATTTGTACAGCCAATGAGGTTACAGATATATGATACTGGGGGGTACAGACTTAGAATGAACCATACACTTTCCAGGGGTGAGCTACGATATACCATTCCACAATTGGGACTTCGCCTCAGCTAACAGGCAAAATCCCAGCCATCTGCTTGCTCATCTCCTCTCTTTCCTCCAGGATGGGGCAGAAAATAAAAAGAGCAGGAATGAGAAAGCTGGAGGGGATGTGTAAAGACAGGAAGATTGCTTACCAGTCAGTTTTGTGGGCAAAAAGGGCTTTTTGTGGGTAAAATAACTTAATTGCTTATTAAAATAAAAACATAGTCACTAGTTGGAGTTTTGGGAAATAAAGACAAACTTCAAAATAACACCTTTCCTTACGCCTTTCTCAGATACAGTATCACTCCTTCACTCTGGTTTCCTGCTAGGCCTTTCCCCCCTTCAAGTGGTGCAGGCAGATAGGAAATGGTGCACTCAGTCCGTAACAGCTGTTACTCCTTTCTCCTCACACTTTATCCCTGCAACAGTGAGAGGGTTCTCCTAGGCTGCAGTTCCTGTCAAGCAAATATGCCGTGGTATGAGTTCTACGCTGGCTGCAGTTCCCTCAGTAATATCCATTTCTTCCAGCAGGGGGCTGTCCATGGATAGCAGTGCCTATCTGCACTGGTGCAGGTCCTCCATGGATTGCAGGGAGCATCTGCTCTGACATCTAGAGCACCTCCTCCCTGTCCTCTTTCTCTGACCCTGATATTCTGTCTTGTGGTGTTTGTTGTTGTTGTTGTTTTGGTTTGTGTTTTTTAGGGGGCTTTGGGGGTTTTTTTGAGGGGAGAGGGAGCAGTGTTTGGTCCTCTCTTCCTCTCCCTCTCTCTCTCTGATGTTTTCTGTCTTTTCTTACAAACGTGTCACAAATGCATCTCAAACTTTATGGGTAGAGTCTTCTCTGGTCTGCTATGGATGTCACTGGAGCTTGCTCCAACTGGCCCAAGCCAGTACAGTGCCTATCCACCATTGCAGCCTTCCTGCTGCCAACACCTTGCACCTACTCCAAAGACAGTTTTGTCTGTCTGAAAGCCTGTAGAGTGACTAACAAGGCCAAATTAATAAATCCTGACTGACTCATTTATTCTAACCCACAGATTAGGAGTGTGGTACCTATCAGCCAGCAGTTAGGAAGGAAGCAGAAAGAGATTATTGTATTGTATTACTGTACACAAGTTTCTTTAAAAATTATAGAAGATACACATAGAATAAAATAAAAATTATACATTATCTTTACTGGCCTCTGTTTCTACTTTGCCTGCTTTGGACATTTCACTTCTGTTAGGGTGGGGTGAGTAGTAAAGTTATGTTAATGGCATGTGACTATAAGAACCTTAGACAACAGGAAATTTCTTAGAAAGTGAGCAGGAGTTTTTGACCAGAAAACAAGTATCACCACGCGAGGTTCAGTG